>CM070507.1:62811135-63370967 GCA_036346375.1 Guadua angustifolia
CACCTTTCCTCGACAAATTTCATGTTCTTGCAAAGACCGGCGAATCTCGGTCTCCGACAGATGTTCAAAATGTTCGGAAGTCAGCGCATGGATACACCCTCACGATCCGGTCCCGAAGAACGTGCCACGGAAGGCCGAGGCAAGCCGCCCACCTTACCCCTGTTCTCGCTTAGCGAGGGTCCCTCGACCCACGCAAGTTCTCGAGACCATCGAGCTGCTTGATACAGCCAGAGGATGTTTCCATTGCCATGGGGCAAGAGCAAGAAGGGAAGAAAAGGCCCCTCACCATGGCAAGCCGCCAGAGGTGAAGAAGCCTCATGTCGAGTGGGGGACCGTGCCACTAAGGACCCTACCGATCGAGCCCCCGAGCTTGAGCTCATGCGCCTTGTGGTTTGACGAGCTTTTCCCTTTGCAAGAAGAGCGGCGGCGGCGCGCCAGTCTTTGGTATTCTCCGCCCCCGGCCTCGAGTCTGCCTCGCCCGCGGGTGATGTGAGCCGCTCGGCTTTGAGATCCTGTGTCACGAGGACGCCGCAGCGAGACGCCTCGGCGTCGGAAAACAAGACCTTCGACGACCCTCAGCGAGATGGAGGTCATGCGACCTGTAAATTCTTTGCACCTGGGCTTCTCCGTCCCTTTCGCGATCTTTTCCGGGCTTAGTGTATGCTTTTGATCGCAGACCATGAGCAACCGAGCTCGAACCTTGCCCGTTCTGACGATGCCTGTTGTCCAGGGTGAATCTGAGTCCGAGGAGGACACCTTCGAAGTTGGTCCGTCGCGCCCTTAGGCCGACCCGACCCGGGGCCGCCAAGCCCGCCCCCGGATGGTGAGTTCTACCAGGGGGTCGACGACCTGGACGAGGAGGTGAACGAGCCTGCGACCAGCGCGGACTTTAGCACCGGCGAGGTGCACGACGCAGCTGCCGTCGCCGACCTCCCCCGGGCCACCGCGAAGGAGGACGCCCAAAGCTCGCGCGATCGCTACCGAGACGACAATTTCGTGCTCCTCGACCACGGCCGCTCTCGGGCGCCGAGGCCGCCATCCGCTGCCCCCCGAGGATGGTTTCCGCCGCAGAGCTCCGCAGACCTCGCCAGAATCTACGGTGCGCCGGACGCCGAGGCCGCAAAGACCCGTGCCATGAAGGTCGAGGATGCCGTGGTGGACCGGCCACCGCCCCTTAGCGCCGGAGACGAAGCGGGCCCCGGTCAGGAGGTCGGGACAATACCACCGCCACGCCTTCCTGCCGACGAAATGAACTCGCCGAGGGCGAAGCGACGACTGTGCCGCCATCGGCGGGGCCCAAGATCTGGCCCAAGCGCACTCAAAGAAGTGGGCGAGGTCGACCTCGACACCGCCCAGCGGTCGACGAGGAGGAGGATCCTCGCGCCGTGACGACGACCATGAGGAGTTCACCCGCGCGACGCCTCGAGGGTCACTTACGCCGAGGTAAGGGTCTTCCGCACCCTTGTAGTTTGAAGTCTAGTTTCTTCTGTCTCCTCTTATTTTTGGGCCACCCTCTTGGTCGTGAAGGTGATCGTCCATGCCTCTCGAGGGCTACAAGGCCTTCAAGAGCATGCCGACGTGCTAAGGGGCCTCCTGAACACGGTAGAGGCGCGGGAGGTCGAGCACGCCAGGCTCATCAGGACCATCGAGGTCGAGCAGGGGGAGCTCGAGCAAAAGGCCTGGGAGCTCGACGACCTGCGCCAGACGATGACGGCACAGGAGGTAGCCCACGCGGCCGAGCTCGAGGAGACCAGGACCTCCGAGCGCGAGTACGGCTTCAAAGCCGTGGAGCAAGAGCGCGCTCGCTCGACCAAGGCGCTCGAGGCCGAGCGGGCTAAGGTCGAAGCCCTGGAGAAGGCCGCCGCGGAGCGACCAGCCGCCCCGGGCTGGGCGTCCCCGAGCTCGAGGCCAAGGTCCCGGAGCTCGAGGAGAAGCTTGAGCGCGCCCAAGCAAGGCGATCGAGACGAGCGGGCCAAGGTCGAGGCGCCGAGAGAAGGTCATCGCCGAGGCTCCCCCTCACGGGGCGCCCCCGAGCTCGAGACCAAGGTCCTGAACTCAAGAGAAGCTTGAGCGCTTAAGAGGGCGCGACGAGCGCGATGACCCACTTCAAGACGAACGGCGCCGAGTCAGGATGCCTCCACGGTGGCCCTCCGTAACTGTGAGTGAGCTATCGACTCGAGGGCCAGAGTCGCCGTGTTTCGAGCAAGAGAAGCTTGCCCGCCAGATGGTCAACAGAAGAAACGCTAAAGAGCAAGGATGTACTAATGTAGTGGTTTGTTTTGTGTACAAAGAAACATCGCCCTGTTGTAAATCCGCGCCTTTGGGGATACTTTGAAGTCTTTCTGCTTTGTTTGTTAGCCGCTCGTGCTTTCTAGGTCGTATTGCCGATAGGGTAGCCTTTACCCAGCCTCTGCTGGGCCCGAGGTCGCGGCGCAAGTGCCTCGCACAAGACTTAAATATGGACGAGAGGCCACGACCGCAAAGTGGAGGAACAACCGCAAAGGTAGAAAAGCACGGCGGACATCGTTAGTAGGTTAGTGCTCAACGGCTCGCGACCATGCCTATCGCCGACAAATAAAGCGGCGAGGTTCTCACCGAGCCCGCACGTGGAAGAGCTAGATTATGTAAGAGGTTCGGCTTACGCTTAGCTCATCGTCGGGTGAACGCCAAACTGCGGCCGCTTAGATCGAGCAATGCGCTAAGACGGCGGTCGTGTTTGAAAACAAACGAGAAACCGTTAAAAAGAAGTAGCAAAGAACACAAGTGGAAGTGGACATAAAAATGAAAGACCAATTTTATTGAAATGTGAGGCATAGAGTTTACACATAAAACTTCCGGTCGATCTATATTCCACGAGCTAGAGAGCTCTTCGCCGTCGGGCATCGCTAGCCGGTAAGCCCCCATGCGATCTGCTGAAACAACTCTATAGGGCCTCCCATCGCATGGGATAACTTGTTGGTGCCGACGAGATCTGAATCCGCCTCGTATAAGTCCCCAACAAGGAGCTTCCTAGGTCGTACACGACCGAGACGCATGTCTGCGAAGAGCTTGCGGTAGTGCGTTGATCGTGGCGATGCACGGCATCTTACTTCTTCCGCGAGGGTGAGGTCGAGAGACCGTCAAGGCCGAAGTCGACTTGGTCGACCAAGTCGACCTCGGCAGAGCCCAGCCGCGACTCCTGGAGGCGGGGCGGCTTCTGCATCAACACGAGCCGAAGGGTGTGGACCCCGTGGCTCGGCTTGTTGTGGTAATGAATAGACCATAGGACGGCACGGTTCGCCCACCTGTGCCTTGCCAGACGGGCCGAGCTCATCTGCGACTTCGCTTCTTGGCACGCTCGACGACGGTTCACATGCTGCTCCGCCGCTCCGCTGTTCGGGTGAGCCACCGGTTAAGCAGATTTTAATGCCGAAGTTCCTCGCAAAACTCCCGAACAACTCGCCGTAAACCGAGTACCGCTGTCATGATAATCTTGCATGGAACCCGTGCACTGGTGACTACTTAACAAGCGGAAGAAATGAACCGCCGCCCGAGTAGTTATGGTCGAGACCGGTTCACTCTATCCACTTGGTGAAGGTGTCGATAACGACGAACGAAACTTCTTCCCTACCGCTTGAGGAAAAGGACCGAGGATGTCCAATACCTGTGTCGAGAAGGGCCACGTGAGCGGATGGTCTGGAGCGCCAGTGGGCGGGTTGATGCGACTTCGGGCGGAATTGGCAGCTCGACAAAGCGGACGATATCACGAGCATCCCGGCGCCGAGGGCCAATAGTACCCCCATGCGAAGGCCTTCCGACTATTGTCCCAGACGAAGAGGGCGCCCACAGAGGCCTCGAGGAATGTCGGCAAGAGGTACTTACCTCCTCCGTGGAGATGCACCGTGTCGATGCCTAAACATTGCGTCTCAGAAGCTCTCCTCGACAAGCATGTACTGCATCGCCCGGCGCTTGATCCGCCTCTCGGCAGGTCGGGTGGTAGGTCACCCCGCAAGGAAATTGTGGATGGCCTCGCCCAGAGGGGGTACCTTCACCATGGCGAGCGATTTCGTGGTCGGAGATTGTCGGGCCGCCAGCCGCTCTGTGATGACGCCGGGTGGGATTTCATCGCTTGAGGAGCCGAGCTTGGAGAGGTAGTCCGCTACTGAGTTGTCCTTCCCGGGATGTGCTTGAGCTCCGTGTTCGAACCACTTTCTCCATCTTGCGTGCCTCGGCGAGGTACTTTGCCATCGAAGTCTCCCCGAGCACCGTAATCCTTGTTGAACTGTTGACGACGAGCCGAGTCGCCTTCATGACCAGACGGCGACGCCCAAGGCCTTGCAAGCTCGTGAAGTCGCCAAGAGGGCTTCAGATTCCGCCACATTGTTGGTCGCCGAGAAGCCAAAACGAATTACGACTCAATTTGTCGCCGCTGGGTGAGGATAAGGATCCCACCGAGCGCTTGAAGGACCTCGAGCCGTCGAAGAACATGACCTGTGGCTTTTCCTCTTCGACCAAGCTCGGAGCGGGCTGCGACGCTCTTTCGACCACGGTCACGGCACTTATGATTTTACTTGGCCGCGGCGTGACACGACACGACGCCGAACTCCGCTTAGCTCCATGGCCCACTTGGCGATTCGCCGCCGCCCTCCCGTTCCTCGGGATGTCTCCGAGGGAAGTTGCTCGATGATCACGGAATGTGCCCGGAATAGTGCCGAGCTTGCGGCGGCCATGAGGAGAGCATATAACAGCTTCAGATCTGCGGTAGCGCTCCTTCGCCGCAAGACTCGCCGACGTAATAAATGGGGTGTTCTTTGAGATCCCTGCTCCACCACCGTGATCGCACTAACAAAGATGGGGGTGGCCGCGAGATATAGCAAGAATTTCTCACCAGCCGTGGCGCTGTAAGGAGGGGCGGGACGACAGTATGCCTTCGTGTCGCCGAAGGATCGCGGCCTCTGAGTCCACTCAAGCCCCCGTGTTTGCGCAAGGTTTGAAGAACGGAGCCCGCGCCTCCGAGCCTCGAGATGAACCTGCTGAGGGCGGCGATGCGGCCAATGAGGCTTTGCACCTGCTTGATCGAGGTCGGGGGTGCCATCTTCTCGATCGCCTCGATCTTTTCTGGATTTGGGCCGACCCCAGAGCCCCCGATCATGTAGCTAAGCACCTTATCGGACGCCGCCAACACACACTTCTCGGGTTGAGCTTGAACTTGTGCTTGTTCGGTTGGCGAAGGTCTCCTCGAGATCCCGAACGTGGTCGCCCTCGGCGGGCTTTTGACGATGATGTCATCCACGAGACCTCAAGGTTCCGCCCGACACAGGCTCAAAGTCTTGGTCATTAGCCGCTGAAAGGTGGCCCTCGTGATTGCGCAGACCAAATGACATGGTCGATAACAATAAGTGCCGAACGGCGTGATGAAGGAGGTCTTGCTCGCTGCCGATCGCCACCTTGATCTCGTGGTAGCCCGAGTAAGCATCCAAGAAGCTAAGCATCTTGGCATTCGCGGTGGAGTCCACGATCCGTCGATGCACTAAGCGGAAGTCGCCCCGCGCAAGCCGAGTTCAACCCCGTATGGTCGACGACATTCTCCACTTTCTCCCTTCTTCTCGCGACGATGATCGGGTTGGCCACCACTGGAGTAATTAATCTCACGAATGAAGCCGGCCTTCAAGAGCTTGTCAAGGTTCTCTTGATGACTACGACCTTCTCCGGGAAAACGTCGCAGCCTTCGGCGCATGTGTCGAGAGCCGGATCCCACCTGCAATTTGTGCTCGATCACCTCGACGCCAGCATGTCCGCTGGCTCCTGGCAAATATGCCTTTGTTGGCACAAAGGAGTGACGAGCTCGAGTTCCTATTTGGAACTCACCGCCGAGACGTGGACGCACTGGTCGGGTCACTCTCATCGAGTGGCACGCCTTCGCTTCCCACTAGGTCGGATTGCCGCCGGCGGGCGTTTTCGTCGCCGCCCCGGACCGCTACAAGCAAGATGTCTTGCGAGAGCCCAGTGCCTTGGTCTCGCAGCCATGCGCCGCTTAGGTCGCCTCTCGCACGGATGACACCGCTGGGACCAGTACCATGCACCGATGGCTATAATGGTTGGTCAGCCATGAACTTGACCAAGGCTGGTCGTCTGAGGATGGCGTTGTACGGAGGTCACCCTCGACCACCTCGAAGGTGATCACCGGTCGAAGTTGTCGAGGCGCACCAAGGTGACGGCAAGACAACCTGCCCCAAGGGGTGGTCGAGCTCCCGGGGACTATCCCAAGAATGGTATGGTGATGCTCTTGACCTTCGACCGGGAATCTGATCCGGCCGAAGCGCCGACTGCAGAGGTTGAGAGAGCCGCCGCCGACCATGACACGCCCGACCATGGTATTGCCGATGGTCGGGTCACGACTGTGGCGGTCTTCGTGTCTCGGGCCATACCCGAGAGCGCTCTCGGGAGAAGGTGATGGTGGCTCCACTTCACTTGGTGGCTGCTCGACGGCTTCCCTGTGGTGACTGGTAGATAGTCCAGGCGGCCTTTGACTCGCGGCGCGATCGGTAGGCCGACGAGCCACCGAAGATGACGCCGATCCGGCCGCTTTGCTGGAATTCTAAGTCGAGGTCGTCCACGCCCGGCCAAAGATTCACCCGGCCGGCTGGTCGTCATCCTTCGGAGCATGGGCATCTCTCCCGCCCATCATAGAAAGCGCCCAATTTTGTTCTCGCTAAGCTCAGAGTCCGCAGTCGTGACCACCGCCTGTGGAAGAGACAGAATTTGGCCTCGTCATACCTCAAGCCCTCGCCCCTATCGCCGAGCATCGGTCCGCCGAGGACCGCACGTTGGCCTTCCTTTGGGCCGGTTCTTCGCTGGTGAGGTCGGGTCGACCTTGGCGAGGCTTAGAGTCCTCCCGAGCCTGACCTCGGACCTCAAGGACCTCGCGCTGGCCATCCGCCGAGACAATTACCCGCGGTAGCCCTCCGCCACCTCTGCGATCGCGCTTCCGCTTCTTGGCGGTGGTGCCTTGGTCGGCGCTCCTGGAATTGGACGGCCCGGCCTCTGTTTGGTTCAGACCAAGCTTACCTTGGTCATAGTCGCGTTTCCACGGACGGCATCGTCGCTGGCGTCGGCATCTTCCTCCGCCATGCGAAGAGTTTGTTGACGCCGAGCCTCGAGGTGATCTCTGTGTCTCGGTTAAGCGCGATCGCGACCCCGAACTTGAAAGCCTTGATGACGGCCTCATCGAAATGCTCGATCAGTTCTCAGTGCGGATGAACCACCGCACGCGAAGTCGCCAGAGCGGCTCATTCTGCCTTGATGACGCGATCCAGTCCTTCTCGGCCGCCGCTCGTAACAACTCGAAGTTGGAGCGAAGGCGCTCGATTTGGCGCCACGACCGAAGGAGCCAGCTTTTGGTTAAAAGCCAGTCTCGCGCCCCGCCCAAAGACGGCGGGAGGTAGTTCGCCATCACGAGCTCGTCCCCGCCGCCAGATAGCGGTCGAGTAGATGGACAGAACTCGCTCGGGTTCTGGTCCCGCAAAGCGCCGATCAACATGCGGGCTTGAACTGCTACCGCCACCGCAGACGCGACGAAGGCCGCTGAGTACGCCATGCGGTCAGAGGGTCGAACAGGCACGCCGATCGCGGTCGCCGCCGACAAGATCCTCGCCGCCGGGATTCGGTCGAGGCGGCCCGGCGTCCCGACCGCGGTGGGAACGACCATGGTGCGAACACGGAATCGCCGGTTGGTAACGCAGTGGTCTCGACCCTACGGCGCTGGCGCTTCGTCCGGAGAGATCCGCAGTCCCGCCGCGACTTCGGTGTGGCTTTGCTCGGGCCTGTCCCTGCCCGGCGTGGTGCCCGTGGGGCGCCTGTGTGTCTGTGTCAAAGCCTCATCCTGAGCCCGTTGCTCGAGGGCTGGCTCCTGTGCAGGAGGCGTCCGACGCGGGCGACGGCGCGATGTGTCAACATTACTCTTCTGGGAGCGGGTCTCGAAATGCCGCCTTTGCCGCGGAGGTTCGACTCTCGGTTGCGGCCGATCGAGCTTTTCGCCGTGGCTCGCCAAAGAGCTCGACCTTGCTCCTGCTTGGGTGCGCCATGACCCAGCGATAGCGCGAGGCGCCTCGTGGGTGGAGGCCCGCGCTCGGAAGAAGTGCCGCCTTCTCTGGCCTCCACGGGGCGGTTATGACCTGGTTGATGGCAACCTGCACCATTCGGCGGGCGTCTTCGGGAGTCTGCGGTTCACGGTCGTCCGCATCTCTGCTGGCGCCTTGGCTGTTCGCCATCAGAACATGCTGCTCGAGCAGCGGCGGCGAAGGCGAAAACAGGGAAACGGAGTCGAAGTCCGTTCCCGAGGAAAATCCGTCGATGAAATGCGCCATGCTCCTGGGATCCTGGTGTCGTTCCTGCGAAAGAGCAAAACAATCGGGCCCCACGGTGGGCGCCAGCTGTCGACGATCGAGATCGCCAACCGCAAGAAATGAGGTAGGGGTCAGAGTGTTACGGGACCCGAGCTGCGTTTCGCTCGTACGGAGGAAGTAAACGAACGTGAGGATGGTCGGAGCCGGACGAGAACGAGCACGAGACAAAGGTTTATACTGGTTCGAGCCCCTTGAAGGTAATAGTTTCACTCCAAGAGCCTTGCGGGCGGTGATTCCTGTTATATGGGCATACAAAGAAGTGTTTACAACTCAAGACAATAATGGTGATTCCTAGCTCGAGTCAGCTGTGCTAATTTGTGTTGTCTTTTTTCGCCCCTCGAGCTTGGGCGCCGGTCTTTATACTTCCTCTCAGGCGCAACGGCCGAGAGAACCTCGGGAGGGGCCTTCATGCACCTTGAGGGCGGCAGAATCGCCCTTCAACTTGCCGCAAGACTCCAAGTCATCCCCACGACCGCTTCTTCCGCAATCGTCTACCAAATGCTAGATCCAAACTTAGGGCGGACCAGAGCTTCAGACGAGACCCCGCCGAGCTCGAGGTCGCTTGGGTCGAGCTTCGCACGCCAAGGCTGAGGTCGAGCGCCTGCGCGCACCTGTGTCGCGGCCGGGCCTTCCGAGCACGGGATCCGCGATCGCACCTCTACGCAGCCGGTCAAAGAGTACCCAACCCTCATCATCAGTAATCTGCACTAGTCCAGATCACGCTTAGTGCACACAGATAAACAAAGTTGAAGTACCACAATCATGCACATCGGAATTAATAAATAAGTACTTCAAACATTAGTATAAACGAGTTACACGGCCTTATGGCCACCTTACAATAACTCACCACGCAGGGCGATCAATATCAAAGTAGCACAAGTTTATTAGCGGAAACAAAAGTAGAACGATGAACCCTTCATAGCCATAGGCTACTGAGTGCGGCTCAACCCCTAATCCTCATGGCCTTCGATGAACTCTTCCTCCCAAGCTGGCACGGCTTCTTCTTCTGAGGTTTTTATCGATGCAAGGGTGAGTATACAACATACTCAACAAGTCATGCACAATGCAGGTCTATTACTACATGCATGGCTTATCCAAAGGAAAGGCTTAATTGGTTATTTTGCTTAAAACAACATTTCTTTTAACAGTAATCCATATTATATTAAAAGCAAAGAAAACCAAGATATTAATAATTAATTTTCAATTCTTTTCCAAGAGTTTGGCACACACCCTAAATTCATATCAACACTTTTGGCACACGACCACCCATTCCTCATCTTTTATTTTGAAAATCTAACCCTTGATCAGAATCACCGAAAGCAATGTCCAATACCGCGGACACGGCTATTCAATAGATTCACACACACACTCTGCAGAGGTGACACTTTACCCACAGGATACTGATGCTCACCACACAGCGATTGATTGCAACAAAGTCTTTCAGAGACTAACATTTAACCGATGAACCCTCCACATTTCCTTCTAACACTTCCTCACTCAGAGCGAAGTTTAGATAGAGCAAGTACTGTTGAATGGGTACCAAGCCGTATACATGTGCGCTTCCCCACAGATGCACTGTGTGCTCGACACCCCGAGGTTTCAAGGAAAGAGGTTAGAAACCTACTAAACTAGGTCCGTCCCCATTCCGACAAGTGGTTGTACACGAACTCGCTCAAAGGCTCGCAAGGTAAAGTCCTTAATTGTCCCGGGCAAGACATCCATTTTTCTTCTCGGCACACAGCCTTCACAATCTTTCATACAACCCGTTGCCACACAGGCCCACCTGGCACGAAGCCATCCTGCCACTTGCCCCGGTCCAAATCATTTCCCACCCCGGTTTGCATTAATGCAACACATGCCAATGCCCACTTCATCGCATGAGTAGAACCACACAGGTCGCTACCCCCAATTCCATCTCATGACATCGTCGCATTATTCCAAAATGCGTTTCATAATTGTTTAGTCAATATTCTTTGCAAATTTGAAAGTCATTCCACATACATAAGCACACTAAGCAGCTAATCACGGTCTAGCCTCCCGTGTTGGCTTTATAATAGCAACCAACTTCATTTAATATCTTAGGTTGACAAGGATTTCAGGGCATACGATTAAAATTAACAAGGTGACATAAACAAGGTAGGTATTTTAACTATTTTTCCCACATGAACAATATCATTTTTAATTAACATAGCATGCATAACTTGAATCAAAATATATTTGAAAATCTAGGGGCAATATGGTCAAAGCATGACTTTCCTTCGAATAGCAGTTGGTTCTGGTCCGAGGTCTGCGATGGGTCTTCGAATTCTCCCTCGGCGAAATCCGGCGACTCGGAGTCTAATCGGTACAAGCAAGCACGCAATAAATATACAATACAGACAGTAACATTAACACCAAAAATAAAATAAAAATCTCCATTAAATAGTTTACATTTTTACAAATTTTTGGGCACTGGAATCACCCAAATCCGAGTTAAAACGCAAAAGTTATAGCATTTTCAAGTTTTCTAAAATTCAAATAAATATATAACCGATTTACTCCATTTATTTTCCTACTGAAAATCTGGATTAATTCCTCGGCGCGACACGTGTCGGCACCAGAGCGAAACCACGCCGCCTCTGGTCCATCGACAGTGGGCCCCAGATGACGCATCTTGGCGACGGCAAGATACCGGGTCTTCACATCGACATGTGGGCCCCATGAATGTTGCTTGGACCACTCAGCGACTGACACGCGGTGAGGAAACATCAAGCCACGCAGCGCATTTCTTCCCGGCCGTTGGATTCGAATCCAACGGTCGGCCTTTACCGAGCGGTGCACTGCTACTAAGCCTACGTGGCTTCATCGGAGCCGAGCATCCAAGCATCGATGGCCATTTTCAAATGCAACTGCTACGGCGACGTGGACGCACGGATGCGGTCGGATGAAGATCCAACGGCGCAGCCATACCGAGCACTTCCCAGGTCACCATGCCTACGTGGGCACACCGGAGCGGTCGGATTTGAATCCAACGGCTCAGATGCGGCACGGCGAGATGGCTTAGCGATGACGTGGACGCACCAGCGCGGTTAGATGGAGATCCGACGGCGCTGGTTATTCGAGCAGTATACTATTCCCGAGCCTACGTGGCCTAACGAGAGCCGCATGATCACCATCTAACGGACAAGATCTACCCTACCGCTTCAGCCTTTATTCAAATAGACGATTACGTGGCCTCACCTTGAGCGTCGGATGAAGATCTGATGGTGGAGGTGAGCTGCGAAGCGTCGGGGAAGAAACGGTGGCGCTGGTCGCCGGACTTGGAGAAGACGGCGCGGTCGACGGCGTTTCCGAGCCTCTCCGATCGGAAGAAGTAACCACACGGGTGCGTCTTGGCTCGGTGAACTTGGTGAGGGCCTCGGCGACGGCGGAGATCGACGGACGGCGGCGGAAAACGGTGAAGAACCGAGGGGAAGGGTGTGGCTACTACGGCGAGCTGCTGCGCGAGCTTCGGTGCACGAGAGGATGCGAGGGAAGTGGCAAATGGAGCGGAGTGAAGTGCTGAGCACGGGGGTGTACTTCACTCTCCCGGACATGCCTCGAGGCGCGCGCAAAATCCCTGACAAGATCCCCGGCACCCAACGGCGGATGGCGGTGCACAGTGCTTCGTCCCGAGACTGAGCAATCACATCGACCGTCCGATCAAGATCTGACGGCGCAGATTGATCCTCAGCTTCGGCGAAGCGGTATTCAATCGCAGCCGTTCGATCCAGATCCAACGGTGGAGAGTGGGCGGCGATTAGGGTTTCGGCGTCAGCACAGTGTTGGGCTCGGCCCGACACTGTAGCTAACGAATTACTTAGCTTTTCTCAATAAAAATAAATCCGATAATTCAAAGTAAATGATTAGGGCCCTAAAAATACTCAAAAAATTCTAGAAAAATTCTAGAAAATATTTCAGAGCATTTTGAGCCTAAATAAAATATTTTCATTTATTTTTAATAAATACTTTTTCTGATATTGATTAATCAAGAGAAGGATAATTTAAATAAATGTTTATTAAATCCAATAAATCCCCAAAAATTCAGATAAATATAATTAAATGAAATTAAATGCAAATAAAGGTTGATTAAATCATAAAAACTTGAAAAACTCCAAAAATTAAAATCAGACCAAATTTCGGGACGTTACACTCTTGTTGTTGTTTGTTGTTAACCTTAACGTTTGCAATGATATAATATATACCTCAGCTCTGATAAATTTTGTCTTGAATCATCTTATTATTGTTGCCATCTTACTTGAATAACAAGATAAGGGGAACTCCTCTTGAATTAAATTTCACCTCTAAATTGTGCATTTGATTCTCTCTAAATTCTCTAATGCACACATTTAGGGGGAGCTCAACATATCTTGTTCATTCTCAAAATCATTATTCATTTATTTCTATCAAGCTTTAATCGTGTTGTCATCAATCACCAAAAAGAGGGAGATTGAAAGTGCATCTAGACCCCTAATTGTGTTTTGGATGATTAATGACAAACGATTAAGTGACTAATGGCTTATGTGAGTATATGAACAGGTGATAGTCCCAAAAAGGAACGCATCTACGGACAATGACGACCCTCAAAAGAGAAAAGAAGAACGGCGTCGACTTAGCGTAGAATTTTTCATTTGATTGAGTCGATAGAATCGACGTACTATTAAGAGGGATGGGATGTAGGTGCTTTAGAAATGACCTCTGTGCTTAGATGAACATCTTTTACAAAATAAGTCTTGGAAGTCACCATGCACGGCACTCACTTTGTGTTTCGACTGTGCTGATATCATCGGAATGTCCGATGTTAATATCGGATAGTCCGATGGTATCGAATTTTTCGGTGTGAGTGTGGTTGCTGGTCTTGGAGCTCTCGGGAAAAGTCGGACTGTCCGATATTTTATATCGGAATGTCCGATGTTGTCTGGAAGTTTTTCTAAGTCCTTGAGCTGGAACTCTCGGGATTTATCGGATAGTCCGATGTCAGGTATCGGATAATCCGATGTGGACTTAGAAAGATTTTGGAAAATGTTTTTTTTCGCTCTGAAACTCTCTGGAATTATCGGAATGTCCGATGTCATATATCGGACAGTCCGATATACACTTAGAAAATTTTCAAAGTTGATGAGTTTGTTGAAAACTCTCTGGAATCATCGGAACATCCGATGTCTGTCATCGGATAGTCCGATGTGTGTTTCTCTCGAGATTTTTGAATTTTCGAGTGGAGTCGATCCGAAATTTGTACTTGACGGACAAATTCGATGTATGGTATCGATAGTCCGATGTGGGGTCCGACCTAGGCGTAACGGCTCTATTTTGTGTCTTGGCTATAAATACCCCACCCACTCCCTCATTTACTACTACCTAACCAGTGTGTGTTGAGCATTTACTTCACTCTTGCTATTCTCTTGCTCTCTCTTGTGTTCATCTTTGAGATATTTGTTGAGAGATTTGAGCAAGTGGTTCTCTAGTATCTTGATTTCAAACCGAGAAAGTCCATTTGAGCACTAGGGCGATTTTCAAGAGCGGATCTACACTCCATTCATTACTCTTGGAGATTGAGGTCTCCTAGACGGCTAGGAGTCACCGGTGAGCACCCGATCTACGTGTGGGAAGCCGCCGGAGTTTGTGAAGGTTCGATTCCACCTCTGCAAGGGAAGGGATCAAGAAGTGAAACCGGCGAGTGCTTTGTGCAACACCGGGAGGAAAGAGGTCAAGGGTGACCCAGGCTTTGTGCCTCCTCAACGGAGACGTAGGATCTCCTCAAATATCCGAACTTCGGGAAAAATCAACTGTGCATTGGATTTTTGGTTTGGTATCTTCTTGTGGCTTAGAGTAGATTTATTTTGAAGCTACTGCAGTCTCTTGCTTACTAGTATCCTGCCCAGATCTTACTTGTTGGTAGCATACCCTAGATCTACTTTCATCTGTGCCAGATCTGTTTTTCATCGCTCTGATCGGATAGTCCGATCGTGTATATCGGATAATCCGATCCATATCGGATAGTCCGATATCCAAGTCGGATAGTCCGGTATTTCCGCTGCAATTTAGGTTTAAAATTTTATAAACGCCTATTCACCCCCCCTCTAGGCGACTTTATCGATCCTTCAAAAAGAACACCAGGCATTCAGACGATTCCTGTGATTCTAGTAAGAGAAACAGTGCAGTACATAATATATGCTCTGTGATGTCGATTTAAGCACAAGAAACCAATAGCATTGCATAAACTTTCTTTCAGGTGCAACAAAAAATAAATAATCACAAGCTAGCAACAAGGACTTCCAGTGGCGGTCAGACAAAATGCTACATCACCTGAAGCTCACGAGTCATGAGAGCTGCCCAGATCAATTTGTCCATTAAAAAAGGCCACCACAGCAACAACCAAGAAAAAAAAGATGCTACTATTAAGAAAGCATTGCATTTTGTGGCAACTATGACGAGATCCATACACAGCAACATGTCTAAAATATTATTAACATCTACTGCTCTAAGTGCAACCGTCAAGAAATAAGAATGTGACTAACTCAACAGGTATATTCAGAGACTTTGAGTCAACTTTAAGAGTGAGTTCTATATACAAGAGATCTACAAAATCAAGGTTTTCTTCCAAAATACTTTGGAAAAAAATTAAAGAACTGCTCTCTCTAAATTAGTCTGTTTTAACTTTCAACACTAATTAAGTTGATTTGTTGGCACCAGAACTCTCTCTCTCTCTTCTACTTCTACTTCTTCTTCTTTGGCAGTACACGCGAGGAGTTTCGTTTTTGCCGACTTGTTCTATGGTCTTTCATAGGACATATATAGCAGAGATCAATCAAATTCCAAAACGGGAAATCGATTTAAATAGGAAACGGATGAATGCATATTCCAAAACAAAATATATATCTCAAAGAAATTACCAATTTTGGGATCTGATGGAGATGGGTGCTCGGCCATTGAATCGGTGGCGCTGCCCAGCACTGGGCGACGGTGGAGTCGGTGGCCTTGGTGCGGCCCTCGATGACGGTGAGGCGGCGGCGCTGCCCCCCTCAACAAGGGTGGAGGCGGGCCCATGACGACGGTGAGGCGGCGGCGGCGCTGCACCTCGAGGAGGGTGGAGGCGGTGCTTGGCGCGTCCCCGGCGGGCGAAAACGGCGATCCTCTCCCTTTATTTCTGGGGACGGTGAAATTTGGGGAGAGGAGTAGGTTTTGCGTGAGGAGATGGGGAAAGGCGCGACTGGATGGGGAAAGGCAGCGTAGCCGATCCTGTGTTGCAGTCGATTTCGTCGCTTCGCCGTCTACAAGCCGTTGGTAAATATTGGTTTTTGCACTAGCGTCGTCTGCTGCATGCGAGACGGCTCTTTTATCTTTCCTTATTTACTCCGGTCCATCTCAGCAACAATCTGATGTGGCATTTCTTAGAGACGGCTTAAAGACTGCTGAGGTGTACTGTTGTACATGCTCTAATATTAACATACACGTGCACACCCTGTGTATGTTAACACCGGAGGGATCCCGGCGCCCGCCACCGACCCCGTCAATCCGCTAAAACGGTCCGACACATGTAACACTAATGTACACTCTGCTGGTCCTTATCAGTTTGTGCTCACTAAAATTATTGCATATTTTTAATCACTTTATTAAAATAAATTATAGTTTATAATATTTTGCTGGGGTGTTCATATATATGAAGTATAAACTAGCAGGTATAGAATATGGGAAATGATGCTTTGCTTAGTGATAACTAGGATAGTTTTTGCGGCGTGATACGCCTCGTGCGTTGTTTTTTTCGCAGAAAAAATTTCTTTTTTTTTCGGCGGCGTTTTTTTTAAATCGTCGAGAAAACACGCGAAACGGTTGAAAGGATACAAACACAACTACATTTTTTTCGCATCTATCTGGAGCCCTCTTACAAAGGATCCGCGATTGCGCTAAATCGAAAGGTCCTTTTCGCGAAAAATAGCTGGAATGATCCAAACGTATCCACGTTTTTTTGTATTTATTTAGGGTCCTCTCATGAAAGATTCATGATTTTCCTGAACCGAAAGGTCCTTTTCATAAAAAACCGCAGGAATGACCTACACGTAATTACGCATTTTTAAGGAACTAACGCGACAAAAAGAAAAACGAGCCGAGCTAGCCGTGCGCAGCTCGGCTCAAAGCGCTGAGAAGGCTGGAATCCTTCGAACTTTATTTAATTAAGGTTATGATTTACCATAATTTTGGTAAATAAGTTATTTTTACTCATATCTAAACAGGTAATTTCTACTATATAAAGTGAGAGCATTTCTTCTCACGTCACTTCATCAAAATTACTTACCTTTGCCACTGCTCTTTAATTACCCACTTTTGCCACTGTTACTTCATCAAAATTACCCACCATTACCACTGCTTTTAATTACTCACATTTGCCATTGCTTTTTAATTACCCACCTTTGCCACTATTAGTGCTTTTTGCAAATAAACTTTTATCGCAAATTGACTTTTCGTTGCAACGCACAAGCACATGACTATTTATTGAATTTAGATTTTTTCTATAGGAAAACTACAACTTAGACACTATAACGTAGTTTCAAGAATGAGTCTTTCTGTTATACGAAAATTTGCAGTAGGCACCTTGAAATCTTTCTAATTATTATGGTTTACTCTTGTAGACTTTATATAATTACTAGAAATTATTGTTCTGTTGCTTTAATTCGTCTGTAACTTATAGTTCCAAGTACAAAAGCTTTTGCATACAAAAATTTGCAAATTGCACCTTTAAACTTTTCTTATTATATCACGGTTTAGTCTTTTAGATTTCTGCCAAGTATTGTTTTTCTATTGTTTTAATTCGTCTGCAAGAACAGTTGTTGTTCCGTTGCAACGTACAGGTTGTAGGATCGAGGATGCGCCTAGAGGGGGGGTGAATAGGCGTTTTACAAAATTAATCGCTCACAAATTCAATTCGCTCTAATACACCCCTAAGTCAAAACCTAATCAAAGATATATGCGGAAGCGATAAATAGGTTTTGACAATTAAAGCCTAAATCAACTAGGCTCACTAGTGCATTAACTAAATTATGTCTCTATACAAGAATTGCTATGTTGAACAAACAATTAATACTAAGCAATTCTAATTACAATCAAGCAATTGAACAATATACAATAAATGTAAATACTTGAAAGTAAAAGAGACAAGAGGCAAACGATGTTTTTCCGTGGTGTTCGGAGACTTGCCGGTCTCCCCTAGTCCACGTTGAGGCAAGCCCAACCACTTGGACCGGCTCCCGCTCGAGCACCCGCCTCTTTCCACTAGCCGTGGTTTTTCACGCTATGCCGTAGGCTCAACCCGAACCTTCACAAACTTGCCGGGCTTTCACACCTTGAGAGCTCCCGCAAGACGACGCCACGCTGCCTAGGAGTCGGCAACCTCCAAGAGTAACAAGCCGCTCCTCCGCTTGAACTTCACCGAGCACAACGAATGCGCTCCCGGTGATCACCAAGTGCAACACATGCACAAGGATCCCCCTCAAGTGCAACACATGCACAAGAGGTCACTCAATCCACTCCTAATTGCAACACATGCAATTAGTCTCACTCTTAGCTCAAGAATCAAATGTGAGTATGCAACACATGCACCACCTCATCCAAAATACTCAATGAACCAGCAAATGCCCCCCATGACCTCCTTTTATAGCCTCACAAAGAAAACTAGCCGTTGGGGGGCAAAACGGGCATTAAAAACCCAGAAAATAGCCGTTGCTACAGTACAGGCGGTACTACCGCCCTCTAAGGGCCGGTACTACCGTTTTTGCGGTACTACCGCAGTTCAGGGGCGGTACTACCGCACCTGCTGTTTCAGCACAAACGACACTCAGAAAAACGGTCATAACTTTTGATTCCGAACTCCGATTTGGGTGATTTTTGATTCTATGCGAAGCTTATCACGAGGGCTACAATCTCCACCCATTTTCATGATTTAATCACCCATAGATATTTTTTAAATATCACCAAAACTAAACTCTAATGTAGTCATTCAAGTCCAATTTTGATTTTCTCGAAATCTCTCACATAGACTTGATCAAAGGCATGACTACAAGCTATAAAGAGTCACTAACATCAAATATTGAGCCATGATGATCAACTCATGATCAAAATAACTTTTACCAAAACACATTTGCAAATAACCCGAAAGTTATAAGATCAATCCTTTAGCCATGTAAGGATCAACACATGATCCCGACACTTTGCAAAACACATTTGCAAATGCCAACACATACTCTAGGATTGAAACCCATAACTCTAGCTTATTTGCAAACCACTTTTGCAAATAACAAAACAACATTATGCAAAAACACATTTTGCAAACACAAACCATAAACTTTACTTAGCCTTTGTGATGATCAACACATGATCCACCACAAGCTAAAACACAATTGCATGAGCTCTCACCTTTTGTAACACATGCAAAACTTAGCCCCAAGTAACCACATGTTTTAGAAAGATTGTTTTGTAAATGAAAACAAAACATGAAGCTTCAACATTTGCAACACATGCAAAAGTGAACTTCACGCAAAAAACCAACGATTAGCTTATCCTATTTGCAACACATGCAAATCAAAGCTTTATGCGAAAACCAAATGCATATGCTCTTCCTCTTTGCAACACATGCAAATCAGAGCATAAGCCAAACACAACCAAGCATAAGCTTAACCCATTCGCAACACATGCCAAATGGTTAACCCTTATGCAAAAACCAAATCTAAATGATTTGAGCTTGAGTGAACGCAGATTGAGATCACCAACACATGATGAAGCTCAAACTAGGAGACAACCCCTCTTAATAGTACGGCGATAAAAACTAGACTCAAAGACTATAAAGTCCTTAGCCTCTCTAATTATACCTTTGCCGCCGCACGCAAGCAATCCCCTTTGGGGTCTTTATGATCATCACTTTGATACTCCCCCGGGATCATCACTCGACTCCTCTTCTTTTATCTTCGGGATCTTCTCTTGACACCCATCACCTCATGATGCCGTCCTTGTCCCGTTTTCATTCATCCTTGGACTTAACCTAACTCAAACACAACTCATAAAATAGTTAGTCCAAGATGCATGGTTGTCTCAATTATCTCTTGCACTCCATTAACACATAATGGATGCCTTTAGATCAATTGAGCACAACCTAAATCAATTTGAATGATTAAATGTGTGTCTTAAGTATAATAATGCAACACATGCTTTATTATACTTAAGAACTATTCATTTGTCCTCAATTAATCACGGAATACCATCAACACATGATGAAGTGTTCTTTAATGATTAATGAGACAAATGAACTCAATTTAAATTATCATTTAAATTGATATGAGTATATATCAACTACACAAGTTTTCATATACTCATGTTGATGAGAGGAAATAATCCATTATGTGTAAACTATATACGGAAATGATCATTACTCTAAGTCATCGACTATAGAATACACCCCACATGTATATGTGCATAAGTATGATTGACTTGGATATAATATGCACATATTCAATTTGATCACATTGGAGTATATCCTATATTACCATGAGTATACTATAACTAGGCAATTCAAATATATACTCAAGGATTTAGTTCCTTTGTCTTGATCCTTATATGTATCAATAAAGAATCGATCAATACAAAGAGACTTTCAAGTTAAACTACAAACTCCCCCTAAGTGTATGCATCCATGTAATATATGGATTGGGAAACATGATGCACATTTTGTGGTTAATATAATGGGGACATTCATACTTTAACTTGACTCCAAAGTATGCAACTAATACTAAGATGAATACGCATACATACCTTGGGTTTTCTATTTTTCAATGAAATGAGACTAATCAAGGATATTCTAAATAAACAAGTTAGTCTTAATATAAGATTTGTCATTAATAACAAAATCACATTAATGGATAATCACAATATTAGATTTGTCATTAACACCAAAACCATAACTAATGAAGGTTGAACTTACACAGGTACTCGGCTAGTTTTTATAAGTCAACAGATTGCCTGGCACCCAACTCAAAAACCGTCCGATATACGTGTACAATTGATCTGAATTTTAGAGTTTAAGTATGAAATGGTTTGTATCATTGATATATTTGTGTGAGTAAACTCAATTCAATCTACTAGCTTTGACCTGCTTTTGAATTTAACTCGATTACAGTGATAATTATATAGCATGAAACTACCTCAAACTAGTTAAACTGAAAATGAATTTAAGTTTTTTTCGAGTTGGACACCTTAAATGCATTGTCATTGACAGGTGTTTTTCCTGACTTTATTAAAAATAAATTACTTTATAATATTAGGTTGTGGTCACTACCTTGAAAAAGGTAATCAGTGGCGGTTCGAAACTGCCATCAGTGACGGTTTTCGAACCGCCACAGATTTAGTGCCACTAATAATCCAGGATTATCAGTGACGGTTCTAGAATCGCCACAGATAACATTATTTGTGACGGTTTTTGGCTAGAACCGCCATCGATACCCCGATATCGCGATGTTCTAGCCAAAAACCGTCACCGATATCGAGGGTATCGATGGCGGTTTTGGCTAGAACCACACCGATAGTCTGATACGTAAAAAATAAAAACTGGCATTTGTGGCTAGCCTCAGGCAGTGCTAGCCATGCCCTCTGTACAGAAAATAATCACAGATAATAGTGACAAGATTGGTAATTTGTATTGGCTACAATAGATAGAGCAACTTCAGAATATATATAAGAGAATTGAAAGAAGTATCATATAGGAAGGCAATACATAGAATTAGCTCTAAAGAACTTGTATCATGTTCTCAAAAAAAAAAGAACTTGTATCATGTTCCCAAAATAACTCACCACTGCCCTCGCGATATACCTGAGGGTAACAAACATCACGGCTTTTTGCATATGGTTTCTAAGTAAAAATATTGGAACGAGTGTTAACTGTAAGTTTGACTCAAACCAGGGGGGCAGGAAGCTACCAATAAGCATGTTTGCAGAAGGAATCACTTAATTGTGTTTTTTAGTTTGAGCTAAAGAATAAAACAAACATGTAATTGTTGTATTCATCTAGAACAGGCTAAACAGTACTAACCTTTGATGTACCTATATAGCTATCCTCTGTGAAATCCAAAATCGCAATCATAAGTGGCCACTGCAGCATTCTCATCTGACCTACTCATACTCCAATAATGATGGAAGCTCTGCTCATCGAAACATTATAGTAGAAGCACAAACAAAACATGCAGACTCACATGGAATTTCGCTGACAAATATCGCTGCTTTCTCCGCACGTTTGAGATTTCTGTGATGAGCTCCTCGACCAGCAGTGTAGCAGTTTTGATCCTTAAGTGGAAACCAAAGATATGACATTAAGGCATAAGCATTGGTATATGATAGATGGAGCATTATAATACTTCAACCGAAGATATATAGCTCATCGTTTAACCATTTGAACAAGTGCAGAGCATCTATGGAAAAAAATCAAGCCAGCCTCTTATGTTTATTAAGTCAGCCCTCCTCGTCAGTTGCTAACGTCAAAACTATTTTTTCTATGATGATAGGCGGTACCATACCTTCTTTGTCGAATCTGTTTTGTCCAATGCTCCAGCTTCCAATTCGAAAAATGCCCTGCAAAGAAATCCATCATGCAACTCTTTAGCTACTAAAGGAAGAAGCAACAGGTAATATTCTATTGTGAACCGAAAAGGAACAAAATAAAGGTGCAGTTGACCTCATTGTGTAAGAGGGCATGTGCATCTGTGTTGTGATTGTGTTAGCAGTGACCTTTTAGAGAAAGGCTGCCCTTATTTTCAGTAGAAGTTCATATTATGTGAATAAATAAAGATTATGAATCGAGATTCACCAAACTTGCAACAGTAATTATATCATCACCAAACGGAAACACAAACTTGCATAAGTACAAAGAATGTAAGATTTCTACTACAAAAAAGTTGTCCATTAAATAACACATTAGGTGAACTTACTCTTAAAAACAGAGTAATCTGAGTTCGACGTGTAAGCATTTTCTCAGGATCAGTCTCATCCTTGTGTATAGATAGTAGCATCCATTTGTAAGTAACTTCTAATTGTTTATCACCTTCAATGTGGTTCCTTCTTTGTGGGCTTTCTTAGCAACGGCTACAGCATTGTCATAGCCAATTTTCTGTATTCATTGGAAAGACTTAAGCATGAAACACAAGGTTTTACAACGAAAATTGGAAATGACAGCATAACAAATGCATTTTACTTACAGGGTTCAAAGATGTCACCAACATCAAAGACTACACAAAAAGGCAGAGAAATTATAAGACTATCTATAAAATGCTTGTACAGAAATGTTTCTGTAGTTCTGTAAGCATAGTTACCTCGTGCAATAATAGTGAAATTCTCTTATGGTTTGCTTCAATTCCCTGACACAGTTTTTCTCGAAGGACACAGATGCATCCCCTAATAATCTCAATGACTGTTAAAAGAAGGAATGGTGCATCAGTCAAATTGTACCACGCTAGCAGTGACAGAAAAAATGATGTCCAAGTTGGCAATTCACTGTAACAAGATGTACACAGGTTTACAATACGGTCTATTGCGGAATGAACTGGACTTCAAATAAGCAACACTTGTCCAGCAAAAGTGTAGAGAGAAAACGGTCATTTGAACTAAAAATAAGTAGATTGGAATTTGGATTAATTAAATTGACAAAATTAAGCTATAAGTAGTGTACCTGAGCACAAACCATGGTCAGAGCCTCACATTGGGTGGGATTAACTTTTCCCTGAAAGATAGAAGTAGTTAAAATCAAAGGTTAACAACGATGTTCTATTTAGTAAACAATTAAACAATGTGAAAGCCTGAAACAACAAAGTTTAATAGAGCAATAGGCTACTTACGGTAGATGCTAGACACTTACTTTCCTCCGGAGTGTCATACTTTCGAATTTTACCATCTGAGTCAAACAAGTGCATGTTTGTCGTTCCAATTGTAGTTGTCAACTTGAATTTCTTCTCCAAGCCTTCTTCCTTAGCTATGTTCATATTTTCCTCATGCCACAAATTCCACAATGTCTCTTGGATTATTAACCAAAATACAAGACGTGCCACATAACACATAGCAGAAATCGAAATAATTAAACCATACTCATACTACTAGTTTGCATCATTTTTCATACATCCAAATCAGTAAACCATGACACGTACCACAAAGTCTAGATAGATAGTATAAAGAACCATGACAACAGGCTCACAAATATGAGGAAAAGGAGGTAATCCCATGTAAATTCACAACGAAGAAAGAAGAAAAGTAAGGAACAAAGAGTTAAAGAAAAGGAACAAAGAGTTATTTACACTTTGTAATGAAATAAAATTGAAGTAACAAAAGCCTAAACTAGTTTTCTAAACTAGAAGCCTACGGGTCTTCGGAGGTTGGAGACACGTGATGTGAGAAATGAGTATGGAGGAGTGGATCGTTGTTGTCTTCGTCATAAAACTCGTCGTTTTTGTTGAGTACTTCCTTCATGATGAAGTAGGCGAGCTGGCCCTAAATGGCTTGGATTTCAGAACGAAGCAATCCTACCGTAGACAGCTTGAGGCGCTGTAAGTATGAAAAACAGAATTAAGAGAGTATATAGAAATTGAGTGGCGCGAATCGATGTGTCATGTCTGCATGACTGACCTCCACGTCATTGTCTTTTATTGTGCAACTTAAGATTTCACGCATGTACTGGCACACGAAGTACCCACATAAATTTGTTCCTTGCGTCTGCTTGTGACACTGCGAAAATCGAATGAGCTAAGATATCGTCGAATGAGCTATTTACTATGAAATACGAGATAAGAATATTCCTTGCGTGCGTACCGGAAAGTTAGTACGGATTGTAAGGGATTTTTTGTATGGCCGGTGTCTCGTGCTCTTCTAACAATATCTTTTGAACGCCTCATTTACTAAACGTGTCATCACTTCATAGTCTACTTTAGGTTTATCCAGTGGATCCATGATCAGCATCTTGCTCTTGTCTGGATGAATTACTATGAGAATCCAGTGGAATCTGGATGCCATAGCCATTAGTCCTTACGTCAGAGTACATAACGAAATCAACGAGTAATTTAACTAGCTAGTGAGGAACTTACTTAAAATTGTATGGTACAAGTATAAACTCCTTGTCTTGTAGTTTAAGCAAAGCTTTATAGACGCACTCCTCGACCTCCTTTGGTACTCTCTCGATTTCTTCTTGGCAAACCGTTCACGAATGTCGAGGAATCCCATCGCCCCTTGGTTCTTCGTAGTTCCTTCATCTCGTATCTATATAACTAAATAGTTAGACATGACATTTATCGGTATTACGTGAATGTAGATCAAGATTGATATATTAGACACTTACGATTGTCCAAAGATCTCAAAAACATATGTCGAGGGCGCCGTGATAGAACAAGTTGTGCAAGTTATCGAATTCTATTAAGAAGTAGCCAAAGCCCTCGTGGTGAAAATGTTCTCACGGAACCGCAGTGATCACCTTCGGAGTATGTCTTGGTTGGATCGCTCCATGTACCATGCATGTAATCGCGCATCATGGGTGTTAGACTGTTTTACTCAATCGCTGACTAAGGGCTTCCTACCTCGAATTTCAATCTTGGTTGATTATCTTGTTCATCGACTTCCCTTGCCCTTACTTTTTTCACGCACGACATCATACTCGGTCCTGGCTTCCCTAATCTAGCCGACACTGACTGCCTAATGTGCCATTTTTGGGATCGGGGTTGTAGGTTTGTCCTTTGAAGTACCGGTGTTCTGAGTTTCTCGCGTTGGAGTACTAACAAGGGCCATCTTTATGGGGTCCTCAATGGATTTATTTGTTACCTCATCTTGCTTCTTCACCGCTTTCACTCTCGTGTCTTTGACGGATGCGCGGATTGCACCGCAGAGAGGCCGCACTGCAGAGAGGCCGGCACTACATGGTCCAAGACGATGTCGAGAGGTCGCCATCGATGGTCCAAGACGATGTCACGCTTGCGCCATCGATGAATGAGTGGACGGCACTTCCTAGAGTTGTTATCTCGCTCATTGGCGGGTTTTTCTAGCTCGATATCGACAAAGCGTGTAAATCTTGTGTCCACCGACCTTTGCATAACTCCGCGCTATCGGCGATTGTGCAGACACCCCTTGTTGGCACGGATAAGCTACCCTCAGGCGCACTGTAGAAAGATGTTCATCACGGACACGTTGAGTGACAGGTGTGGGGTCTGTATGTCGTCCACAGGATAATGTTTTAGGTCCGCTTGTACTAATGGCGTGGACGCGCAAGAATCGCTTTTTAACTGTAGGGCTGGAGAGAGCGTCAACGGCCTGCGTCTGGCTCAAGGCTTCTTGTACTTGTCGTTGAACTTGTTCTTGAATGGTGGGTTGTAATTCTCGCAGAACCCTTTCCTTCATACTTTCCATTTCTGCTCGGCAACAGACTCTTCTTTAGCTCTCTTCCGACTCCTATAATAGTCTTCGTCTTTGAGGAATCCCATCTTCCATGGAACCTTGACCCGACGCCTCGTGTTCGACCGGGGTGCTCTTTGTTTCCTAGGGCCGCTGTTAGCTCGTCTTTCTCCCTGTTTGGGTGGAAGGATCCTTGGGTGGATCGGGCGTAAATCGATGAACTCTTTGCGTCATTGCTTCGTCTTATTTGCTCTTGAATGATAAACTCCCAAGAGACAAGAGATCGCCCTCGCTAGCACGTAGTGCTTCACTCGTCCTCGTAGTCCCACCAAGGGACTTGCGCCATCTGCTGGATCGCTTGTAATTCTGCCTCTCCCATTGAGCAATTTTACCTGTACCCACTCGTGCCAAGTGCGTGGGGGTGAGTATTCCTTCTTGCGATGCTAAGGTGGTCCTCATCGACTTCCTTGCGCTTCGATTGCTTCATCGCCACGAACTCATCCCAAGATGGTCAGTAATCTTGGGTAGTCTCCGACGGTGACCGGTTTTGCTTCACGTAATTTACGCTCACCTCGCCTTGAAGTTTCTCCACGCCGCATCCATGGTCATCAATGCATCGCGGCGCACAAGTTCTTCAACTCCTTGGGAATTCAAGGTTCCTTTGAGCTCGTCCACGATCCTCTTTGGTGGCTCGGGGCACTTTATGCCAATCCGAATAGGTGATTGGCACTTTCTCCTACGATGTACCCGCATGTTGACTCAGTATTTTGTCACGCTGCCTTTTTGATGCAACAGGCCCCAATATCTCGAGACCTCCGAGATGGTGTACCGCCTTGAGCTTTTAGTTTTCCTCGCCCTCGGCGTCTTTCAACAGAGCAAAGATTCGCCACAGAGCAGCATTCTTCTGCAATGGTGGAGGCCTCGGCACCTTCGGTGGTTGGGGAGGTAAGGTACTGCTGGGCTCTCCTCCATTACTGTGCTCATTATCGGGCTCCATTAGAACTACTCAATAGAAAGGAGATATTTGAGAGGGAAAGAAAATATGTACTAACCGAACAGATGTACTAACAATTGCTTGTCGGAATAAGATAGAAGATGTACTAATCGAGAACTATATTAGATCCTTAAAGTCCTTAGAGTTATTTGTTAAACCGTTCTTGCATGCTTGCTTTATGAGTTTGTCATACTTGGTTTTACAAGACTAAGTGAATTGTTCCTGGGAATGATATCAACTATCTCAGTAAAAAGACTAAGGGTAGGAGTACTTTCAAGATTGCAGACAATCAGAGATATCAACAATGGCATGATCAGGAAGAAATTTATGATTTTTGCTTACCTTTCTTGGGAATTTTTTTAAATAATATTATTTTATTTTAAATTTAGTGGTGTTATTAAGAGTGGATGTTCTTCCTCTCCAACTTTTCCAATGAAAAATTTCATGTTCTATGAAGATGAGAACTACTTCAAGAATTTCAGGTTTCACGAGGATTGCAGGTAAGGAGTACTTTCAAGATTGCAGGTAAGGAGTACTTTCAAGGTTTCTTGCGTAAAATTGTCTACAGGTTTCTTTTCTTCACTACATGGGCTCTTTCACTTACTATCTCGGCACCCTAACATTTAATAACAAGTTATAAGGACATGCCTTTTACCTCAAAGAGAGAATTATTTATTGTGCTCTCAGACTTAGGGTATGGATGAAGATAAGAATCTTCACCTCAATCACAAGACAATACTTATCCCTTTTAAGCATATATATGAGAGTACATAATCACAACCAACCGTAATGACTTATGGTTCATAATTCGACAAAAGGCATGGATATTTCCTTTAGCATGCAGTATTAAGTCGCATGTGCATTCACTTCAAACAATATGTAAAGCCCAAATTGGAATTTTCACATTAATCAACCAAAGGTTCAACTCTAAGTAAAAATGCATCTTAGTATTGGGTGCATCCAAATATTCATTACACTGCCTTGAAGGCACAATTGGGGTCCTTCCACACTTCAAATTTCAAGACAACTTAGCACTCACAAATTTACTAGGCATATTAGAAATCATACATTGGGAAACTGCATTGATGGTGCATCTTAGTATTCTTTGATGATTTACTCATTTACAACAGAAATTTGAGTGATCACCTGGAACATTGGGAAACTGCATTGATGGTGCTGAGAAATAACCAAATGGCCGCTAAGAAAAGTAAATGTTCCTTCGCAGCTTAAACCCATTGAGTATTTTGGTCACATGCTTAATTCGGTTGGGGTGTCAATCGACCCAAACAAAATAGATGATGTATTTTCCCCATCCTTTTTACAAATGCGAGAAGAATCTTTGTCCATTAAGGGCCATGAGATGTAGTATAGACAAAAATAGGAGCAAAGATAGTGGGAAAAATTGCGCAATCCTTCCTGTGCCTCAACAAGCAGCATTTCATTGAACTAGGGTTGTAGCATTTCACATTTAATCAGTATTTCAGCAAGCAAAGATCATTCCTGTGCCTCAACAAGCAGATCATTCCTGTGGCACACTTGAAGATGGAACTAGGGTTGCGATAAAGGTTCAAGAGAGTTCATGTTACCTCGCGGTGCGGGGACGAATAGCGGCACGGCTTGGAGTGGCGGCGGCACGGCAGGAGTCCTCCCCACGGTCGGCGTTATGGGTAGCACAAAGGCGGAGTGGCGGCGGCACGGCTTGGAGTCCTCCCCCACGGCGTTGCTAAGGGGCGCGCAAGGAGCTGCGGTGGCGCGGCATGGGAGCTAGGGCATGAGGCGATCGAGTTTTCGGAAGTGGAGCAGGGGTTAGGTTTACCATATATATAGAGGGAGTATCTGTGACGGTTAATAAATATAACCGTCTCAGATAATATTTATCTGTGGCGGTTAATAACAATAACCGTCACAGATAACTATTATCTGTGACGGTTATTGTTATTAACCGCCACAGATAACTATTATCTGAGACGGTTATATTTATTAACCGTCACAGATACTCCCTCCACTGCCATAGATACAGATGAGAATCATAATAAACTCCAGGAAGCATGCATAACTATACAAACTGCAGAAATCATAATAAACCATGTTGTATATGACAATACATAATTTTTTCTTCCATACATTAATACATATGAAGCATGTACAACATAAGTCCTACAAGCATATATATATAACATATATCCTGGTTTGGTCTTCTTCAAGGGCTCCATTCAACACCTTTTTTCGCAATTCTTCTTCCATGAACAGTGTCCAAAGCCATAGATACAGATTTCGAAGTTTTGAAGTTTTCTCATCAAAATCATGCATATTTATTTCCTATTAATTCCACATAAATGTACATTTCTTACATCACATTTCCATTTCTTACATCACATTTCCAGTACTCCTAGCTAATTATTTTCTTTCACAATTTGGCCTTCGTTGTGATCATCGCGATGATATGAAACTTCTTGAGTGGTTTCTTCCTCGGGCCTGATGCTATCGCCTGCGAAAGGAGGCAACTCATCAAACTGGTTGTACTCTTCCTCATCCACAACATTCTCAACTCCAACGATCCTTCTTCTTCCTTGCAGAACTACATGGCGCTTCTTATCTCGTAGGGTCGATTATGTAGAATACTTGTGCTACTTGATTCGCTAGTACGAATGGTTCGCTCTCAGATCCCACATGTTCGATGTCCACAGTAGTAAAGCCGTACTTGTCCACCTTGACACCATTCGGGAGTCGTACCCAATGACATCGAAACATCGGGATCTTGAAAATGCAGTAGTCCAGCTCCCAAATCTCCTCTATGAACCCGTAGTAGATGCTCTTCATACTGCCTGTGTTGTCGTAGGCGTCTACACGGACACCACTGTTTTGGTAAGTGCTCTTGCTATCCTGAGCTCTCGTGTAAAATGTATATCCATTGATGTCATATCCTTGCCATGTCGTGATTGTACCTGAAGGCCCTTTTGCCAACCACCTCAATGCAACACTCGTTTCTTCACCAGACATGTGCTCCCTGAACAATGACTGAACAAACGATTGTGCTCTTTTGTTATCCAAAGCTCTGACTTTCCTCGGTTTTCCCTCCTTAGCTTACCCTTGTGTATGTCCATATACGGGTACACCTCAACTGACTATTGCAATACTGTGAAATGGGCTTGTTCGAACAAAATATTATCGTAAGAATTTGTAGATTTCTTTCCTATTACACCTTTCCCACCTAGCCTACCCTCATGGCGAGATCTGAGCACTCCTACCGTTCGACCTCCTCCATGTAATCGATACGTAACTCAATAACCTCCTTAGTTGCATAACCTTCTACAATGGAGCCTTCCTACGAGATCGACACGTACATATTTCTTGTAACACCCATATACCTTTCAAATGGGTACATCCGATGCAGAATACGGGTCAAAATATTTATCTCATTGACAAGGTGAACAATGAGATGAACCATGATATCAAAAATGATGGGGAAAATACATCTCCACCGGCATGAGTCTTTACCACATCACTGAAGTTCATAAAGTCCAACGGATCGATGACCTTCGTGAAATCGTGTTGAAGAAGGAACACAACCTCGTTATTGCCTCTCGGACCTTGTCGTGCAAAATACCTCTAATTGCAACAGGGAGCATTTGTGTCATCATCACATGACAATCATGAGACTTCATGCCAGTTAACTTCAAATCTTTCATCGATACCAGTTTCTTGATGTTTGCGGAGTAACCGGACGGAACTTTCACACCATGTAGGCACTTGCAGAGTTCTGTTTTCTCTTTCTTACTCAAAGTGTAGCAAGCTGGGGGAAGGTAAAGCCGGCCTTTCCCAGTGTCTTGAGGATGTAGCTCGGCTCTGATCTTCATGTCTTCCAGATCCCTTCGTGCCTTCAGTCCATCCTTTGTTTTGCTAGGAATATTCAAGAAAAGACCAACCACGTTGTCACATACATTCTTCTCTATATGCATGACGTCGATGCAAAGGTCGAACTTCCAAGTCCTTCCAAGAGGGTAAGTCCCAAAAGATGGATCTCTTCTTCCATGTGGTCTTCTCAAGATGGGACCGCGATGTATTACAGAGACTTCTTTCCGAGTACAACATTAAGATCCCTAACCATATCATACACCTCTTCCCCACGAAGACGCCTAGGAGCTAAACCATCCTCCTTTGTCCCGTCAATTGTTTCTTCATATTGCGGTGCGGATGATTCTCGAAGGAACCTCCGGTGACGCATGTACACTGCTTTTTTCCTTGAGTTGTTGAGCCACACACTAGCGCTTCATCCATGCATTGGGGGCATGGTTTCGCTCCTTTATAGTACGGCGGACAGGTTACCAAGCGCAGAAAATCATTGATGGTGCAGAACAACAATGCACGAGAGTGAAGTACTCTCGCTTGTACTCGTCCCCATACTTGTACACCTTCGCTCCACAATATCACAAGATCTTCCACCAATGGTTGTAGGTATACATCAATATCGTTGCAGTGTTGTCTCGGCCCTTGGATAAGCAAGGACATCATAATGTACTTTCGCTTCATACACAACCGTGGTGGAAGGTTGTATATACACAGAGTCACGGGCCAAGTGCTAGGAATGCTGCTCATGTTACCGAAAGGATTCATTCCATCCGTACTCAAGCCAAACCTTTCATTCCTCAGTTCATTTCCAAAATTCTCCCTGAAGAGTCTATCGATGGTTCTCCACTCGGCGTAATCACCGTGTCTCGCTTTTCCATCCCTCTTACGGTCTTCCGTGTGCCATCGCATCAATTTGGCGTGCTTTTTGTTTCCAAATAAACGCTTCAAACGAGGTATTATCGCAAATACCACACCACTTTTGCGGGAGCTCCTTTCTTCACCTCGATAGCTTTCATCATCGCCTTACGCTTGTATCGCGACGCTTTGCACACCGGTGAATTAATGTTAATCTTCACTTAATGAGATATTGAATCATGGCCATTAGCCACTGTTGTAAAACTTGGTTGTACCATGGCAGGAGATGCCATTAGTCTTGGTTGAACAAAATGTTTTCCCTCGGGCAAGTGATCGTGCAGTAAAGAGGGGGGTGCTTTCTAGCACAACGGGATGTGGCTGTCTTGCCTGAGGCAACTTAAGGACTTATCTTGTGTGCCATTGAACTGGACCTAACCGTACAACCACAAGTTTGGTATGGGACAGTCCTAACTGATTAATTTGCAATGTCTAGTCTTGAGTACTGCTAATTGTTGGTGTGGGTTCCGGGATGGACGGGTAGACTCACATGGCTCAAGAGGGGGCCCCGAGGGGCAAAACCTTAGAGGGAAGTACCGGGTTTAGACATGCATTGTAAAGGCTTTGTAGTGATCTCTCTGCCGACACACCAAAGGAAGTGTGTTCGTAGCGCTTGGCACTAAGGGATGATCATGTCTTGTGGGAAAAGCTGTACAATCTCTGTAGAGTGTAAAACAATTCAAATAGCCATGTCCGCGGTCATGGACAAGCCCGGGGATTTCACACGAGATATAGAGTGTTTCATGAAATGTGGAATTCTTTGGTTGTAAATGGAGAGTTCACTATTGTTTTGTTGTCTCAAGCTATACTGTTGAATTTGGTGGTTGATACTTGTTTCGAATGATATAGGGTGATGCCTCGCCATTCTGTTCTTATTGTCTACCACTGATCTATCAGTTAATTATTATTGTTTTCATCAATCTGCCTTCAATCTATTTATTGTATTTAAATTCAAGTTATTGCTTTTTACAAATGAACCATATGACTATCCTTTGTCAAGTCGTGCATGAATATATTGCATCATTTCCCTACGGCTTGCTGAGTACGTTTTGTACTCACAGCTTTACGCCCTTATTGTTCAGTTGCTGAGGAAGGACCTGGTAATGAATATCAAGAGGAGGAGTACTATGAAGACTACGTCGACTAGGAAGGCGTTTCCCCAAACGATTGCCTATGGCATGTCGAATGGCCCAAGTTATCTTATTTCCATTGCAACAGTTTTATTTGTTTCTTAAGCCATGAGGCATTGGTGTATGAACCTTGACCATAAGGTCGTTGGCTTTATTCAATAATAATTTGCTTCTTCTTAGTTAATTCGTTGTATGGAATGATATTTCATCTGTGTTGCCATTGTGTGCACTAGCGTAATCTTGGACTACTGCTGAATACACAGAGGGTTTTAGATTTGCATATCCGGGTCCCGACAGAGATAGTATCAGATCCATATCGACTGTAGGTCGCTCTCTTAGTTAGCATGGCCTTCAAAATTATTTTCTAAATAAAATCAACAAATTTAGATTTAATAGTTTATCTCTTCTCATCTTATTCCTAGGTTCTTATGCCTCTCCTTTGCTAAAACATTACTTTGAAATTTAAAATGATCTTATTTCATGAAACTTCTCAAACCTCAAGGCATTTGCAAGGAATCAAAACAAGGGAGACGATAATCAAGCCATCGAAGAGTATATCTGAGAAGACTACCATATAAGATAGGTTGGTGGTGCTCTGTGGTGTTTGAGCGTGCCATTCCCTTTGGGTTTAGTTATGTTTAGTCTGCGTGTACTAGGATTTTCATTGCTTGTGTGTCGGGTATGCTGTACACTTGCCTCAAGCATGATGTTGCAACCATACCTTAAGTTGAAAGCTTTATTTGGCTCTTTATTTTGTAGCCTTTTCGGCTATGTCCTTGGCTGGCTTTTGTTCTTGGGTATTACTTTCTCCCCTAGATGACCTTACCACTTGTCTATTGCTTTTCCCTCTTACCTATCAAACCCTTGTGCTACGTTACAGATGGTTGACACTCGCTTTGTAGCCAGCCGCGGTTCGCTAGTGGATGCCAATGCTAATGTCGGTGCCAGCGCCAACCCACCACCACCACCTGCATTGTCAGATTAGAACGTGGGACATTTCTTGGCAGCCTAGACTCAGCTAATGACTACCATGATGCAGAACATGAATCTTTACTAATATAAATTTACAGTTGGTGGTAGTGGTCCGTTCTTCCTAGCCCCCCCGACCATATCTCCAATAATGGCCTGTCATTATAACTAATTATTCTTTCCTGATTTACAGCCAGTCATATCTCTCTAAATATGGCTGATTATTATAGCAAAATCCCTGATTATTGCTAGTAATTAATAGCCGGCCAATCATTCTTTTTGTACTCTTTATATGTTGTACAATTTTCACGGAATCAATCAAGGGAATTCATTCAAGATCTCCTATGTCGTGCTGCCGCGGCGAATGAACTCGACGAACTAATCAATAAGTGACGGACCGATGTACATGGCCGCGAGGCGCAAGAGGCCAAGCGCCGTGGTAACCAGAGCACGATGCCCACCGGGTGCCGTGACCCCAGCGCCAGCCAATTGGACGTGAACAAAGCGTGTGACGCTTCGGTGCGGTTGCCCGGCGACACCGGTGGAACATCATCGGCGGTGAGAGAGTCATTGGCATACCCCTTGGAGATAAACGGGTTGATCCAGCTGAACGTCGCGAGAGAGAGGAACGACGCGGCAGTGTACGGCGTGGCGGGCGCCTCGGTGCTGGTGTTTTCTAGTTCACCTTCATTTGCTCCGGCATTATGGTCAATGAAGCCAGTAATGGCTAGGTACGCTAGAGGCATGGAGACGAGTAGGCCGGCAAAGGCGAGAGGTCATTTGGGAAGAGTAGCGAACCGTCGGCGCTACGAACCACCGTAGAAGCGGAAAAGAGCACCGCGCCGAGGGCGGTGGCGATCCAGAAGACGCTGTGATGCAAAGGCTAGGTGGCGGCGGTGTCCCCTTTCTCCGAGGTAACTGACCACGCGGCCATGGCATGCTCGACGAAGTGGGCGGTGAGGAAGGCGGACTCCACAACGTGCCATGGCGTGCTCAGTAGGAGGAAGAATGCGAGCGTGAGGACGACGGCGGCCGCCGCGGCGAGGACGGCGGACGCCCCGAGCACGACCGCGTAGTGGCCAATGGTCCGGAATGGCGGTGGCTTCAGCAATAGCGCCTCGTTATTAGGGGAAGTCCCCGTGTCACCCCTGCGAAGGCGGTGGATGACGAGGACGAGCGAGGCGACGAGGAAGATGAGGTCGACGACACCGAGGAGCGCGCGCTACGGGCATCGCGCGAGGAAGAGGAACACGAGCTGGTAATATAAATTGCAAAAAGGGATAAAAATGATTGATTGATTTTTTATATTGGTAATATATATTGCTACATACAATATATTTGGTTTTAATTCATATCGAAGAAGAAACCACAAAACTTTGGTAATCGGGAGAAATAGATGTTTGATCTTGTAGCACAATTTTCTTTTATTGCTTAACCTTTATGTTTTGTTACCAATTTTATTTTTCATAGCAACGCATGGGCATTGATCTAGTAATATGATGAATTAGCAGAATCAAACTGCAGTTGCTCTGGCTAATTTGTTGAACCAGCGCAAAATCAAGCTGCTGTTGTTGCACCTCCTCAAGCTCGTCCGCAATCCAAGCTGGCAAAATTCTTGAGAATTCGTCGGCCTACCTTCTCCAACTCTTCAGAACCATTGTACGCAGATGATTGAATTCGCTCCATTGAGAAGAAGCTTGCACATGCTCAGTGCACAGATCATGAGAAGGTTCTTTATGTCACTCATCAGTTGGAGGGCACCGCCGCTGAATGATAGGAGAACTACATTACCACCCATGATGACCCCTAGACCATCACTTGGGCAGAGTTTTCAGCTGCTTTCTGCCACTCCCATGTCCCTAATGGAAAGGTGGAGATGAAGAAGAATGAGTTCTGAGAGCTCAAACAAGAAGGGATGTCAGTGAGTGGATATCTTAATAAGTTTACTCAACTTGCTCGCTATGCCCCTGAAGATGTAGCCATAGATGATGCTCGCTAGAAGAGGTTCAAGCGTGGGCTCAACCCAGGATTCAAGGTGCAAGTCATTGGCAATGACTATGCAGATTTTCAGCACTTGGTAGACAAAGCTATGCTCATTGAGGAGTCTCATCGTGAGTTAGAAGAATCCTACAAATGGAAGATGATGCAACATGGAGCTCATCAGAATCATTCGCAGAGAGCCAGAAATAATGCACAACAGCCTGCTCGTTTCACTCCTCCCTCTGCGTTCAGGACACCTGCACCAACACCTCACCCAGCTCCTTCAGGCAACCCCAACTTTAGCGCCAACATCAATCCGCCTCAGAGGACAAGCAATCCATCTACAGAAGTCAAATGCTTCAATTGTCATGAGCGTGGTCATTATACTAATAATTGCCCTAGGAAGCAAGCTGTGACGCCAGTTCGTTTCAACCTGGGATCAACACCATCCAAGACTCCCGCACCAGGAGCAGGACGTGGAGCATCTCAAACTCCACCGCCTGTGGGAAGAGGTCATGTGAATCATGTCACCACTGAGGATGCCCAGGTTGCACTAGATGTCATACTTGGTAAGCTCCTAGTCAACTCAGCATCTGCCATGGTTTTGTTTGATTCTGTAGCTCCGCATTCATTTGTTTCTCGGAGTTTTGCTACAAATCATCACTTAAAGACAAAGCCTTTGAAAACTATTTTATTGGTGCAATCACCTGGTTCGAATTTGAGTACGAACTAAGGCTGCCCCGAAGTTAAGATATTAATCATAGGGGTAGAATTTCTAGCCAACCTCATTGTCCTAGACACCAAGTCCCTAGATGTGATCTTAGGAATGGAATGGCTCTCCAAGAACCAAGTAGTTTTGGATTGTGGAAATAGAGAGATCACATTAACTAGTCTAGATGGAGCTAAGTTAAAGTTTCAAGCGCCGCAGATCAGTTCGATGGAATAAAGGTTTGTAGTGCCAAAGGAATAAGTTTGGAAGATGAGCCAATTGCCAGAGATTTTCCTGATGTGTTTCCAGATGAGTTGCCTGGAACGCCACCCATCTCCAAGAGGCCGTACAAGATGCCTGCTAATGAGTTAGCTGAAGTAAGGAGACAAATTAAAGACCTGCAAGATCAAGGTTTTGTTAGACCGAGTTCTTCGCCATGGGGGAGCCCCAGTTCTTCTAGTTGAAAAGAAGGATGGTACTCAGAGGATGTGTGTGGATTATCGTGCTCGAAATGAGGTCACCATTAAGAATAAGTACCCTCTGCAAGGATTGATGACTTGTTTGACCAGTTTCAAGGAGCAGGAGTATTCTCAAAAATTGACCTGAGGTCAGGGTACCATCAGTTGAAGATCCGTAAAGAGGATATACCCAAAACAGTTTTTGTGACCCGGTATGGACAGTATGAGTATACTGTGATGTCTTTTGGTTTGACCAATGTCCCTGCCTATTTCATGACCCTAATGAATAAAGTATTCATGGAATATCTAGACAAGTTTGTCGTTGTCTTTATTGATGACATTCTGGTATACTCCAAGAGTGAGGAAGAACATGAGAATCACTTGCGGAAAGTACTGACAACGCTATGAGAACATCAACTCTATGCCAAGTTCAGTAAATGTGAGTTCTGGATGAAAGAAGTTGCATTCCTAGGTCATGTTATATCAGTAGAAGGAGTTGCTGTTGACCCTGGTAAAGTTCGAGATATACTCAATTGGGAGTCGCCCAAGACGGCAATGCTCGGTCCATTTTAACACATACTTCGGTCCTTAATTGACTAGGGCGGAACATTCACTTTACAAGGTCTCGTGCATCCAGCACCCACCAAACATCTATCTGCCCCGATCTAAGCTATTTTCACTTTATTTCACTTAAATAACAACAGCTATACCAATTGTTGCATCTTCACAAATAAGTTTAAAAAATATTTAAAAAGTTTCCCATAATGGCATAATACTGAAACATTTAAGTTGGACTAAGCAATTCAACCGTCCCATGCTACACTATTAGTTATCACTAGATAAAATAGTTAATATCATCTAGGGTAACAAAGGTTCGCCATGATTAATGTCAATGAGGGTATAACAAATCTGGAATTTAACTAACCCTTAAACTACATTTAAAGTACATTGCGTACAAGTAAGCATGCATAATTTAAAACAATATAGCTTTTCATAAAATTTGGGATCAACATGCTCAAGAAAGACTTGCCTTCATTGCCTCCTGCTGGTTCTACCTCTGGCCGTTGATTCGATTGAGCTTCGATTACATCATCTACACGCGAACATGGGCAATTAAATAAAATAAATTCAAATAAAATTCAAAAATTAAAAAGAATAGTACTGGAAGATATATCATGAATTTAGATAAATTTAGAAATTTTAATCACTGGAATCAGAGCTCGAATGAAGGAGAACGAGCTCCTGAAAAATTTAAATCAAAGGAAAAGAGAAATGGTAGTGTAGCTAAGTTACTATTCATTCACGACTCTATTCACCATGAAGAATAAAGAGCACTGCAACAGGCCATGGCAAAGGAAAAAAAGAAAGGGGATAGGTGGTGGCCGGTTGGGCCCGACAGGTGCTGAAGGAGTGCGGCAGAGTCGGCACCGACGACAACAGCATCGGAAGGGCGGCTAGCCAATGGCTGTAACAGCCCGATTTTCGCTAGTCCGGTAAGTGAGGCTTGTCGCGCTAACATCTTCCATAATATTGTTGCATCCTCATTTATTTATCATCATACAAGTGTTAGGACATTCATCTTGCATAAAAGAGGAGTACAAAATCCTAACAATCACTTTCCAAAAAATCGCACACATGTTATTTCACCTTACTCAATGACATGTGGGCCATGTTTGTAAGAGAGAGGAGAGTAGGCTGCACATACCTACCATATCAATTCTTACTTTACTCACCTCTACCCACCTACCTAACTAGTCTATGACACATGGGACCTACTTTGCATTGGAACTTGTGGGCTGCACATCCTCTCCATGCCTTTTCTCACTCAAACCACTTCTACCCACTCTTCCACCTACCCTATGACATGTGGGGCCTAGCCCCACATGTAAGGCATGAATGGGCAGCCTTTATAAGGTCCAAACCTTGGTTTCTCCTCCTTTTCCTGCTCATTTGTTCATCCAAGCTGCAGAAAACAGCAAGCAACTCTTTTTCAACACCTTGCCATTCTCCCCACAAAATCCACTCAAATCTTGAGTTTGAGCTTGTGCATGTTACACCACCTTGAAGCCAAGATCAAGAGCTTCAAATCCATCCAAGTGGATTCTTGAGGCATCAAGTTTTTGTAAATAGCAATCGCTTTTTTTCCTCCCTTGTTCTGAAATTTTTGCTCTTGTAACTCATTTCTATCTTCTCCTTGAATCTATCATCACCCTTTGAATCGGGTCATGCATGTCGCACGGAAGCTTGAGGAGGAGGGCTAGTGGTTGCTGCAAGCACGAGCAAGCAAGGCCGTCATCGTCTACTCGAGCTAAAGGGGGACGAACCGTGAAAACCAACGTTGCGACACCTTTTGTCTTTTCCTCGCCGAGACCAACCTTCACCAAGTACAAAAGCAACTTTGTAGTGGTAATCTTCTACCCTAGTCCACCCCTTTTGAAGTCCTAGTACATTGCTATGAAGTATAGAACCCAATGGACAAATAGCCATTTTGAAACAGATCAGGTCAGCCCGGATAGTCCGGAGATTTTGTCCGGATAGTCCGGGGTTTTAACCCGGATAGTCTGGGGGATTCAGCCGGACTGTCCGGATATGCCAGAATATACCAGACCGAGAGGGTTAACTCGGATAGTCCGGGGTTTAATCCGGATACTCCGGGGATTTTACCCGGATACTCCGGGGATTTTGTCCTGATACTCCTGGACAGGCGTAATTTAGAGACCGAGGGGTCGGCCGGACACTCGGGGTTAAAATGTCCGAATACTCCGGACATAATTCAATAAAATGCCTCTAAAACATGAAATTTTAACAACTAAGTCCAAATCTCGCAAGACTAAATTGGTATTTTATATTATAATCAAATATTGTGCATCATGAGCATTTCATGCATCTTTTAATCATGTGTACTATTTGAATTCTTGTTTGGTGTTTATGGATTTGAATTTTCTCGCTAGGTGTCGACACTTCGGAAGACATACCCGAGTACGACTACGCTTTTGAGACCAAGATCGAGCAGCAAGGCACTATCTTACTCCTTGACCATGATTGCTCCTACTATTTGCGACTTACATCTTCGAAATTATTTTATCAATTGCATGCTTACTTTCAATTACAATTATGTTTGGGTAGAATTCTTAGCTATTGCCATGTTATGTGTTATTCCCTTAGTATGTTCTTTCTATGTTCCATTGTCGCCCTAGGTGGTTGGTTAGTAATATTATATATGGGTTCGTATAATTGCTTAGCCATGCTTAGAACATCATTAGAAACCGCGATAGATGGACTTACTCCATCGGCCGCAATGATTGAGAATTATTATGATGATGTTGTTTTCAATTATTGTTTAATGAGTAGAGATATTGGTTAAGGACCCTAAGGATTAAATCTCGTGACGCCTCTTTTGAGTAACTATCGTGCGAACCACACGCCGCTTATGGGACCGACGTAACCAAGTACTTGTGTATGACTAGGGTATGTAAACCATGTGCACTCGAATTCCTTGAGCTTAGTAGAGCGCCAAGGAATGTCCGCCAATTCCTTGGGCTTGGTGGAGCGCCAAGGAATGTCCTCGAGTCCCTCGAACTTTGTTGAGTTGGGGATGTCCAACAACGGTGTACTCCTTGATCCACACACACCGAGTTAATCGGGCACGAGGGATCGAGGGTCACATCATCCGGATGGTTTAGATACACTACCATGCATACTGGAAAATGGTTTGTCACGTTCACCTCGGACGACACATCTAAGGAAATGTGTTAATAGCTTGGCTTACGAGTGTGACGTGTCGTGTGGGTAAAGTCGTACCTCTGCAGAGTTTAAAACTATTCGAATAGCCGCATCCATGGTTAAGGACGATCTCTTAAATTGTCAGTCACTGGGCGAGTATTAAGGTCTTGGTAAGACTGGGATGGGAGTGGGAAAAGAGACACAAGTATTGGAGTACTTGGGTGTGTGCAATTGAACATGAGCGATGGAACTCATGGTTCGGAAAATGCTTGAAGGCATGATATGAATGTGATATGATGATGTTCTATTATGTATTAGATATTGCAAATGTTTACCAAATGCAATTCTTTTCAATCTATACATGTTTACGATTTACCCCAACTATTGCTTTAGGCTGAAATTGCCATTTTGCCTTCCTTTGATGTAGCAACCACATGTAGTTAGAAACCAGCATACAACTTATATTATTGTGCGAGTACACTCTTTGTACTCAATCGGATTGTCCACTTGCTGCAGTGAGGATGAGGCATTACCCGGACTTTTACCGGCCGACGATAATGCTAACGATGTAGTTGCCGTTCTTGCCCCAGCTTGGTTGCCCGAGGGTTTTGGGGCATGCCATGCTGGCCTTTTGTTGTTTACTTTATGAATTCGCTGCTACTTATTGTAATAACTCTAAATATGTCGTTATGACAGCAGTCCTTTTGGGATGTCAAGATGTTTATGCTTCCGCTAATTGTGTATGTGTTGTGATGTCAACTGTTGGATGAGAATGCGCGTGTTGGCAAACTTTCCTGGGACCAACACGGGTATAATCGCAGGACGTCCGAGGTTCCCTTAATTCACTTGAGATGTACCGTGCATTTGAGTGAATCAGTGGAGTCCCGGGAACGGTTCCCCACAGGCTTGGTATCCGAGCCATACTGACTGTCGGTTAGAACGGCCATGCTACGATTATTTAGAGTATGTTTTGAGTCAAAAACTATTTTGATATCAAATAATTTCAGAACTGATAACGTTGTGCAATTCCTTTATTTCTTACCCCTCTTAGTTCTATATCTCACCCTTATGTTCATTTGGTTATGCAAATAAGTTTCTAACTCCTCTTATCCTTTTCAACGTGACAGATGAGTTTTGGGCTATTGGTTTTAGTCACCCTTAGCTGTCGCCCTTGACCTGTGAATTTGTATTGTTGTATCGGAATCTTGTTATTTGTTTTCATGGGTGATGTTGTGGCTTGAGAAACTTCTTATTTTGATGTCTTTTGGATTTGGTGCATGTTTTCTTGCTGCATACATGTAGAGTTTAAATTTGTGTGACTTGCTGTCTGGATAATTCGATTCCGGAGCATCTCATTCATTTGTTAAAGAGAAGTTTGTTAGGCATCATGAGTTCCCTATACAACGTATGCATCCACCATTTCTCATTAAAACCCCGGGATCAGAATTAAGGACCGATCGAGTCTGTCGGGAAGTAAAGATTGAAATTAATGGAGTAGAGTTCCTAGCTGACTTGATAGTGATTAAAACGGAGGGAATTGAAGTTATTCTTGGGATGGATTGGCTATCCAGGCACCAAGGATGCATCAATTGTGCCAGCAGATCTGTTTCTCTTACCAACGCAAGCGGCAAACAAGTCGTGTTTGCGTCAAGTCCAGATTATGCTCACCTCTATGCCTTGAAGGGTGAGCCATTCCTTGGAATAAGTAACATTCCAGTGGTATGTGATTACCCGGATGTATTTCCAGAAGAATTGCCGGGGATGCCACCTAACCGGGAGGTTGAGTTCGTCATTGAGCTTCTGCCCGGAACGGCCCCGATATCGAAGCAACCTTATCGTATGCCTCCAAATGAGTTGATTGAGTTGAAGAAACAACTTACGGAGCTGCAAGAGAAGGGCTTCATTCGGCCGAGCTCCTCACCTTGGGGATGCCCGGCGATATTTGTGAAGAAGAAGGATGATAGCTTGCGGATGTGTGTTGATTACCGTCCGTTAAATGAGGTCACGGTCAAGAACAAGTATCCACTTCGGCGGATCGATGATTTGTTTGACCAAATGACCGGAGCCTGTGTTTTCTCCAAGATCGACTTGAGATTGGGCCACCATCAAATCAAGATTAGATCGGAAGACATTCCAAAAACGGCATTCTCCACTCGTTATGGCCTATATGAGTATACCGTCATGTCTTTCGGTTTGACCAATGCACCGGCCTACTTCATGAACCTTATGAATTCAGTTTTCATGGAGTATCTCGACAAGTTCGTTGTCATCTTCATTGATGATATTCTCATTTACTCCGAGTCTGAAGAGGAGCATGAAGTACACCTTCGGGCAGTCCTGGAAAAGTTGCGAGAGCACCGGCTTTATGCAAAATTCAGCAAGTGTGAATTTTGGCTAAAGGAGGTTGCCTTCTTGGGCCATGTGATCTCGGAAGGCGGAGTTGCGGTTGATCCCAGCAAGATACAGACGGTACTTGAATGGGAGCAACCTAAGAACATCACGGATGTTCGAAGTTTTCTCGGGTTCGCGGGTTATTACCGCCGATTCAGAGAGAACTTCTCCAAAATCGCGGCCAATCGAATCGAACTTTTGAAGAAGGAGAACAAGTTCATATGGTCAGCCGAATGTGAGGCAAGCTTTCAATTGTTGAAAGATCGCTTAACCACTGCACCCATATTAGTCCTGCCAGATATTCACAAGGGCTTGACATATATTATGATGCATCCATACGGCCGGGTTGTGTACTTATGCAAGGAGGCCGAGTTGTGGCGTATGCATCAAGGCAATTGAGACCTCATGAGATGAATTACCCTACCCATGATTTAGAGCTGGCAGCAGTGGTACATGCTCTAAAAATCTGGTGACATTTCCTCATCGGTAATCGTTGTGAAATTTACACCGATCACAAGAGCCTGAAGTATATCTTTACTCAAGCCGATTTGAACTTGAGGCAAAGGAGGTGGCTCGAATTGGTCAAAGATTATGATATGGGACTCCATTATCATCCTGGAAAGGCCAACATTGTTGCCGATGCTTTGAGCCGAAAGTCTCAATGCAATAGTCTTTCGGTAGAACCGGAATCGGACGCCATGTGCGCCGAGTTTCGGAAGCTCAATCTAGAAGTGGTTAAGGAGGGATTCCTTGCTGTCTTGGAAGTCAAATCTAATCTCTTAGACCAAATCAAAGAGGCTCAAAAGACAGACAAGGGCAAGGCACTCATCCGAGGCCGCATCAAGCAAGGCAAGGCCAATTGCTTCGCCGAGGACCCACAAGGAGTCTTATGGTTCGGCAAACGGCTAGTGGTGCCAAATTGTAAGGAATTAAAGGCATTGATTCTTGATGAGGCTCATAATTCCACATTCTCTATTCATCCCGGGAGTACGAAAATGTATCAAGATCTTAAGCCAAGGCTTTGGTGGACCCGAATGAAACGAGAGATTGCCCGGTATGTTGCCGAGTGCGACGTGTGTCAGCGGGTGAAAGCCGACCATTTGCATGCAGCAGGCACACTTCAACCCTTGCCCATTCCCATGTGGAAGTGGGAAGAGATTGGTATGGATTTCATCACCGGATTGCCCAAGGCGCAAAAAGGTTTTGATTCCATATGGGTAATCGTTGACCAATTGACAAAGACTGCTCATTTTCTTCCTGTCAAGACGACGGATACAGTGAGCAAGTTGGCTGAGTTATATCTTTCTCGAATCGTGTCTCTTCATGGTGTTCCCAAAAGGATTATCTCAGATCGAGGTACCCAGTTTACCTCGCATTTTTAGCAATGTCTCCACAAGGCCATGGGGACTCAACTCTCTTTTAGCACCGCATATCACCCTCAGACTGATGGACAAGCTGAACGGGTGAACCAAATTCTTGAGGATATGCTTAGGGCTTGTGCCCTTACCTCTGCAAGAATTGGGAGAAATGCTTACCCTTCATGAGTTCTCCTACAACAACACTATCAAGCTAGTCTCCAAATAAGTCCATTCGAGGTTTCTATGGGAGATCTTGCGTAACTCCACTTAACGGGTGCGAGTCCGAGAGAGACCCTCTTTGGTCCCGAACTAGTCGCTGAAGCGGAAGAGCAAGTTCGATTTATTCGCAAACGGTTGCGGACCGCGCAGTCTCGTCAAAAGAGCTACGCTGATCGTCGCCGCCGTGAACTCAAATTTGAAGTTGGTGACCACGTCTATCTCAAGGTTTCACCAATGAAAGGTGTTCGTCGGTTTCAAGTGAAGGGAAAGCTAGCCCCTCGTTATATCGGACCTTTCCGAATTTTAGCAAGGCGAGGAGCAGTGGCATATCAATTGGAGCTTCCATCTTCACTAGCCGATATACATTATGTCTTTCATGTCTCTCAATTGAAGAAATGTCTCCGTGTCCCAACCGAAGTCACAGAGTTGGACACTCTCGATTTACAACTCGATCTATCCTACAAGGAGCAACCTATTTGTATTCTCGACGAGAGGGAGCGTGTTACCCGAAACCACACCATCAAATTCTTTAAAGTTCAATGGAGTAATCATACCCCGACGGCCACATGGGGCGTGAGGATCATCTTCGAGCCGAATACCCCTACCTCTTCAATGAAGCGGTGTAATCTCGAGGACGAGATTCTTTTAAGGGGGGAGGCTTGTAACAGCCCGATTTTCGCTAGTCCGGTAAGTGAGGCTTGTCGCGCTAACATCTTCCATAATATTGTTGCATCCTCATTTATTTATCATCATACAAGTATTAGGACATTCATCTTGCATAAAAGAGGGAGTACAAAATCCTAACAATCACTTTCCAAAAAAAACTGCACACATGTTATTTCACCTTACTCATTGACATGTGGGCCATGTTTGTAAGAGAGAGGAGAGTAGGCTACACATATCTACCATATCAATTCTTACTTTACTCACCTCTACCCACCTACCTAACTAGTCTATGACACATGGGACCTACTTTGCATTGGAACTTGTGGGCTGCACATCCTCTCCATGCCTTTTCTCACTCAAACCACTTCTACCCACTCTTCCACCTACCCTATGACATGTGGGGCCTAGCCCCACATGTAAGGCATGAATGGGCAGCCTTTATAAGGTCCAAACCTTGGTTTCTCCTCCTTTTCCCTGCTCATTTGTTCATCCAAGCTGCAGAAAACAGCAAGCAACTCTTTTTCAACACCTTGCCATTCTCCCCCACAAAATCCACTCAAATCTTGAGTTTGAGCTTGTGCATGTTACACCACCTTGAAGCCAAGATCAAGAGCTTCAAATCCATCCAAGTGGATTCTTGAGGCATCAAGTTTTTGGTAAATAGCAATCGTTTTCTTTTCCTCCCTTGTTCTGAAATTTTTGCTCTTGTAACTCATTTCTATCTTCTCCTTGGAATCTATCATCACCCTTTGAATCGGGTCATGCATGTCGCACGGAAGCTTGAGGAGGAGGGCTAGTGGTTGCTGCAAGCACGAGCAAGCGAGGCCGTCATCGTCTACTCGAGCTAAAGGGGGACGAACCGCGAAAACCAACGTTGTGACACCTTTTGTCTTTTCCTCGCTGAGACCAACCTTCACCAAGTACAAAAGCAACTTTGTAGTGGTAATCTTCTACCCTAGTCCACCCCCTTTTAAGTCCTAGTACATTGCTATGAAGTATAGAACCCAATGGACAAATAGCCATTTTGAAACAGATCAGGTCAGCCCGGATAGTCCGGGGATTTTGTCCAGATAGTCCGGGGTTTTAACCCAGATAGTCCGGGGGTTTCAGCCGGACAGTCCGGATCTGCCAGAATATACCAGACCGAGAGGGTTAGCTCGGATAGTCCGGGGTTTAATCCGGATACTCCGGGGATTTTGTCCGGATACTCCGGACAGGGCAGAATTCGTGAGACCGAGAGGGTCAGCCCGGACACTCCGGGGTTAAAATGTCCGGATACTCCGGACATAATTCAATAAAATGCCTCTAAAGCATGAAATTTTAACAACTAAGTCCAAATCTCGCAAGACTAAATTGGTATTTTATATTATAATCAAATATTGTGCATCATGAGCATTTCATGCATCTTTTAATCATGTGTACTATTTGAATTCTTGTTTGGTGTTTATGGATTTGGATTTTCTCGCTGGTGTGTAAATCTGCGGAAGACATACTGAAATGCGACTACGCTTTTGAGACCAAGATCGAGCGACAAGGCACTATCTTACTCCTTGACCATGATTGCTCCTACTATTTGCGACTTACATCTTCGAAATTATTTTATCAATTGCATGCTTACTTTCAATTACAATTATGTTTGGGTAGAATTCTTAGCTATTTCCATGTTATGTGTTATTCCTTAGTATGTTCTTTCTATGTTCCATTGTCGCCCTAGGTGGTTGGTTAGTAATATTATATATGGGTTCGTATGCGAATTGCTTAGCCATGCTTAGAACATCATAGAAACAGCGATAGATGGACTTACTCCATCGATGCGCAATGATTGAGAATTATTATGATGATGTTGTTTTCAATTATTGTTTAATGAGTAGAGATATTGGTTAAGGACCCTAAGGATTAAATCCTGGTGACGTCTTTTTGAGTAACTATCGTGCGAACCACACACCGTTTATGGGACCGGCGTAACCAAGTACTTGTGTATGACTAGGGTATGTAAACCATGTGCACTCGAATTCCTTGAGCTTAGTAGGCGTCGAGGAATGTCATGGGAATTCCTTGGGCTTGGTGGAGCGCCAAGGAATGTCCTCGGAGTCCCTCGAACTTTGTTGAGTTGGGGATGTCCAACAACGGGTGTACTCCTTGATTGTAACATCCTTAAATTTGGTTAAATTTAAATTTTATAATTTAATTTGAATTTTTGAGAATTTCTTGAATTTATTTGCATTTATTTGAATTTTTAGAATTTAACTCCTACTTGAAGATTTATTTAAATAAGGATCAAGTTTTTGGAAAATTTAAATGGAAATATTTTATTTGAGTTCAAAATGTCTCAAAATATTTTCTGGGAATTTTTCTAGAATTTTTCTGATATTTTTGAAGCCTTAAACAATTTAAATGAATTTTTGGAATTATTTTTAATCGAAAAACGATTTAAATTCGGGTGAACAGTAACGGGCCGAGCCCACTACTGTGCGCACGATTGAAACCCTAGCGTCGTCGCTCTTTTCCCACCGTTGGATCTGCATCGGATGGACGAGAATCGGCCGTGTCGGTTAAATCGCTGTCTTAGTAGGATTTTGTGCGAAGACGAGCGGATGGCGCCCACGCTACGCCGTCTCCGTGTGAACGAAACGCCGCCGTCAGCCGTTACCGCCGAAGGAAACCGTCGCCATTATTCGCCGCCGCGTATTTCTTCCGCTTCATCTTCCGGCGTACGGTATAAAGCACTCTCTTCCGCACTCGTCGAGCCCTTTCATGCACTCCAAGGTTCGCCGTAGACACCGCAAAACCTCACCGTAGTTTCATGACTTTTCGCCGCTGTCTGTGCCCTTTCCGGTGAACCTTTGCCGCCGTCGTGACCACCTGGGTGATCCTCAAGTTGTGACGCGTCCGTGGGGCTACTTCTCTTCGCCGGAACTGCATCCAAACGCCACGCGTGTGGTCAACTTCTCCAACTCCAACCACCTCTCCTCGCCGCTATACCACCGCCGGATCAAGCAACGTCGACCGTTCGATCATCGTTCAACGCCTCTGATTCATCCACGTCTTCCTTTGAACAGTGAGTCCTATTTTCATCCAATAGCCATAGATCTAGAAATAAAGGGCTAGGATAGCGCCACGTGCCCGTAGCTGGGATCGCCCACGTGTGCTTTAATATTAACCGTAGGATTTTAGATGTGCGGTTTAGATCTAGCCGCGTAACCTTGTGATTAGTAAACCTCATTATCAAATCCCCACTGTTAGATCTTGATCGGATGATTTCTATGATGCCACGTAGGCTAGAAAAACCATGGCTGTTAGATTTAAGTGAATAAGCATAATTTAGATTTCAATCTAGCCGTTGATTTTGAAACGGACGTTTGGGATTACGCCGCCGTAGCATTCCGTCTTGTGCGTGTCGTCGGGAATCGGCGGCGACGCAATTGTCAGCTGCGGTCGACGTCACCGATTCGCTCGTAGCCGCATGATTTAGATCCAAGGGTTCGCATCGTGCCACGTGTCAGCACCGTGGTGACGCTCAAAAGTGTCGGTGCAATCGGAGCCGTGGGTTTCGTCGCACGGCGCAGATGTTGACGCGTGGCAAGTGCACGAATCTCAACGCTCGGCCGGTCGGTACCGAGACGTTAACTGGATTAATCCGACCGTTCACTTTTGATCGGACGGCCGAGAATTAATCAAGCTCTCGGGTGATAATGCGCTGACGCGTGTCACGCTCGGATGATTGACACGTGTCCGTGCTGACGTCATCAGTGGGGCCCACTTGTCGAATCTGGCGGGGTCTTGCCGGCGTCGTGATGACGTCATCTTGGCGTCATAAATAGTATTAATAGCGTCATAATTAATTTTAAATATATATTTTTTTGGTGAAAAATTGATTTCGGTGCTGACGTCATAAATAGTGAATGCTTTTTAATGAAATGTGGAATGATGTTGGTATTAACCTTGGAATGTAGAGACCGTGTGGTTCTACATGAAAGATGAATATGAGCATGTGTTGCAATCGTTAACAACTTGGGGTGGAATTGATTTAGGCTGGGGCAAGTGGACCGAGGCTTCGTGCAGTGGGCTGTGTGGCAACCGGGGATGGGTTGAGTGTTGTGAGGGCTGTGTGCCAATTTGAGAGAAGGAAGTCTTGCCTTGGTCAGTTAAGGACTTCACCTTGTAAGCCTTTGACCTGAGTCTCGTCGTACAACCACATGTCTGAATGGGGAGACCTAGTCTAGTAAGATTCTGATGTCTTACCTTTGATACCTCGGGATGGCAGTTACACGGGGTAATCAGACGGGAGCATGCACTGCTTGGCTTGGTACCCTATCCAATCGGTGTTGGTCTGTCCTATACTTGACTCGAGTGAGGGAAGTGATAGTGAAGGCAACACGGAGAGGTTCTTGGGCTAAGATAGAAGTCTCTGAAAAGCTTTGTTACTGTTAATCGCCTTTGTTGTGTGCGATCAGATCTTGTGGGTAAAGTGTACAACCTCTGCAGAGTGTCAAAACTGTTGAATAAATGAGTCCACGGTAATGGACAATGCTCGGGATTACCGTCAAGGGGTAGTGTTTGAAAATAAAATGGGGAAATGACTGTGTGTCAAAGAAAGATGTTTAGGGACTGTGTGTTCAAAACAATGTGGAAAATAGATTGAGAAATATAATGATTGTATAGTTTTGATCCTTTCAATCTAAATAAGTAGTAGTTTAAAATATTGTTGCAAAAGCAAAATAACCAGTAAAGCCTTTCCTTTGTAATAAGCCATGCATGTAGTAAAATAGATATGCATTGTGCATGACTTGTTGAGTACGGTGTGTACTCACCCTTGCGGACAAACTTACTAGAAGAAGAGACTACGCCAAAGATATGAAGAGGAGTATGTCGAGGCGCCGAAAACTAGGGGCAATCCTTCGTCTTGAGCGATCAGGAGAAGATGGACATCACGACTTTTTATATTCCGCTGTTGAACTTTTGTTATTTGATTATTGTAAGCCCTGCGTGGCATAACTATTGTAAGGATGACCATAAGGTCGTACACTCGTTTATATAAATGTTTGAAGTACTTTATTTAATATTCCACTGTGTATGATGTGATATTTTACCCTGTTGGTCTGTGTGCGCTAGCGCGATCCTGGACTAGTGCAGGATACACAAAGTGTCCGGAATTGCAAATTCGGGGCACGACAGAGGTGGTATCAGAGCATACTGACTGTAGGTCTTGACCCTAGATAGTTTGGCCGTTCTTTAGGAGCTTCAAAATTATTTTCTAAAGAGAAAATTTAACTTGAAGAATAACAAGTTCTTGATTTATCTTATTCTTCCATTCTTTTCCCCTTTGCTGAAATTTCTATCTTTCCCCGCCGATTTAAGTTGAAAATCTTACCTCAGTTGTCTTGAATAGATAACGATGTTTCACACCTTAGGAAAAAGCACTGGATGTTGTTGCTGAACTTTAAGATCGTGAAGTCAGGAATCGTCGAGCTCAAAGAAAGAGTGCCGATGAAGTGTTCCAGAAGGTAGAAGAACCAATGTCAATGAAGTGTTCGTAAATTGAAGAATCGATGCTTGAGTAGCTATTGAGACTCATGTGAGAGTCGCGTCTATCTAAGTTAGGAGTGATTCCCTTTCTAGACGTTAGACTTGTGTGCTTAGGTTAATTTGGTTTTCCTTGTTTGCTGAGTGTGCGTTATCGTTCTTGAGCTTTTAGGCTTGGATAAGCAACCATACCAAGTTAGTAATTGTTTGCTTAAGTTTTTGGGTTAAACCTATTCCCCGCATTAGTATCTTGTGTACTTGTCTCCTCTGTTTCTCCCTTTCCTAAATCCTTTGTTCTTCAGATGGTGAACACTCGTGGAAGCCGTGGGGCAGGAGGAAGCGATTCACAGCAGGAAGGAAACCAAGGCAATGCACAGAACCCTCAACCCCCACCTGTGGATATGAACAACCTGGGTGCATTCTTGGCTGCTCAAACCCAACTCATGCAGACCATGATGCAACAGATGCAGCAGATGCAGAACCAAGCTGCAGCTAACAACAACCACAACCAAGCCATGCACCATGGACATCAGTCTAGGCTATCTGATTTCATGAGGACCAGACCCCCAACTTTCTCTGGGAATGTCAACCCCATAGAAGCTGACGATTGGCTGCATACAATCGAGAGGAAGCTGCACATAACCCAATGTGTCGGCAATGAGAGAGTCTTATATGCTTCCCACCAGTTAGAAGGGACTGCTGCAGAGTGGTGGGAAAACTACTGAGCATCCCATGAGCATCCTCAGGAGATCACCTGGGATGAGTTTTCTATAGCCTTTCGCCAGTACCATGTGCCGGAAGGGATGATGGAACTCAAGAAAGAGGAGTTCCGATCCTTGAAGCAAGGGGGCCAGTCAGTGGCCGATTATTTGAACAAGTTCACACAGCTTGCACGTTATGCGCCCGAAGATGTGTCCACGGACAAGGCTAAGGCGTCCGGTTCATGAAGGACTCAACTCGGACTTCGGTGGGGTGATCACCCACCGTTCCTGATTTCCAGAGTTGGTCAATAAGGCACTTATCTTAGAAGATAAGCGTAAGAGCTGGTTGACAATCATAGCGTCACGCTGGCACAACAAGGAGGACGCCAGGGTCAGCAAAGACCGAGGGTGGCACCTCAACAGTTTACTAGGTTTCAGCCAGGAGGCGGTCGAGAGCACCAATGCACAGACGACCTCCACGGTCGAAATCCACAGACACCTGCAAGGATCGTCAGCCCAGCTTCAGGAAATTTGTCAATGGCAGGAAGACGATGCTATAACTGCAATGAGATGGGGCATTTCGCCAATGTCTGTCCCAAGAAAGGAGCAGTCACTCCTGTCTGTTTTAATCTGGGAATACTCTGCTGGGGCGCCACTCAAGGAGGAAGTCGAGTACACGCTTGGTGGAGCCGCACTACTGTCATTTGCTTAAGTGGAAGAGTTAATCACACCAAGGCGGAAGAAGCTCAGAATGCCACAGATGTTGTACTGGGTAAGTCTTTAGTTAACTCGATTACCGACCACAATTCTATTTGATTCAGGAGCTTCTCATTCCTTCATTTCTCAAGTTTTTGCTATGAAAAATGATTTGGATGTGGTTAAACTTAAGCATATGTTAATAGTTCAAACCCCTGGATCAGAACTCTGAGCTAAAGTAGGATGTTCTGGGATAAAATTACTAATAAGTGGAATAGAATTCCTAGCAAACCTAATCATATTGGACACCCAGACCATAGATGTGATTTTGGGAATGGATTTGTCGATGATCGGGATCGCCAACCGCAAGAAGTGAGGTAGGGGTTAGAACGTTATGGGACCCGAGCTGCGTTTCGTTCTAACGGAGGAAGTCAAGTGACGTGAGGATGGCGGGTCAGGCGACAATAACCACGAGACACAAGTTTATACTGGTTGAGCCTCTGAAGGTAATGACTCTCTCGATCCGCCTTTGCGGCGGTGATTTCCTTGTTATGTGGGTGTCTGAGCGGTGTTTACAACTCAAGATAGTAATGGAGATTCCTAGGTCGAGTCTTTGTGCGTTGTCTGTTGTCCCTTGAGCTCACGCGTCCTTGATCTTTTATACCTTTAAGCCTTAACGACGGGAGCGATCCTGAAAAGGGGTCCTCGTGCACCTTGAGGGCTCGCGAAGAATCGCCCGGACTTGCCGCAACACTCCTAGTCATCCCGCGACCCGTTCTTTGAAACCGCCACCAAACGCTAGATCCGAATCTTGCCAGGCTTTCAGATCGCCGAGCCATAGGTCCTCGAGGCCTGGGGTCGAACGTCCCAGGCGCACCTGTGTCGGGTCGGGCCTTCCGAGCATGGGAATCACGATCGACTTCCCTGTTCGACACCACCACCGAGGCTCTAGGCCTGAGGAACCCTCAGACGCCCTCGAGCCTATTCTGGGACTAAGAAGACGTCTCGACGCCTGGCCGAGAGAGGCCTCAAGGCAAGTCCTTGGCCTCGACACCGCGACCTTCTGACTTCGCGATGTCCGTGAACTGGCACCTCGGCGCTGCCTTGACTGTGAGCTCAAGCCTTAATTGCTCCGCCAATCACTATTGGCACGCTTTTGAGGCGCCAAGGACCTGATTTGTCTTATGATGCGTTTATAAATCGAGGTCGGGGCCTTCGCCTGCATGGGAATCTCTTGACCGCCGCGCCCGGTCGGTCAAGGAGTTCCAAGAGCCTCGGCAACCGACCCAAGGCTCTAGGTCGGAGGAACCCTCGGGGCGTCCTCGAGCCTTATTCTTGGGGCAACAAGACCCGTGAGAGTCTCGGCGCCTTGGCGAGTCGGCGAGGCCTCAAGGCATGAGGGACACTGGCGACCGGACTTCTCGATGTCGATGCAGGGCGTGAGCAACCCGGTGGGCACTGGCGGCGTCTTGACGTGCCCAAGCCTTAATTGCTCGTCAAATCACCATTAGCCGCCTTTTTGGCGCCAGCGGACTGATTTGTCTTATGATCGGTTTATAAATCTGCGCCATATCGTCGACTGAAAAATCCTCTTCACCCTTGGCCTTCAAGCTCTCTTGCGGAGCCAAAGCTCCTCTTTTTCCCCTTGAGACCAAGCCAGCCCGACCACCATGACTAAGTTAGGAAGGAGCCTTGTGTCGGACTTCGAGATGAGGAACTTCGAGTCCTGAAATTTCTTGGATCCGTTCACATGGCTTGAACAACGAACCGAGCCGCACCCCAAGAGCAGCAGATAAATGCACTGACACCTCGCCCTCTTGACTGCGGACCGGAGAAGCGAGTTAAATCGCGAGGTCCTCTCAGTGCGACATCGAACTCATCAATCGTCAGTGCGAACTCCGTTCTTCTCCTCACCATCTTTTCCCATCTATGCGAGGGGTTCACCGGGATTCTCCCGAGCCCTCGCTCTTCTTCGAGTACTTCGGTCTTTTCGCTCAGGAAGGACCCGTGGTCATTGTGTCTACTTCATGTGGGCCCGCCTCAAATGGTCCTTCCCAAGTTCGACCTGGGATTCCCTTGGCCCGTGGAGCAGCGCAGTTCTACTCAAGAGAGGCGAGGCCGGGACGGCCGGTGTTGAAGGGACCCCCATCGCCAACCGCAGAAGGAGGCGCCGGAGTCGGATGACCTCGAGGTCGGCGAGGAGGCCATCGCCCTCATTCACATCTGCGCCATCTTGCGTCTCAACGTGACGATCGCTAACGATTTCTGCGGAACCGGTGTCTCCTCTTAGGCGGAGGGAGCACCTGCTCTTCGAGATCCGGGAGCGACGATCCGACCTGTGAGGGCACGTCTGGTGAGTCTTCTCGCTTCAAGGTCTGCTCGTCGTACCCCCGACCTTCTCTTGATGTACCCTGTTTTGCGGCGCCCGGCGGAATCTGGATCTCCGCCGGGATGGTCGAGATGTTTGGGAAAATTTGGCGCCGAAGTCGCTATTGGCAATCCTGTTCGAAGAATGTGCTCCGTCGAAAAGATGAGGTGAGTCTTCCGACCAGCGCTTCAGCCCTCGCCGGCGAGCCCTTCTGAGCTTGCTCCACAGGCCCACCAGAGTTGCCGGACACGGCCAGAGGATGCTCCGCTGCCGGGCGTGGGTAGGGCAAGAAAGGGAAGAAGCGACCTCCACCGCCGGACTAAGCCAAACGGAGGCGGAAGAAGCGCCATGTCGAGTGGGGATCGCGCCACGGTGAGGGCCCTTCTCCGTCGAGCCCCGAGTCCTTATGCTCTTCCGCGCCTTGCTGTTTTTAACATTCCTTCCTTAGTGTAGCAGCGAGGCGCTTGCCGCCGCCAGTCTTCGCACACACCGCCCGTGAGCCTCGAAGACGAACCCCGCCAAGGGTGATGAGGAGCCGGCTCGACCCCGGACCTCAGTCGTGAGGACACGCATAAGCGTGGCGCCCTCGACATCGGGCAACAAGACCTCGGACGCGGCCCTCGGAGGAGTCTGGTGGCCTGTAAGCTCCCGAGACCCCGACCTGCGCCCGCCTTTTCGCATCCTTCCGCTTAGTGTATGCTTTTGATCGCAGAACTTGAGTATCCGAAACTCGAAACTTGCCCGCTTTGGACGATGGTACGTTGTTCAGGGCGTAGTCTGAGTCCGAGGAGGAGAACGCTGCGTCTTGGCCCCTCGCCGCGTCGTCGCGGAACACGCAGCCGGGCCAGCCTTGGTCGGCGAAGTTCTACCAAGGGCTCGGCGACTGCTTGAAGAATCGAGCTCAGCAGTCGTATGGGATTTCCGGCACGGGCGAGGCTCACAACAGACGCTGCCGACGAGCTACCCGGTTACCGAGAGGGAGGAGGCTCAGAGCTCTGAGGCCACGCTCGCAGCGACCCCCAAAACCCCGCCAGCTATGGTCGCCCGGGTGCGGAGATCATGACCGTCACCACCGGATCGCGGGTCGTGACGCCTTCGCCGACCTCCCACCATGCCCAAGTGCGTCGCCTTGGTCGTGGTACCCCCCCGCCACGGAGGTCGTGGCGCCCATGCAATGATCGGCTGTTGTCCTCGGCTCTGGGCGAGTCGCGGGCCGATCGCGGAGATCGGGGACAACACCGCCGTCCGCTTCTCCTCTGTCGGCCGGACTCGACCAGGGAGGAGGGCGGGTAACCAGCGCCATGGCGGGGACTCAGACCTCGCCCAGCGCGCCAATCTGGGGCGAGGTCGACTTTCGCCCCGACCGCTTATCGCCGAGGAGGAGGAGATCTCGCAATCGATCCGAAGATCGCGAGAGTTTACCTGCAAGTCTGAGGGAGCCTCAGCGAGGTAAGGATTTTCCTCGCATGTTTTCAGTATCTTGTAGCTCACCTCCTCGCCCTTCTCATTTTCTGCCATCCCCTCTCTTTTTTTTTGAAGGTGACCGACCACGCCACCCGAGGGTTAAGGTTTCGAGAGCACGCGGACGCTAAGGAGCCTCCTCGGCGTAGAGGCGCGGAGGCCGAGCGCAAGCTTGTCCGAACCATTGAGGTCGAGCAGGGAGCTCGAGTAGAAGGACCAAGAGCTCGACGACCGCGACGGACGATGAGGTCACTGGAGGTGGCCCACGAACGAGCTCGAAAGCGCACCAGGGCCTCCGAACGTGAGTTTTGCTTTAAGGCCGGGCGAGCAGAGCGCTCGCTCGGCCACATCGCCGAGGTCGAGCGAGGCCAAGATCGGCTCGAGAAGGCTTCGCGGCGTTGACTCCCAAGCTCAAGGCCAAGATACTCGGCTCGAGGAGGAACTCGGGAATCAACAAGACGCTTGAAGCCGAAAGGTGCCAAGGTCAAGGACCTGGAGAGAGCCGCCGGAGGTGCACGCTTGCAAAGCGCCTTCCGAAGCTCGAGGCCACAATCCTCGAGCTCGAGGGGAAGCTCGACTGTGCTACCAAGGCGCCGAGGTCGAACGCGCTTAAGGTCGAGGCGCTGGAGAAGACTCCAGGCCACTTCTGGTCTGAGACCAAGGTGCCCGCTCAAGAGAAGCTCGAACGCTTGGTAAGGCAGCGAGAGTGCCTCGGCAGCCTTTGAAGACGAGCGACGGGCCGTGGATGCTTCCCCAAGAAGCCTCCACCACGAGGAGATCGCAACCCCGAGGGCAAAGTGGCCCACCGAGCAGAAAGGCTTGCCCGCGAAATGGCCGATCCAGAGAAAAACATTAGAAAGGTGGAATGTACTAACGAAAAGTTTTGCCTTCTAAAGAAACCTTGTTCATGATTTGGGGATGCGTTGAACTTTCCTCTTTTTGCTTCGCTTTGTTAAATCGTGCCTGTGTTTTTTAGGTGCCGTGGCGATTGTGTTACCGGCCCTGCTGGGCCCGGTCGGTCGAGCGAGCGTGCCTTGGGCACAAGACGTAGATACGGACGAGAGGTCGCGACCTGCGAGGTTGAGGAACACCAGAAGGCGAAGAACACGGCTTAACACCGCTAAGTAGAGTTGTGTTCAGACGACCCTAGCGACCATGTATGCGTTGCTCGATCACAAAGCGGCGAGGTTCAAGTTGTTCGAGCCCGACATGTGGGAGAGCTAGATTGCGAAGAGGTTCGGCTTATGTTTAGCCTCGTCTCACTGGGGTGAACGTGAAACACTGTGATCACTTAGACTAGGAAGCGAACAGCGCCTGTGGTCGGCTGCGGTTCGTAAAAAGGAGCCACCGAAAAGAAAAGCAAAGAACACAAGTGGAAGCAGTATAAAGGGAAAGAATGAAAGACCATTTTTATTGAAATGTGAGGCATAGAGGTTACACATAAAATTTTCGGTTGATCTATGTTCCACGAAGCTAGAGAGCTCTCTCACCATCGGCAGCGCTAGTTTCAGAGCCCTCGTGGCGATCCTGTTGAAACGACTCTATAGGGGCCTCCCACCGAGGATAACTTATTGTGCCGGGCGAGCTCAATCCGCCTCAGAGCCAAGTCCCCAACAAGGAGCCTCCTAGGTCGTGATGACCGAGACGCATGTCTCTTGAAGAGCTTGCAGTAGTGCTGATCGAAAGGGCACCGCATCTTACTTCTTTTCTGTGAGGGTAAGGTCGAGGGACCGTTCGTGGTCAAGTCGACTTGGTCGACCAAGCGACTCGGCAGAGCCTGGCCATTCGGGAGGCGGATTTAAGCCGAGATCAAACGAGCCGAAGGGCGTGGACCTGAGTTCGGCTTGTCGTGGGTACGAATAGACCATAGAACGATGGGAAGTTCGTCCACCAAGCCTGCCTTGTCAGACGGCCGAGCTCATCTGTGACTCGCTTCTTGACGCTTTGACGATTTGGTTCGTTAGCGCTTTCCCGCCGCGCTCCGTTGCTTTTGGGTGAGCCACCGGGTTAAGCATATTTTGATGCCGAAGTTCTCGCAAAATTCTGGAACAACTCATCGTAAACGTGTTACCGTTGTCGCGATAATTTTGCACGGAACCCCATACCGGTGACCACGCAGCTTAAAAACGAATCGCCGCTCGAGCCGCTATGGTGAGACCGGTTCAACCTCTATCCACTTGGTGAAGGTGTCGACATACGATGAACAGAACTTTTTCCCGGTTGCTTGAGGAAAAGGACCGAGGATGTCCACCCTGTCGAGAAGGGCCATGCCGGTGGGATGGTCTGGAGCCGAGGCGGGTTGGTGCGATTTCCGCTGCGGAATTGACAGTTCGCAAGAAAGTGACGATATCCCGAGCATCTTGAAGCGCCGAGGGCCAATAGTACCCATGCGAAAGGCCTTCCACCATTGTCTCAGACGAAGAGTGCGCCCCACGAAGACCGAGGAATGTCATGGGAGCAGTATTTACCTCCGTGGAGATGCACCGTGTCGATGCCGAAAACATTGCGCTCAGAAGCTCTCCCTCGACAAGCGCATCTGAACTGCCGGCGCTGATCCGCCTTCGGCGGTCGGGCGGCAGGTGCCTTGAGCAAGGAAACTGTATGGCTCGACCGGGAGGGATACTCGACCATGGCGACTCACGACCCCTTGGTCGAAGTCGACGAACCGAGAGCGCTCTGTGATGACGCCGGGTGGGATGTCGCCGAGGAGCCGAGCTTGGAGAGGAAGTCTGCTTAGGCTGAGTTGTCCCTCCAGGATGTGTCTGAGTTCCAAGTTCTCGAACCATCTTTCCATCTTGCGCACTCGGCGAGGTATTTTGCCATCGACTCTCCCGAGCATTGGTAGTCCTTGTTGAATCGGGTTGATGATTTAGCCGAGTCGCTTCACGCACAAAGTGGCGACACCCAAAGCCTTGTAAGCTCAGAAGCCGCCAGAGGGCCTCAGATTCCGCCACATTGTTGGTCGCCGAAGCCAAAACGAATGGCGACTCAATTTGTCGCCGCCACAAGAGGATAAGTATCCCCAGTTCCGAGCGCTTGAAGGACCTCGAGCCGTCAAGAACATGACCCAAGGCTTTTCTTCGACCAAGATCGAGCGGCTCAGCGACGTCGCCGACCACAAAGTCGGCGAAGCACTTGCGATTTTATGGTCATGCGCGCCACGACACCGACGCCGAACGCCGCGAGTTCCATGGCCCACTTGGCGATTCGTCCGCCACCCTCCGGTTCTCAGATGTCCCCGAGCGGAAGCCGCCGACGCACCCGGAATGCGCCGGAAATAGTGCCGGTTGGCGCGGCCATGAGAAGAGCATATAAAAGCTTCACTGCGGGTAGCGCCTTCGGCCGTCAGACTCGCCGACATAATAAATGGGGTGTCTTTGAGACCCCTGCTCGCCACCATGACGGCACTAACAAATTTTGAGGGGTGGCTGCGAGATATAGCAAGAACCTCTCACCAAAGTTGGCGGCGGTAAGGAGGGAGGGGACGACATGCACGCCTTCTGATCGTCGAAAGATCGCGGCCTCGGAGTCCACTCAAGCCCTGGACTTATGCAAGGTTTGGAAGAATGGGAGCCAGCCGCCGAGCCTCGAGATGAATTGCCGAGGGCGCCATGCGGCGAGGAGGCTTTGCACCGCTTGATTGAGGTCGAGGTGCCATCTTCTCGATCGCCTCGATCTTCTCCGGTTTGGACCGACCCAGAGCCCCGATCATGTAGCCGAGCACCTTGCGACGCGCTACCAACACGCACTTCTGGTTGAGCTTGATCTGTGCCCGCTCAGGTTGGTGAAGGTCTCTCGAGGTCGCGAACATGGTTGCCCTGAGGGCTTTTGACAATGATGTCGCCCACGAGACTTCAAGGTTCCGCCCGATCTGTGGCTCCGAAAGTCTTGGTCATTAGTCGTTGAAAGGTGGCCCCGCATTGCAGCGATCCGAATGACATGGTCGATAGCAATAGGTGCCAAACGGTGTGATGAAGGAAGTCTTGTTCTCGTCCTCGACCGCCATTTTGATCTCGTGGTATCCTGCTAAGCATCCAAGAAGCTCAAAGATCTCGGCATTTGCGGTGGAGTCGACGATCCGGTCGATGCGCTGAAGCGAGAAGTTGTCCTGCAAGCCGAGTTCAACCCGTGATGATCGACGACATTCTCCACTTTCTCCCTTCTGCGACGATGACCGGGTTGGCTAGCCACTCGAGAAGTTAATCTCATGAATGAAGCCGGCCTTCAAGAGCTTATCAAGGTTCTCCTTGATGATCGCGACCTTTCCGGAGAAACGACGCATGCTTGTGCCGTCTGTCGGGAACCGGTCCCACTTTGTAGCTTGTGCTCGATCACCCTTTGGGGGCGCCAGGCATGTCCGCGGGCTCCCAAGCAAATATGCCCTTGTTGGCGCTGAAGGAAGGTGACGAGCTCGAAGTTCCTATTTGGAACTCACTCGGCCGAGACGGACGCTTTTGGCGGGTCACTTTCATCGAGCGGCACGGCCTTTGTCGCCTCGCCGGGCCGGATCGCCGCTTACAGCGCGCGTTTTTGTCGCGTTTCGGCGCACAAGGGCGGGATGCCGCCAGAGCCAAGGTTTGGTCTGCAACCGTGTGCCGCCGAAGTCGCCGCACGTGATGACACCGCGGGACCAGTACCATGCACCGATGGCCGTGTGGTTGGTCGCCATGAATTTGACCGTGGCGGTCGCCCGAGGATGGCGTAAGGGAGGTCGCCCTCGACCACCTCGAAGGTGATCAACTCTGGTCGAAGTTGTCGAGCCGCCCGAAGGTGACGGGTAAGACGACCTGCCCCAAGGGGTGGTTGAGCTCGGGGACTATCCCAAAGAACGGTATGGTGATGCTCTTGACCTTCGGCCGGGAATCGCATCCGCCGAGCGCTCTCGCAGCACAGTTAAGAGAGCCGCCGCCATCGACCATGACACGACCGACCGCGTGGTGTTGCTTATGGTCGGGGTCACGACCAAGGCGGTCTTCAGGTCTCGGGCCATACCTGGGAGCGCGTCTTCTGGGGAGAAGGTGATGGTGGCCCCGGCCCACTTGCAGGGCTGTTCGAGGGGCTTCTCAGCAGCGACCTGGTAGATGGTCCGAGCAGCGGCCTTGACCTCGCTGGTCCCAGAGGGCCGACGAGCCACCGAAGATGACGTCGATCCGGCCGCCTTCTGCCGAACTCAAAGTCGAGGTCGCCGTGCTCAAGGCCGTGTTTACCCGGTCGGTGATCGTCAGATCGCCGAGCATGGGCATCTCACCCGCCTGTCAGAAGGCGTCCAACTTATTCGCCAAGCCTGCGCAGTTCGCAGGTCGCGGGCCACGCCTGCAATGGAACAAGCAAAACTTTGACTCGTCATATCCCAGCGTCCTCCGGTCTCCGTGTGGCCGTCGGCCGGTCGCCGGGACAGCCACGTTAGCCCTCTCATTGGCTGGTCCTTTCTGTGAGGTCGGGGTCGACCTTGGCGAGACTTAGAGTCCTCCCGAGCCCGGCCTCGGACTTCGAGGACTCTACGTGGCCCGTCACGAGACGATCACCAGCGAAGCCCTCCGCCGCCCGCGATCGCGCTTCGCTTTGGAGGCGGTGCCTTGGTGGCGCCTCGAGGTGGACGGGCCCTCTGTTTGGTTTGGACCAAGCTTACCTTGGTCGTAGTCGCGTTTCCAGCGGACGGCATCGTCCGCGTCCGCGTATCGCTCCGCCATGCGGAAGAGTTTGTTGACGCTGAGCCTTGATGTGATCTCCAGGTCCTCGGTGAGACGTCGATCGCGGACCCCGAACTTGAAGGCCTTGATGACGGCCTCGTCAGAGATGCTCGGGATCAGGTTCCTTGTGCGGATGAATCGCCGCACAAAGTCGCGTAGTGGCTCGTTTTTCCCCTGGATGACACGATCCAGGTCCTTTTCCCTGCCCGGCCGCTCATAACAACTCTGGAAGTTAGAGCGAAGAGCGCTCGATCTGGCGCCACGACCAAGGAACCAAGGCTTCGATTAAAGAGCCAGTCCCGGCGCCCCGAAACGATCGGGAGGTAGTTAGCCATTACGAGCTCATCTCCGGCGCTAGAATAGCGGTCGAATAGATGGACAGAACTTCGTCAGGGTTCTTGGTCCCGTCGGCGCCGATCAGCGGGCTTGAACTGGGCCGCCACCATACGCGAGCGAAGGCCGTCTTGAGTACGCCATGCAACCGTAAGGTCGACAAAGACGCCGTCGGGTCATAGTCGCCATCGACAAGATCCCGGCTCTTGCCAGACTTTCGAGTCGAGAGTTTCGGCGACCCGACCGGTGGGAACGACCATGGTGCCGAGCGAGAATCACCTGTTGGTAACGCAGTCCACCGATCTGCGGCGCTGGGGCGAACGCCCGGAGTGGTCCGCAGACTCGCCGCCGATCGACCGAGCAGCTCGGCCCGAGTTCTGTCTGGTTGGCGCGGTTACGTGGGGCGGCTCGGCTGCGTGTCGAGCCTCGTCCCAGCCAACTGCCGCCGGGGCTAACTCCGCTCAGCAGAGATGTCCGACGAGGGTGACGTGGCGTGTTATCGTTGCTCCTCTCGGGAGCGGGTCCCAGTGCTTGACTTCGTGTCTTTGGAGGTTCGACCTCGCCGCGGCCGATCGAGCTCTTTTCGCCAGGCCCGCCAAAGAGCTCCGACCTCGCCCTATCGGGGTCGGCCATGACCCGGCGAGTAGGCGAGGCGCTCCGGTAGGGAGGAGCTGGCGGCCGAGAAGACGGCCGCCTTTCTCCGGGCCTCCGTCGGAGGGCGGTTATGGCTTGCTGATAGCAACTGCACCATCCGGCGAAGCGTCTTGGTCTGGGATCACGGTCATCCGCGACTCCCTCGGCGCTGACCGTCCGCCACCGGACGTCTTTGCCGAGTGGCGGCGAAGCGTGAACAGGACTCGGAGTCCGAGTCCGTGCTCGAGGAAAATCCATCGATGAAAGGCGCCATGCTCCTGAGATCCTGGTGTCGTTCCTGCGAAAGAGCAAAACAATCGGGCCTCACGGTGAGGTAGGGGTTAGAACGTTATGGGACCCGAGCTGCGTTTACGCTCTAACGGAGGAAGTCAAGGCGGAGGATGGCCGAGCCGGGCGACGGCGAACACGAGACACAAGTTTATACTGGTTCGAGCCTCGTGAAGGTAATGACTTATTCGATCCGCTTTGCGGGCGGTGATTTCCTTGTTATGTGGGTGTACAAAGCGTTGTTTACAACTCAAGATAGTAATGGAGATTCTAGCTCGAGCTGCTTTGGCGTTGTCTGTTGTCCCTTGAGCTCACGCGCCCTTGATCTTTTTTATACCCCTTCGCTCAAGAACGCGGGAAGAGCGATCCTGAAAAGGGTCCTCGTGCACCTTGAGGGCTCGCAGAATCGCTTCGACTTGCCGCACACTCCTAGTCATCCCTGCTGACCCGTTCTCTGAAACCGCCACCAAACGCTAGATCCGAATCCTTAGGCGGACAGGGCTTCAGACGAGACTTGCTCGAGCCATAGGTCGTGCGGAGTCGAGCTCGGGCACACCGTGCTCGAGGTCGAACGTCCCGTTGCGCACCTAGGTCGGGGTCGGGGCCTTCCGAGCATGGGAATCACGATCACCGACGCCGCCGGTCAAGGAGTTCCTGTGCCTCGGCTGTGATTGGTTATCAAAGCATAAAGGCGTTGTTGGATTGTGGACGGAGAGTGGTTACCATTGAGAGCCAGATGGTAAGAAGGTAGAGATTCAAGCACTTGTTACTCGAAAAGATCAACCGATGGCTAACAAAGCAGGAAGGCGCTTATCATGGAAGAGGTTCGAGAGTCGATGAATACCCTGGACGCTCTTTCCTCAAGATTTGCCCTCGATGCCACCAGACGAGGATATAGAGTTCGTGATTGAGCCGGTGCGAGAACAGCTCCGATCGCGAAGAGACCTTATAGGATGTCTACCGAGGAATTGGTGGAGATGAAGAAACAAATCGAAGAATTATTAGAGAAAGGGTTTATAAGACCAAGTTCGTCACCGTGGGGAGCACCAGTTTTGTTTGTAAAGAAAAAGGATGGGAGTTTCATAATGTGTATAGATTATCGTGCACTCAACGAGGTGACGATAAAGAACAAATATCCTTTGCCCAGAATTGATGATCTTTTCGATCAGTTAGGAGGAGCGGGAGTCTTCTCAAAAATCGACCTTCGGTCTGGATATCATCAGCTAAAGATTCGGACTGAGGACATACCAAAGACAGCCTTCTCGTCTAGGTATGGTCATTATGAATTTACGGTCATGTCTTTTGGACTGACTAATGCTCCTGCATATTTCATGAATATGATGAATAAAGTGTTCATGGAATATTTGGATAAGTTCGTCGTCGTGTTTATCGACGATATTCTAGTTTATTCCAAGACAGAGGAAGAGCATGCTGGACACTTAAGGATGGTTTTGGAAAAATTAAGGGAAAATCAGTTATATGCCAAGTTCAGCAAATGCGACTTTTGGAAAAAGAAGGTCGAATTTTTGGGTCATGTGATGACAGCCGAAGGAGTAGCTGTCGATCCAAAGAAAGTAGAGGCAGTGTTGCATTGGGAGCAACCAAAGTCAGTTACACAAATCAGGAGCTTCCTTGGAATGGCTGGGTACTACCGCCGTTTCATTGAAGGATTTTCTTCAATTGCGAGACCTCTAACGCAATTGCTTAAGAAAGAAAAGAAGTTCTTATGGACACCAGAATGTGAAAAGAGTTTCCAAGAGCTGAAGAAGCATTTGACTTCGGCACCTGTCTTGGTGTTGCCGAATACTAAGGATAATTTTGACATTTACTGTGATGCTTAGCGACAAGGACTAGGATGTGTTCTGATGCAGAATGGTAAAGTGGTAGCGTATGCATCAAGGCAGTTAAGGCCACATGAGCAGAACTACCCGACTCATGACCTAGAGTTAGCTGCGGTAGTGCACGCTCTTAAAATTTGGCGTCACTATCTTATGGGTAATCGGTGTGAAATATATACTGATCATAAAAGTTTAAAGTATATATTTACCCAATCGGACCTAAATATGAGACAAAGGAGGTGGTTAGAGTTAATCAAGGATTACAATATTGGAATTCACTATCATCCAGGGAAAGCAAATGTGGTGGCAGATGCCTTGAGTCGGAAAAGCTATAGTCTGAATTTGATAATAGCAGAAGAGCAAACTGAGTTATGTAAAGAACTTCGGAAGTTAAGATTGGAAGTCGTACTAGAAGGATTCCTAGCTACTCTGGAAGTAAAACCGACCCTTGAGGAGCAGATCAGGGAAGGTCAAGAAGATGACGAAAAGATTCAGAGAATCAAGTCCAAAATGGACGAAGATTTAGCTAAAGACTTCAGGGTAGATGAACAGGGTACTTTGTGGATGAAGAACAAGATTTGTGTACCTCATAAGCCGGAACTGAAACGGTTAATACTGGATGAAGCACATGATTCCAAGTACTCAATTCACCCTGGTAGTGCAAAGATGTATCAGGATTTAAAAGAAAGATTTTGGTGGCCGAATATGAAGAAAGAAGTAGCCGAGCATGTAGCGTTGTGTGATGTATGTCAGAGAGTCAAAGCCATGCATCAAAGACCAGCCGGACTGCTACAACCACTTAAGATACCAGAATGGAAATGGGAGGGAATCGGGATGGATTTCATCACCGGTTTTCCAAAAACTCATGGTGGATATGATTCTATATGGGTCATAATAGATCGACTAACAAAGGTCGCTCATTTTATACCCGTAAAAACAACCTATTCCGGGGATAAGTTAGCTGAATTGTACATAGCAAGAATTGTGTGTTTACACGGTGTACCCAAGAAGATAGTATCGGATAGAGGTACCAAATTTACCTCTAGATTTTGGGATAAGCTGCATACAGCTATGGGTACTGTCTCAATTTTATATGTAAGCAGACCATCCATGAGCATGATGGTCGATCGAAAAGGGTAAACCAGATTCTTGAAGACATGCTAAAAGCCTGTGCATTATCATACACAACTTCATGGGACAAATGTCTGCCATATGCCGAGTTTAGCTACAACAACAGCTATTAGGCCAGTTTAAAAATGTCGCCTTTTGAAGCTTTATATGGTCGACCGTGTCGAACACCATTGAACTGGAATGAGACAGGAGAACGACATGTATTTGGACCAGATATTCTTACCGACGCAGAAGAGAAGATCGCATTAATCCGAGAAAGATTGAAGACTGCACAATCCAGACAAAAGAGTTATGCTGATAATCGGCGTCGTGATTTGAGTTTTGAACCAGAAGATTATGTTTATCTCAAGGTTACACCATTGAAGGGAGTTAAAAGGTTTCATGCAAAAGGAAAACTTGCTCCGAGATATGTGGGACCATTCAAGATTTTAAGCCGCAAAGGAGAGGTTGCGTATCAGCTTGAACTGCCGCATTCTTTGACAGGGGTACATGATGTATTCCATGTATCTCAATTAAAGAAATGTCTTCGTGTACCAGAAGAACAAGCACCTATTGAAGCTATTGAACTACAAGAAGATTTGACTTACAAAGAACATCCAGTAAGGATTTTGGATACCATGGATCGTGAGACCAGAAACAAGTCAACCCGCTTTTGCAGAGTCCAGTGGAGCAACCACTTAGAAAGTGAAGCAACGTGGGAGCGTGAAGAAGATTTGAAGAAGGAGTTTCCCAATATCTTCTCTAGCCAGCCTTGAATCTCGGGGTCGAGATTCTGTTAAGGGGGGAGGTTTGTAACATCCTTAAATTTGGTTAAATTTAAATTTTATAATTTAATTTGAACTTTTGAGAATTTCTGGAATTTATTTGCATTTATTTGAATTTTAGAATTTAACTCCTACTTGAAGATTTATTTAAATAAGGATCAAGTTTTTGGAAAATTTAAATGGAAATATTTTATTTGAGTTCAAAATGTCTCAAAATATTTTCTGGGATTTTTCTAGAATTTTTCTCGATATTTTTGAAGCCTTAAACAATTTAAATGAATTTTGAATTATTTTAATCAAAAACGATTTAAATTCGATTGAACGAGAACGGCCGAGCCCACTCATCAGGCGCACGATTGAAACCCTAGCGTCGTCGCTCTTTTCCTACCGTTGGATCTGCATCGGATGGACGAGAATCGGCCGTGTCGGTTCGTCGCTGTCTTAGAGGATTTTGTGCGACGAGCGGATGGCGCCCACGCCGTCTCGCTCGCCAATGAAAGCGCCGCCATCACCGTTATCAGCGAAGAAGCCGTCGCCATTATTCGCCGCCGCGTATTTCTTCCGCTTCATCTTCCGACGTACGGTATAAAGCACTCTCTTCCGCACTCGTCGAGCCCTTTCAAGCACTCCAAGGTTCGCCGTAGACACCGCAAAACCTCACCGTAGTTTCGTGACTTTTCGCCACTGTCTGCGCCCTTTCCGGAGAACCTTTGCGCCGTCGTGACCACGACCGGTGATCCTCAAGTTGTGACGTCGTCTGGGGCTACTTCTCGCGAATCGCATCCAAACGCCACGCGTGTGGTCATCTTCTCCAACTCCGGCCACCTCTCCTCGCCGCTATACCACCGCCGGATCAAGCAACGTCGACCGTTCGATCATCATTCAACGCCTCTGATTCGTCCACGTCTTCCTTTGAACAGTGAGTCCTATTTTCATCCAATAGCCATAGATCTAGAAATAAAGGGCTAGGATAGCGCCATATGCCCGTAGCTGGGATCGCCAACGTGTGCTTTAATATTAACCGTAGGATTTTAGATGTGCGGTTTAGATCTAGCAGCGTAACCTTGTGATTAGTAAACCTCATTATCAAATCCCCACTGTTAGATCTTGATCGGATGATTTCTATGATGCCACGTAGGCTAGAAAAACCATGGCCGTTAGATTTAAGTGAATAAGCGTAATTTAGATTTCAATCTAGCCGTTGATTTTGAAACGGACGTTTGGGATTACGCCCGCCGTGCCGTCTGCGGTCGACGCTGTCGCGGCGGAATCGAGCGACGCAAATTGCCGCCGCTGCGATCGACGCCACCGATTCGCCAGAGTCGCATGATTTAGATCCGGGTTTCGCGATCGTACACGCGGTCGCGACCGTGGTGACGCTCAAAAGTGTTTCAGCAATCGGAGCCGTGGGTTTCGTCACACGGCGCAGATGTTGACGCGTGGCAAGTGCACGAATCTCAACGCCTGACCGGGTCAGCCGAGACGTTAGCTGGATTAATACGACCGTCCACTTTTGATCGGACGGCCGAGAATTAATCAAGCTCTCGGGTGATAATGCGCTGATGCGTGTCACGCTCGGATGATTGACACGGTCCGTCTTGACGCCATCGATGGGGCCCACTTGTCGATTCTGGGGTCTTGCCGACGCCAAGAAGGACGTCATGCTGACGTCATAAATAGTATTAATGACGTCATAATTAATTTTAAATATATATTTTTTTGGTGAAAAATTGATTTCGGTGCTGACGTCATAAATAGTGATGCTGGCGTCATAAATCTGGATTTTTCCGTATAAAAATAAATAAATAAATTCTATTTAATTTCTTTTAAATTATTTTAAAAGTTCAAACGCTTATAACTTTTGCGTTTTAACTCCGATTTGAGTGATTCCAATTTCTAAAAATTTGTAAAATCAAGATTTATTTATTGGTGATTTTTGTAGAATTTTTAGAGTTGATTTTGTTCTCTGGAAAATGTATTCATTGTGTGTATGTACATGATTTGGTAGACGCTGATTTGTCGGGAGATTTCGAGGGGGAATTCTTAGCGCAAGATCAAGCTTCGAGTCAAGACCAGCAACTTTTTGAAGGCAAGTTATGCTTTGACCATGTTACTCCTAATTTTTGAACTATACTTTGTTTTAAACTATGCATGCTAATTCAACTAAAAATGACTTTAATTATTTTGGGTGAATTAGCTATCCAACCAAATTGTTTATGCCACGTTGATATCATTTGTATGCCATGATTCTTTGATAACCTAAGTTGGGTAAATCTAGTTGGTTAATGATATTGTGCCAACACGGGAGGCTAGACCGTGAATAGTTGCTTGGCCATGCATGTACGTGAACCATTCTATTTGGATTACAAAATCAACACTGACTAAAGAATAGTGAATGCTTTTTAATGAAATGTGGAATGATGTTGGTATTAACCTTGGAATGTAGAGACCTGTGTGGTTCTACATGAAAGATGAATATGAGCATGTGTTGCACTGTTAACAACTTGGGGTGGAATTGATTTAGACTAGGGCAAGTGGACCGAGGCTTCGTGCCAGGTGGGCCTGTGTGGCAACTGGGGGATGGGTTGAGTGTTGTGAGGGCTGTGTGCCAATTTGAGAGAAGGAAGTCTTGCCTTGGTCAGTTAAGGACTTCACCTTGCAAGCCTTTGACCTGAGTCTCTCGTACAACCACATGTCTGAATGGGGAAACCTAGTCTAGTAAGATTCTGATGTCTTACCTTTGATACCTCGGGGTGGCAGCATTACAGGGGTAATCAGACGGGGAGCGTGCACTGCTTGGCTTGGTACCCTATCCAACGGTGTTCGTTTGTCCTATACTTCGGCTCTGAGTGAGGGAAGTGATAGTGAAGGCAACACGGAGAGGTTCTTGGGCTAAGATAGAAGTCTCTGAAAAGCTTTGTTACGGTTAATCGCCTTTGTGGTGTGCGACTGTATCTTGTGGGTAAAGTGTACAACCTCTGCAGAGTGTCAAAACTGTTCGAATAGCCGAGTCCACGGTAATGGACAATGCTCGGGGATTACCGTCAAGGGGTAGTGTTTGAAAATAAAATGGGGAAATGACTGTGTGTCAAAGAAAGATGTTTAGGGACTGTGTGTTCAAAACAATGTGGAAAACAGATTGAGAAATATAATGATTGTATAGTTTTGATGCTTTCAATCTAAATGAGTAGTAGTTTAAAATATTGTTGCAAAAGCAAAATAACCAAGAAAGCCTTCCTTTGTAATAAGCCATGCATGTAGTAAAATAGATATGCATTGTGCATGACTTGTTGAGTACGGTGTACTCACCCTTATGACAAACTTACGAGAAGAAGAGACTACGCCAGCATATGAAGAGGAGTATGTCGAGGAGCCGAAAAACTAGGGGCAATCCTTCGTCGGAGCGACTGTGGAGAAGATGGACATCACGACTTTTTATATTCCGCTGCTGAACTTTTGTTATTTGATTATTGTAAGCCCTGCGTGGCATAACTATTGTAAGGATGACCATAAGGTCGTACACTCGTTTATATAAATGTTTGAAGTACTTTATTTAATATTCCGCTGTGTATGATGTGATATTTTACCCTGTTGGTCTGTGTGCGCTAGCGCGATCCTGGACTAGTGCAGGATACACAGAGTGTCCGGAATTGCAAATTCGGGGCACGACATTGATCCACACACACCGAGCACTGGGCACGCGGGATCGAGGGTCACAGTCATCCGGATGGTTTAGATACACTACCATGCATACTGGAAAATGGTTTGTCACATTCACCTCGGCCGACACATCTAAGGAAATGTGTTAATAGCGTGGCTTACGAGTGTGACGTGTCGTGTGGGTAAAGTCGTACCTCTGCAGAGTTTAAAACTATTCGAATAGCCGCGTCCATGGTTAAGGACGATCTCTTAAATTGTCAGTCACTGGGCGAGTATTAAGGTCTTGGTAAGACTGGGATGGGAGTGGGAAAAGAGACACAAGTATTGGAGTACTTGTGTGTGTGCAATTGAACATGAGCGATGGAACTCATGGTTCGGAAAATGCTTGAAGGCATGATATGAATGTGATATGATGATGTTCTATTATGTATTAGATCTTGCAAATGTTTACCAAATGCAATTCTTTTCAATCTATACATGTTTACGATTTACCCCAACTATTGCTTTAGGCTGAAATTGCCATTTTGCCTTCCTTTGATGTAGCAACCACATGTAGTTAGAAACCAGCATACAACTTATATTATTGTGCGAGTACACTCTTTGTACTCAATCGGATTGTCCACTTGCTGCAGGTGAGGATGAGGCATTACCCGGGGACTTTTACCGGGCCGACTTCGATAATGCTAACGTGTAGTTGCCGTTCTTGCCCCAGTTGGTTGCCTGAGGGTTTTGGGGGCATGCCATGCTGGCCTTTTGTTGTTTACTTTATGAATTCCGCTGCTACTTATTGTAATAACTCTAAATATGTCGTTAAGGACAGCAGTCCTTCTTTTGGGATGTCAAGATGTTTATGCTTCCGCTAATTGTGTATGTGTTGTGATGTCAACTGTTGGATGAGAATGCGCGTGTTGGCAAACTTTCCTGGGACCAACACGGGTATAATCGCGGGACGCCCGAGGTTCCCTTGATTCACTTGAGATGTACCGTGCATTTGAGTGAATCAGTGGAGTCCCGGGGACGGTTCCCCACAATGGCGGCGGACGAAAAAAATTAAAAAATACTCACCTTGCGAGAAATTAAAGATTGAGAGCATGGGATTGATTTGTGGAGGATTGCACCGGGTTGTGGAGGTAGGAGGGATCTTCGGGGTGGGATTCATAGTCATAGGGTGCTCACAAAGGATGGAAACCGCGAAATTTTTGTGATTTGAATGGGGAGCGAAATCTAGCATATAGGAGTAAGATTTTTCGGGAAAATTGGCCACGAATGGATAGAGTAGATCACGGGGAGTCCGGATATGATTTTTCTCGAATTTTTGGTGCCAAAATCATGGAGAAATTGAAACTCCAAATCATACCATAATGGAGGAAAGAGAGGGAGCATTTCTAGACTTGGCTAGAGCTTGAAGAATCATATGTTAGGTGGGGTTTGGTCCCACTCGTTATTTTCAAAATAAAATGGAGCTGAGAAAAAAGCGTGATGGTAAAAATAGTAAAAAGTTTCTAAAAATCATAAAAACATTTTCAAAAATACTTTGAAATATTTAGAACCAAATAAAATCTTTTTTGGAATTTTTAAGATTTTAAATTTTATGCATTAATCATTTTGTAAAACCGAGAATTGCAAAAAAGTTTTAATAAAATCCGTAAAATTCCAAATAAATTCCAAACTGAATAAAATAAATAAAACAAATTAAAATTAATTTTTTAGGATGCTACACACACTCAATTAGATGATTATGACACATTAAATTATGGATACACATTAGAACCATCTATGATGTGTAGTCCACAAACGGTTCTTAATAAGAATAGTCTACGATGTTTGTGTAATATCCCAAAAATTTTAAAAATAGGAAAAATGAAATGGAATAAAAATTTCAACTAGAACCGAGATTTTATTTTAAATATCATCTTTTACTTCGTTTTCTACTATTTCAACCTAAAAGAAAAGAACAAGTGGCTACATTAAAACTTCTCACCCAAAATAAAAAAAACTTTGAAAATGAGTTAAAAATGTGATCTTTTTTTTAATTCTCACCTTTTCTAAAGTTTTTCTAACCTTATTGATTATTCTTAGATATTTGGCTTTAATGAAAAATCAAGTAATGAAATTAGTAAGAGAGTAAAAGTAAAAAGGTAAAAAGATGAAAGTAAAAAGCCTGTAAAAATGCCAAAAACTTTGAGAATTCTCCATCACATCTTTTCAGCTGTCCAAAGATTTTTAATGAATTTGGTAAGAAATAAATAGTGAAGTGGCATGTTTTGACTTCGAAACAATGGAATGACAAAATTTTACAGAATTAATCATAGTTTATCTTTGGCTAAAATTTTACCATGTCTTCCTAATAATAGTATTAACCTTTGGTAAAAATATCAAAAATTAACATTTAAATTTAGCGCCTTTTAAAATTCAAGCACATAAATCATGAAAATATGAAATCTAAAATGTTAGAATTAATAGAAAATAAATATGAATTATCTTGATCTGAAATTTTTACATAAGAAATATAAGCTCATATAAAACTCTCCCAAAAATTTTAAAAAATTCTTGAATTCTTGTTCATCCCCCAATAAACAAAAAACAGAAATGAGCAAATAAAGCATTGTCAGAATTGTTACAATTTTTCTTTGAAATATTTTAACCTGAAAATTTTACAGTAGCGTGGAAACTGTCTCAAGATGGCTCAAAAAAATTGTGGAAAATTTTCAAGATGACCACTCCAATTACTGCCTATACTCACTCACTCTTGTTTGTCCAGACATAGCCAACTCGTGCTCTCCTTGGTTATCGCTGACAGTGGGCCCTCTTGATCCTTTGACCCCACTTGACAGCCACAGCAAGCACTCAGCCTTCCTTCTTCTCCCCCTGCCCATGCCGAGCAAGAACGGCTGCGCGACGCGCAGAGGCGCTCAAGTCTCGATCGCCATGCGGCCAAAGCCAGTCAACCGCGCTAGCTCCGTTGATTGCCCATCCCCTGACCACCCATACCCTGCTGCCTAGGCATGCCTCGTGCTGTGCTAAGAATTGGTGAAACCGAGCAATCACATTCGAGCTTGCCCTTTCTGTAGCGCCTAGCCAAAAAGCCGACTGTGAGCTCATCTCATCCCTTACACACCTCCCTGCTACCTTCTCTACCGTGCGCAAGCCTCAAGCCTTAGTCAAGCTATGCCTCCATCGCCATTACCGCTTGGACTTGAGAATTGGGGATGAAACCCGAATTCAACTAACTAGTGAAAATCTTCCCGATTCATCCAGCACAAAGTACCCTTGGGCATCACAGACTCTAGTGCGCACCTCCTTTTCTGGTCATCTCACCTATAGCTCGTTGCCACCGCCATCTTCTTCCCCACAGCTGGTCACACGGTGGCCGAGCTGTCTGACCAATTTCTGACTCAGGTAACCATTAGAATGGGTTCAATTCTGCTAAGTGATGCTCTCCATGGTGATAAAGTGCAGCAAAAACAACTAATTCATCTTCGCCACTGATTCGCCATTACCAATGCCATAGGACCTCGGTGGTCACACTGTTTTAGCGACTTGACCTGACCCAAGGCCACCGATCGCTTCCACGGACATCACCTGCTACTTTGAGTTCCGGGCCACCGATTCAACCGCCGTTACGCCGCTGTTATGCCATAGCCACCGTCGGAACCATTGAAGGCCTCCACCAACAAATTAACGCAGCAGTTTAGCTCAATAAAAAGGTGCCTTCAATCACGTATATGATTCTTGTATTCAGTACATTATCTAACCGGTCCAAGCTCAAACATTTATGTCTTCTGCTAGGAAGTTTCAAATTTAGTAAAATAAATTTATAAATTTGTCCTAAATCATGAAGATTCGAAATATGCAATAATATTTAATTGTTCATGATAGTTTGAGTTAATTGGGTTAAAATTTGTATAAAGTTCCTTTCGTGTACCCTATAGCACTTATAACAACCTCAACTCCTAAAATAATCAAATTTTTCTCATATATTCTTGTGATCATTAAAGTTCCTGTCGACGATCGGGATCACAAAACAGCAAAAGTGTATGGGGGTTAATCATGTATACGGGACCCGGAATCGACTTTACTTACCGAAGGGTTGGATTTGCTGTTGCGAAGGTCAAAGGAAAAAGAAAAAGAGTGTGACACCAAGAATTATACTGGTTCGAGCCCCTATGATAGGTAATAGCTCTACTCCAGTCTTGCCCAAAGGCGAAGAATTTCACTATGTTTGAGTACAGGGAGGTGTTTTCTAGCTCGAGCTTCTGTAGCTTAAATGTTTGTGTGTGAGTTATGTGTTGTGATCTCTCTCCTGAGTACGCTCGTTTCAAGGGGTTTTGTGCCCCACTCAGGCGTTACTGGAAATGTCCGGGAGAGATTCCTGGGAGAGTGGCTTCACGCGACCAAGGTGGGTCAGAATCGTCTCCTGTCGGTTACCATGTCTGGCTTAACTTCACTACTTAAGGGCCTTGGTAACCGCCCGTTGAATGCACGACTTGTACCTTGAGCTTGACCCTTCCAAGTGGAAGTTGATTCCTTACCCCCTAGCTCGAGGTCGTAAGGGAGCTGCCGGTCGATGTCGTGGTCAAAGGCTTCACGGCTCGAGCTCGAGCTCGAGCTAGGGGCTTGTTGACCATCTGTTGACTAGGCAGAGATTTCCCAGTCCCCGACAGCTAGCCCCTAAGGCTCAAGTCGTATCCAGGCACTTGGGATGACCTCGAGCCTCACGATCTGGAAAAGGGGATGGTCTTCTGGTCGTGCTCAGAGTTGCCCAAGCTCAAGGTCAAGGTCGGACGGAGACGAACCATGAGGCTTAGCGCAATTACACCTAGCGACCCTTGGTCTTCAAAATGTCGGTATGGACACGGAAGAGCAGCGGAACTGCCCGCGACACATCGATTCCACCGCCAAATCTCTGAGTGTGTCCGTCGAATCGTAACCGGCGCGCCTTTTAAGATGAAATATCTTCTAACTGGCTACGATCGAGACCTGTAAAGCCCGAACCATCGGCCCTCCTGAAAAATTCCCGAACTCCCTTGAACTTATCTCAACTTCTCTGGCCTTCTGCCCAATCTTCCCTTGCCCAAGCCACCCCTTTGACCACGTTAATGTTTTGAGGGCATATCGCGCTGTAGAAACGCTGTTTTTTAACTCGTTTTTGCAGGCAATTGTGTGAATAGTATGGCCTATGTGTATGTGATGCATGTAATTTTACATAGCTTGCGTGTTGTGTCAAGCCATAAGGCTATTTCAATATAAATTGTATAACAACCTACGTGTCGACTTGTGATGTTTGAAATCCACTTGTAAATTTCATTATCAAAGTTGTAAGGAGTTGCATCTACAATGATGAAGACGGTGGCATCAAATCAAGATGGCTGGGTGAACAGGGAAGCATGATGATGGAGATCCTTATGCTAAGGGCCATACTATTTCACATCTTAATTTGATTACATGTGAATGTGTTTTATGTTATTTTTATGATACTCATTGCATGTGATGCCATGTTCATAATAGATAGTTAACAACCCTCTAGTTAAAATTTTAAATCTTTTGTCCATCCATATGTAGCACCTATCAAAAAATTTAGATTTGTTTGTATGACTGCCAAAGCAGTGTATCAATGGCAATCTTAATAGATGATAGGGTTGTGTCAGACACATCGCGCATTACAATGGTTGATTTAATCAAGCTATCAAAACGGTTTTTGGCTTGACGACATAAGTGGTTGGGTTTTTTATTTCAGTTTTGAAGGAACGGATACAAGACAATTGGTGTCTAAGGAAAACACACATGAGGCTAGGTTTCTTAAATGGCACCTGGAATCGGGAAGTGCTCCCTCCCTCATGTGAGCCCTCGGGGCGGGTTGACCTAGCCAAGAGTCAAGTTGACGGAGGCATTCATTACATGATTTCATACCCAACTAACAAGAGTTACATAAGATATAATTAGCAAAGTTGTTGCTTAACCATGTCATTAAATTTCTAGTAGTGATGCCAAAGCTCACTAGGATTTAATGAATGAGGATCTTGAATATGCTCTTTATGTCGAAAGAAGGGACATACAATACGAGTGTCTTTTGTTAAAATAGTTAATGAAAGTTTTACATAAACATAGTGCTTAGAAACTTTGTATGTTTTTGTTGTAGTTCAATGGCACCTGCTACTCCTTCTGCTACACCTGGTTTTGCTTTGAGATAGGTTTTGGAAAAGGAAAAACTTAATGGGACAAATTTTGTGGATTGGTATCGCAACCAGAGAATTGTTCTCAAGCATGAAAAGAAAGAATATGTTCTAGAGAATCCAATTCCTGATGAACTAGCCGAAAATGCTTCTCGCAATGATAAGGCTGAGTATGAAAAACTTGTTAATGCCTCTATAAAGGTTAGTTGTCTCATGCTTGTCACCATGGACTCTGAGCTTCAAAAGCAATATGAGGACTAGGATGCTTGCAATATGATTGTGGGTTTAAAGGACATGTTTGGGAACCAAGCAAGAGCTGAGAGGTATGGTATCTCAAAGGTTTTGTTTGCTTGCAAGCTGGCTGAAGGAAGTCTGGTCAGCCCTCATGTAATCAAAATGATTGGTTACATTGTGAGATTGGAAAAGCTTGATTTCCCCCTTAGCCTTGGTTTGGCATGGAGAAGAGCCTGACCGAACTACATGGGATCCTCAAGTCTACTGAGGAAAGCAGAAAGAAAAAACCTAATCATGTGATGATGGTTCAGAAAACCACTACCTTCAAAAAGCAAAAGGCTAAGGCTAGGAACAAAGGAAAGGGCAAGGGCAAGGTTCAAGTTGAGATCGCGAGTCTCAAATCTAAGCTTGAGAAGCTTAAGACTGGCCCTAAACCTGATACCCAGTGCTTCTATTGCATGAAGTTAGGACATTGGAAACAGAACATGCTAAAATTTGGCTCATTTTAAATTTCATAAGTTATTTTGAATTTTTACGAATTTTTGGAATTTATTTGGAATTAATTGGATTTCTAGAAATAAACTCTACTTGGAAATTAATTTAATAATGAAAAGTTTTAACAAAATATAAATGGAAATATTTTATTTGAGTTCAAAATGTCCTAAAATATTTTCTGGAATTTTTCTGATATTTTATTAGTCTCAAATGATTTATTTAAATTTCAGGATTTGTTTTTATTTGCAAAAGGATTTAAAAACCTTCTAATAGTGTTTGGGTCGAAACCTATCAGGCCGGCCCATTAATGTGCCGCCGCGCTAGCCCGTTCCGCCAAAACCCTAAGTCGCTGAACGTGAACCGGGCGATCTTGATCGCACGGCTGACAATCGCCCATGTCGATTCGTCGCCCAGCGTTGTCGGATCGTTGCCACGTGTACGCGCCGGATGCATCCACGTCGCTTCGTCTGCGGGAATGGAAGCATCGCCGAGGAATCCGAGCGTCGTTAACGCCGGTGTGCTACCTCTTCCGCTTCACTAACCGGCGCAGTGTATAAAGCACTCCCTTCCGCGCGTCTCGAGACCTTTCACGCCCCTCGAGGATCACCGTAGAGCCCGCACGCACTCGCTGTAGTTCCGTAGCTATTCCACCGCTGTCTGTGCCCTCTCTGGTGACTCTCCGCCATCGTCGTGACCACCGGAGTAATCCTCACACCGTGCCGCGTTCGTGGAGCCATCCCGTGTCGTCGGTGCTGCCCTGGAACGCCGTCCCCTGGGTCGTCTTCTTCCTCTCCGGCAAGCTCCACGCCACCACGACATCACCGCCGATTGGAGCTTCGACAACCGTCCGATCGTCGCCGAACGACTATGATTGCGCCACGTCTTCTCTGAAACAGTGAGTCTCATCTTCTAATTTTAGCTGTAAATCTGTAGATGAATGGTTAGGATGTTGCCACGTGCCCGAAGCCGGGATTGCCCACGTGTACTTAAATTTATGGTGGTTCATATCTTGCCGCGTAGCTCGGTTAATCTTAGCCGTAAGATTTTTGCCGACTGTGTTAGATTTTGCCAAGTGCCATCACATATAGCCGTTAGATCTAGGTCCCATGGTAGCTGTGCCGCCACATGTCGCGCATTGGAGTAGCCACGTAGCCGGTTGCATCGCTGTGTTAGAGTTAATCCGAGCCGTTGAAATTTGAATGAACGGTGTGGATTGCGCCGCATGCCGCCAGATCCGTGCGCCGATCGCGGTCGCATTTAAAATCGAGGGTCGGCCCGCCTCGATTGACGTCGCCCGATCCGATTCCAGCCATCCGATCGTGACCCGATGGTCACGATGAGGACACGTGTCAGATTAAAACCGAAGTGCTGCTTTGATCCTAGTCGTTCATTTTGAATCGGACAGTTGTGGTTGGATCAAATTCTCGGTTGATAGTTCGTCGCCAAGTGTCGCAACGAGATTGTGCCACATGTCATCGCTGACGTCAGCAGCTGACGTCATTAGTGGGACCCACATGTCGGCCGGGTCTTTGAGTCGTCGGCGACGCTATCAAGGACGCTATCAATGACGCCAAGCGATGGGGTCCACGGTCGATGAGAGTACTGTTGATGCTGACATCATAATTCCAAATTTTCCGAATAAAAATAAATGAAGAAATTTGGTTTATTCTTTTAAATTGATTTTCAAACTTCAAATGACTATAACTTTTGTGTTTTAACTCCGATTTGAGTGATTCTAATTTCTAAAAATTTGTAAAATCAAGATCTATTTATTGGTGAATTTTATTGAATTTTTAGGGTTGAGTTTGCTCTCTGTAAATTTTATTTATTGTGTGTATATTGTTTTCGATTAGATGTTGATTTACCGAGAGCTACGAGAGAGTTTCCAAAGACTGCATTACAGTCCGATCAGACCAGAACTTTCTGAAGGCAAGTTATGCTTTGACCATGTTGCCCCTATGTTTGAAAATGTATCTTGTTTCAAACTATGCATGCTAATTCAACTAAAAATGTATTTAAATATTTTGAGTGAATTAGCTAATCAACCTAATTGTTACTGCCACCTTGTTATTAATATTGTGTGCCATGACTCCTTTGTTAACCTAAGTGGATAATACTAGTTGGTTGTAATGACATGCCAACACGGGAGGCTAGACCGTGAATAGTTGCTTAGCTTTGCAAATATCGTGAATACTCTTTTTGAATACAAAAGCAATATTGACTAAAGAAATAGTGAATGCATTTTGATAAAAGGTGGAATGTTGTTGGCAATGATGTTGGACTATAAAGACCTGTGTGGTTCTACATGAAGGATGATTACGGGCATGTGTTGCACTGTTAATAACTTGGGGAGGAATTGATTTAGACTGGGGCAAGTGGACCGAGGCTTTGTGCCAGGTGGGCCTGTGTGGCAATTGGGGGTGCGTTGACTGTTGTGAGGGCTGTGTGCCAAAATGTGAGAGAAGTATGTCTTGCCTTGGTCAGTTAAGGACCTTACCTTGCAAGCCTTTGACCTGAGTCTCCCGTACAACCACATGTCTGAATGGGAAGACCTAGTTTAGTCGCGCCAGTGCACACATGCTATACAGGGTTAAAGTACCACAACATACACAGCGGAATAACAATAAGTACTTCAATCATGTATATAAACGAGTTGTACGACCTTATGGTCCCTTACAATAGTTTGCCACGCAGGGCTTACAATAATCAGAGTAAATAGTTCAACAGCGGAAAGTAAACATCTTGGTGATCCATCTTCGCCACAGGCACCTTGATAGAGGCTTGTTCCCTAGTTATCTGGCTCTTCAACGAACTCCCCCACATACGCAGGCGTAGTCTCCTCTTCTGGTAAATTTTGTCCGCAAGGGTGAGTACACACCGTACTCAACAAGTTATGCACAGAATGCAGTTCTATTACTACATGCATGGCTTGTTACAAAGGAATGGTTCAAATGGTTATTTTACATTTGCATCAATATTTTAACTAAATATTCATTTAGGAGTAAAGCAGCAAAACTTTAATAATACAATAAGTTTCTCAATTGTTTTCCACATAATTTTGGACACACAGTCCCTAATCCACTTTCATCATTAACCCTAGCACACAGCCTTCCATCCCATTTTATTTTCAAAACACTACCCCTTGACTGTAATCCCCGAGCATTGTCTAGTACCGTGGACTCGGCTATTTGAACAGTTTTAACACTCTGCAGAGGTTGTACACTTTACCCACAAGATAATGCCGCTCACCACACAGGTGATTGGCCGTAACAATGCTTTTCAGAGACTTCTATCTCAACCCAAGAACCTCTCCGTGTTGCCTTCACTATCACTTCCCTCACACAGAGAAGTATAGGACCGACGAACACCGTTGGATAGGGTACCAAGTCAGTAGCACGAGCACGCCCCCATACTGCTACTTCCGTAATCGCCACCCCGAGGTATCGTAATACACGAGTGTCCGGATTTGCAAATTCGGGGCACGACAGAGGTGGTATCAGAGCATACTGACTGTAGGACTTGACCCTGGGTAGTCTAGCCGAGAAAGTAAAACTAATTTCTAAAAGACTAAAATTGTACAAGATTATGAATGATATCTTGACTAACCTTTTTCTTCTTACTTCGTATCTATGCTACAATTTTCTGTTATTACCTTATGATTTCAAAATTTATAGCTAACGAGGTGTGTTTTGGTAGATGAGGATCCACACCTTTGGTGAGCGCACAGCAGGTTTCGCTGCTGAGCTGTGGTATATGCTGCAGTTTCTTGAGGGCTTCGTTAGGCCGATCTACCGAGGAACCTCTGTGGTTCGGGCAAGGCTGGACGTCGCTTGGGACGTGAAGATCACCGTCTATGCTAGAGACAGGAGGAGAGCGAGTCGTCCTGTCCACGTCACTGCTAGGAGATCTACGTTCGAGGCTGGCATCCAGGAGACTACGCGTCTGGCGATGCGGCAGATTGCCCGCACCTACTCCGCCGAGCTTGTGGGCACCGTCTTTCGTCACCACCAGCGCAGGGACAACCACTTCGACCGGGACCTGATCAAGGAGGACGACACTACGATCACCCACTTGGTGAGGTTCGTCATCGCCCAGGAGGAGACCTTAGACGAGACAGTCCAGGAGCTGGAGAGGGCCCGTGACGAGATCGCGGAGGTCAGGAATCAACTGCGGGAGGCTACTAAGGGCCTGGGTCTCTACATCAGGAGGGTGCACGAGTTGGAGGAGGCACTGGAGGGACCTGAGCCAGAGCTGGAGCTAGAGCTGCACGATCCCGATCCCGAGGAGCCCGAGCCTGAGCAGGAGGCGCCGATGCAGGAGGCACCAGTGTAGGTGGTGCCAGAGCCACCAGCACCCGAGCAGGCAGCCCCGGAGCCAGCAGAGTCGGTGGGCACCTTCGTACCGCCAGTTGTGGGGCATCAGGATCAGTTTTCTCCTATGCCGCCACACCTGCCGTAGTACCCACCCGGAGGCCCGCAGCCTGGATGGCTTGACGACTGAGTGTTTTGTTTTCTTTCTAGAGTTGACTCATGTGTTGAGTCAGGTTTATCGAGTCAGTTTAATTAAGTCCGTCTTTAGAACGTTTGGTGTTGGTCTAAACTCTATGAGATGTTATGGTTGCTTGGGATGAACAATTTCTATGGATGTTTAAACGTATGCCAGGTATGTGTCGCAATGCCATAGGCATTTATGAGCGACCATATCCTTATTATAATAAAGTTGTGTGCTTTTGTTTGAATCAAATCTTCTCCCCGCATAAGTATCTTGTGTACTTGTCTGTTCTATTTCTTTCTTCCCTATAAAACATTATTGTTCTTCAGATGGTGAACACTTGTGGAAGCCGTGGAGCGGGAGCAAGTGGATCTCAGCAGGGTGGAAACCAAGACAATGCACCAAATCCTCAACCTACACCACCTGTGGACATGAACAATCTAGGAGCTTTTGATCGCCTGACTCACCGATGCGCACTATAATTCATCAAATGCAAGCGGCTTGCGTAACTGTGCCACGCCTAACAACAACAACCAAGCCATGCACCATGGGCATCAATCTAGATTATCGGACTTTATGAGGACTGGGCCCCCGACATTTTCTGGCAACGTCAATCCCATTGAAGCGGATGACTTGCTGCGCATGATTGAGAGGAAGCTGCACATATCCCAGTGTGTTGGCAATGAGATAGTCTTGTATGCCTCTCATCAGTTAGAAGGAACTACCGCAGAATGGTGGGAGAATTATTGTGCTTCCCATGAGCATCCTCAGGAAATCACCTGGGAGGAGTTTACTATAGCCTTCCGACAGTACCAAGTGCTGGAGGGAATGATGGACCTCAAGAAGGAGGAATTGTGTCCCTCGAAGGGGGAGGCCGCTTAGTGGCCGACTATCTGAATAAGTTCACTCAGCTTGCACACTATGCTCTGGAAGACGTAGCCACGGATAAAGCTAGACAGTCCCGATTCTTGAAGGGGCTGAACTCTGGGCTTCATGTGGGACTGATCACCCACACATTTCCAGATTTTGAAGAGCTAGTCAACATGGCGCTCATTCTGGAAGATAAGCGCAAAGAGTTGGATGACAATTGCAAGTGTCGCATGGCACAACAGGGAGGACGCCAAGGTCAGCTGAGACCAAGAGTGGTACCTCAACAGCTTCACTGTGTTCCAACCAGGAGCAAACATGAGAACACCATTGCTCGCGACAATGAATCGACTAGTCGTAATCCTCGCACACTAGTGAGAGCAATTACCCAAGCGGGAGGAAACTCACCAATGGCTAGAAGGCGCTGCTACAACTGCAATGAGATGGGGCATTTTGCCAATGTTTGCCCCAAAAAGGGAGGAGTCACCCCTGTCTGTTTCAATTTGGGGAATACACCTGCCAAAACTCCTGTTCAAGGAGGAAGTCGAGGACCTGCTCAAGCTGGAGCCGCGCCACAATCAATTGTGCGAGGAAGAGTCAACCACATCATGGCGGATGAAGTTCAGAACGCCATGAACGTTGTACTGTGTAAGTGTCTAGTTAACTCAATACCAGCTACAATTTTGTTTGATTCGGGAGCTTCCTTGTAACAGCCCGATTTTTCGTTAATCCGGTAAGTGAGGCGTGTCACGTTAATGTTTTCCATAGTGTCATTGCATCCTCATTTATTCATGGTCATACAAGTGTTGGCGCATTATCATGCCTCATTAGGGAGTGACAACAATCATACTAATCATTTTTCTAAAACTGCACACATGTTGTTTCATGTTACTCAATGACATGTGGGCCATACTTGTAAGAGAGAGGAGAGTAGGCTGCACACACCTACTCTACCAATTCCTACTCTATTCACCCCTACCCACCTACCTAACTAGTCTATGACACATGGGACCTACTTGCATTGGGACTTGTGGGCTGCACAGCCTTTTTCCATGTCTTTTCTCACTTCAATCACCCCTACCCACTCTTTTACTCACCCTATGACATGTGGGACCTAGCCCCACATGTAAGGCATGAGTGGGCAGCCATATATAAGGCCTCAACCTTGGTTTCTCCTCCCCCATCCAGCTCATTTGCTCATCCAAACCTGCAGAAAACAGCAAGCAACTCTTTTCAACCTCTTGCCATTCTCCCCCACAAATCTCCTCCAAAACTTGAGATTGAGCTTGTGCATGTTATACCACCTTGTAGCCCCTCTCAAGAGCTTCAAATCCATCCAAATGGAATCTTGAGGAACCAAGTTTTGGGTGAGTGGCAATCGATTTTCTTGTCCTTCCATATTCTGAAATTTTGTCTATTGCAACTCATTTCTTCCTTCTCCATGGAATCCATCATCGCACTTGAATCGGGTCAGCATGTCGCAAAGAAGCTTGAGGAGGAGGGCTAGTTGTGGGTGCAAGCGAGCAAGGGAAGGCATTGTCGCTCACGCGAGCAAGGAGGTGACGAACCGTGAAGAACCGCATTGTGACATTTTTCGCCATCCCTCACCGAAACCAATTTTCACCAAGTGCAAGAGCAACATTGTAGTGGTAAGAATCTACCCTAGTCCATCCCTTGAAATCCTAGTACATTGCTATGAAGCATAGAAGCCAATGGACGAATTGTCGTTTCAAACAGAGAAGTTTAGCTCGGATAGTCCGAGATTTTACTCGACATTCGAATACCTTCGATACTCCGAATGAAATTTCGGATAGTCCGAATAGGAATTAGCTTGATGGCGTGACCGAGAGGGTCTGCTCGGACATTCCGAGGTAACGTTCGGATACTCCGAACATACCTTCGGATACTCCGAACCATATTTCGGATAGTCCGAATATTATTTCAATTCATACCGAGAGGGTCCACTCGGACAGTCCGAAGTGACACCCGGATACTCCGAACATAATTCAATAAAAGCCCTAAGACTTGAACTTTTAGCACAAAAACTCAATTAGTACATGCATAATTATGATTAGTATTACACATCATGAGCATTTCATGCATCTTTACTCATGTGCACTATTTGGATTGTTGATTTGGTGTTTATGGATTTGGATTTTCTCGTTAGGTGTTGACGCTTCGGAGGGCACTCCCGAGTACGACTACGTTTTCGAAGTCAAGAACGAGCAAAGAAGGCACTACCTTATTCCTTGACCACGATTGCTCCTACTATTTTGACACCTACATTTTGAAATTATTTTATCGAATGCATGCTTACTTCAATTACAATTATGTTTGGGTAGAATTCTTAGCTATCACCATGTTGTGTGTTATACCCTTAGCATGTTCACTCCATATTTCCATTGTCGCCCTAAGTGGTTGGTTTATTATTATATATGGGTCGCATTTAATTGCTTAGCCATGCTTAGAACAACGTTAGAAATCGCGATAGATGGACTTAGTCCATCGATCGCAATGATCAAGATTTATTATTATGATGATGATGTTTTTAAATGTTGTTTAATGAGTAAAGATATTGGTTAAGGACCCTAAGGATTAAATCCTCGTGACGCTTTTTTGAGTAACTATCGTATGCGAGCCACACCCGCTTATGGGACCGGCGTAACCAAGTACTTGTGTATGACTAGGTATGTAAACCATATGCACCGGTATTCCTTGAGCTTTGTAGAGTGTCAAGGAATGTCCGCCGGAGTTCCTTGGGCTTAGTGGAGCGCTAAGGAATGTCCTCGAGTCCCTCGAACTTTGTTGAGTTGGGGATGTCCAACAACGGGTGTACTCCTTGATCCACACACACGAGCATCGGGCACGCGGATCAAGGGTCACACCATCCCGTGGTTTATACACACTACCATGCATATCGAAAATGGTTTGTCACGCTCACTCGGCCGACACATCTAAGGAAATGTGTTAATAGCTTGGCTCACGAGTGTGACGGTCGTGGGTAAAGTCGCACCTCCGCAGAGTGTAAACTATTCAATAGCCGCCCATGGTTAAGGACGATCTCTTGAAATGTCACCACCGGGCGTAGTTTTAAGGTTTTGGTAAGAATGGGATGGAGGGGAAAAGACACACAAGTATTGAGTACTTGTGTGTGTGTGTGAGACAAGTATTGAGTACTTGTGGATGTGTTTGAACATGAGCGATGGAACTCATGGTTCGGAGAATGCTTGAAGGCATGAGATAAAAGTGATTATGATGATGTTATATGATGTATTAGAATTTTACAAATGTTTACTAAATGCATTTCCTTTCAATCTATACTTGTTTACATTGATTCCAAATATTGCTTTATGCTGAAATTACCACTTTGCCTTCCTTTGATGTAGCAACCACATGTAGTTAGAAACCAGTATACAACTTATATTATTGTGCGAGTACACTCTTTGTACTCAATCGGATTGTCCACTTGCTGCAGGTGAGGAAGAGGCACTGCCCGGGGACTTTTACCGGGCAGATTTCGACAATGCTAACGTTTAGTCGCCGTTCTTGCCCCAGTTGGTTGCCTGAGGGTTTGGGGGCATGCCATGCTGGCTCTTTTGTTGTTTATCTTGTGTTTTCCGCTGCTACTTGATGTAATAACTTTAAATATGTCGTTATGGACAGCAGTCCTACTTTTGGTATGTAATAACGTTTATGCTTCCGCTAATTATGTATGTGTTGTGATGTCAACTGTTGGATGAGAATGCTCGTGTTGGCTTAACTATCCCGGACCAACACGGGTATAATCACGGGACGCCCGAGGTTCCCTTGATTCACTTGAGATGTGCCAGGCATTTGGGTGAATCAGTGGAGTCCCGGGGACGGTTCCCCACATTCCTATTCATTCATTTCTCGAGTTTTTGTTGTGCAAAATGATTTGGATATGGTCAAACTTAAGAGTATGCTTATAGTCCAAACCTCTAGATCAGAACTCCGAGCTAGAGTAGGATGTTTGGGGTAAAATTATTAATAAACGGAATAGAGTTCCTAGCGAACCTAATCATGCTGGATACCCAGACCATATATGTTATTCTGGGAATGGATTGGTTATCCAAGCACAAGGCAGTGTTAGATTATGGACAAAGAGTAGTAATGCTTGAGAGCCCAAATGGCAAGAAGGTGGAGATTCAAGCAATTATCGCTCAGATGGTCAATTAATGGTTAATAGCAGAAGGCCGTTAACATGGAAGATGTTCCAAAGAGTTAACTATCACCCGTATGTGTTTCCCGAGAATTTACCCTAATGCCACCGACATGTGATATAGAATTTGTAATTGAGTTAGTACCCGGGATGGCTCCAATAGCCAAGAGACCCTATAGGATGTCTACCGAGGAATTGGTAGAGATGAAGAAGCAAATTGAAGAATTATTGGAGAAAGGGTTTATAAGACCTAGTTCATCACCATGGGCAGCACTGGTGTTGTTCGTTAAAAAGAAAGATGGAAGTTTTAGAATGTGTATAGACTATCGTGCTCTTAATGATGTGACGATAAAGAATAAGTATCCATTGCCCAGAATAGATGATCTTTTCGATCAGTTAAGAGGAGCAGGAGTCTTCTCTAAGATAGACCTTCGATCCGGATATCATCAGCTAAAAATTCAGACCGAAGATATACCAAAGACAGGTTTCTCATCAAGGTATGGGCATTATGAATTCACGGTCATGTCCTTTGGATTAACCAATGCCCCAGCATATTTTATGAATATGATGAACAAAGTATTCATGGAATATCTGGACAAGTTTGTCGTTGTTTTCATTGATGACATTCTTGTTTATTCCAAGTCGGAAGAAGAGCACGCTGGACATTTAAGAATGGTTTTGGAAAAATTAAGAGAAAACCAATTATATGCGAAATTTAGTAAATGCGACTTCTGGAAAAAGAAGGTTGAGTTCTTGGGTCGTGTAATGACTGCCGAAGGAGTAGCCGTTGATCCGAAGAAAGTAGAGGCAGTGTTACATTGGGATCAACCAAAGACAGTTACCCAAATCTGAAGTTTCCTTGGAATGGCCGAATATTACCGCCGGTTAATTGAAGGTTTTTCATCAATTGCGAGACCTCTTATGTAATTGTTGAAAAAGGAGAAAAAGTTTATGTGGACGCCTGAGTGTGAAAAGAGTTTCCAGGAATTAAAGAATCATCTAACTTCGGCACCTGTTTTGGTATTACCAAACACTAAGGATAATTTTGATATATACTGTGATGCTTCGCGTCAAGGACTTGGGTGTGTTCTGATGCAGAACAGTAAAGTAGTGGCTTATGCGTCGAGGCAGCTAAGGCCACATGATCAGAATTACCCAACTCATGACCTAGAATTAGCTGCTGTAGTGCACGCCCTTAAAATATGGCGCCACTATCTCATTGGAAACCGATGTGAAATATACACCGACCACAAAAGTCTAAAGTATATATTCACCCAATCAGACATGAATATGAGACAAAGGAGGTGGTTAGAATTAATCAAGGATTACAATATTGGAATTCACTATCATCTAGGAAAAGCAAATGTGGTGGCTGATGCTTTGAGTCGGAAAGGCCACAGTTTAAATTTGATGGTTGCAGAAAACCAGTCTGATTTATGTGAGGAGCTTCAGAAGCTAAGATTGGAAGTCATAACGGAAGGATTTTTAGCTACTTTGGAAGTCAAGCTGACCCTAGAGGAATAGATCAGGGAGGGTGAAAAGGATGACGAAAAGGTTCAGAGAATCAAATACAAAATGGATGAAGACCTAGCCAAGGATTTCAGAGTAGATGAGCAGGATACCTTGTGGATGAAGAATAGAATCTGCGTACCTCATAAACCGGAATTGAAACAGTTGATACTTGAGGAAGCACATGATTCCAAGTATTCAATTCACCGGCGAGGCAAAAATGTATCGATCTCAAAGAAAGATTTTGGTGGCCGAATATGAAGAAAGAGGTAGCCGAGCATGTAGCGTTGTGTGATGTATGTCAGAGAGTCAAAGCAATGCATCAGAGACCAGCAGGGCTGCTACAACCACTAAAGATACCGGAATGGAAGTGGGGGGAAATCGGGATGGATTTCATCACCGGTTTGCCAAGGACTCAAGGTGGATATGATTCCATATGGGTCATAGTAGATCGTTTAACAAAGGTTGCGCATTTCATACCAGTAAAAACAACCTACTCAGGAGATAAGTGACGGATACTTATAGCCGGGGTACCCCACAACAAAGTAAGAATCTATTTTAAGATCTTATCCCTCTAATCCGGGTTGGAAGCCCGGATGAACAATGATGCGGAATACCAGAGAAAGCCCCACTTGCCGCAAAGGGTTCCTGCCCTCGGTTCCTCCAAACCCGGCCTCAGGTCGTGCACCCCCGGGACCACGACCGAGGCCCAGATATGACGTCGCCACCGGATCCGACAAATGCACCAGAGCCACGCCCACCGCTCTGCTAGGCCGCTTAGACCCGGACGACACCTCCGCAGTTCAGGCCGGTCATGGCTAGGGCCCCAAGAAGCTCTAGCTCCGCAACCTCTCGCCGGCCGACGGTTCTCGCCACTGGTCGCTGTCTTATGGATACCACCACCAGGACGGACGGGTGGCTCCTTCCCGAGGCAACCAGAGGGCGGCCTCAGCAAAAGCACCCGTCCCCTTGTACCGTCAACATCCGACAGGCGCGCCTAGGGCAGGTGCGCACCTTCCCAAAGAAGCGCCGCCCGTTGGGACTACCAACACGGCAAGGGGCAAACAGAAAACTGTCAATCGTCAAAGACTAAAGACCGGAGCGCCTGAGCACAGCGTATCTCTCCTGCTTTCCAAAATCCCATGTAACCTGCCCCCTCCGCCAATATAAAGGGAGGCAGGGCCCTCAGGAAGGGGCGTCGCCGCACACAAGCGCATACTCGCACACACGCTATTCTCTAGTTTAAAGACACGCCAAGCCTTCCCGACCTCCTCATTCCGAACGAGTGCTGAGGGCCTATCCTCAACCTCCGTCTGTAATCTCCGGTGACCTTCGGTGCACAGAGTAATATAGACCGCCGCCGCCAACTGGAAGTAGGGACATTCCGCCCGAACCAGTATACATCCGGCATCTTCTTAGTCCAACCATTCGAGGAGAGGGGACGCGCGACCCCCAACTACTTACAAATTTACTCGTCGGTTTCACGAAACACCGACAGTTGGCACGCCAGGTAGGGGCCTTTGCGCGTCATCTTCGTGATCTTCGGATTCCCATCTTCCTCCTCGATGTCCTTCTTCATCGACGACGACGCGTCCGCGTCAAGGGGCTGGATTCGCTTTGGCTCCCTCGACTTCATCACCATCCCGGTGGGAGAGTTCGTACTCATCCCCACCGCAATCCAGGCACGAGCATCTGCCTCAAGCCTGGATTCCGTCGCCCACATTCTCGGTGACCTCAAATGGGGGACCCCTGTAGGGCCCCAAGGTGGAGTATCGCCCATCGCCACGCTACCTCCGTAGCAGCCCGCGAGCTTGACACCAAGATGACGGCATCACCCCCCGTAGGCTCGCACCTCGTGGCTACGGTCAGCCATTTGTCGGCCTCCGCTCACGACTCCATCGAAAGCTCCTCCAGCCTCGACTCTGGCTCCGACACGGAGCACACCTCTAGCGCGTTGTACCCTCGTGAGTGCAACATGGCGGGGCCGGACGCCCCGGCCACCACCTCCGTCGGCTCGGAACACGCCGCTGCGCGCCGAGGCGCGGAGGCGAGATCTAGCGCGATCAAGGCCGAGGGCCTCCTAGCCCGCCGCACGGAGCTCCATCGGCAACGCGAGCAGCCGGAGGCTCAAGAGGCTGAGCTTGTCAAGCTCCATGCCGACCTGGAGCAAGGCAAGCCTGGGCCTTCACACGCACTGCTGCGCTGCTGTGTCGCGCTGCGGATGTTCAATAGCAGTGGCCGAGGGTTCAGTCGATCTTCCGTGACTTCCCTCGTGCTGCCCGAAGTCGTTAGCGGCTGCAATGCCGCCAGCAAAGATTCCCGAGCCAGAGGACCCAGGGCCAAGGCCACCTACCAGAACCTCCGGCTGGTAGAGCGTCTTCATGATCCAAAGATGTCAGCCTTCCGTCTCCCTCCGCTCGGGGGCCTCCTCCAATACACCCAACAAGGCTGCCGCCGGGCTGCCGGGCCTCTTGACAATGCCGCCCCCAAGTGGCCCCAGTTACCCCGCACTCGGCATGAACACTGGCGAAGTCAGAACGTTCAAGGCACCGCCGAGGCCCGAAGAAGACGGATGGCGGGCAACCCGGTCTGGGCAGGATAAGGGCCGCCACCATCGCAGCTCCGAGCCCCGACGGAGGGGGCAGGCGTTGGGCGGAAATTCACCGCATGAGCTTCCCGCCAAAGTTCGGGCCCCACCAACATAATTCAAGTACACCGGGCCACGAACCCCAAAGGTTCCGTTAGAAGACTTCCGCTCGCATGTCGGGCGGGAGGCGCCACGGACGATCTCTTCACAACCAAGACTTCCCCATCTACCTCACGGATTTTGCTCGAGCATGGCTCGAGTATTTGCCCGCCAACACCATCAGAGCCGGGCCGACCAAGAACGCTCTTCGTCGGTAACTTCGGTGGCACTTACAAATGCCCAGGAACTCCCCGATCTCAAAGTCGCAAGCAAGACCCGGAGTCTCCCAACAATGCAACGTGCTCCCCGACATCAGCGACACCGACGTTGTTGGGGCGTTCATCTACGGCACCTCGTCAAAAGCTCTGGTCCACAAGCTAGGCTGCGCCAAACCCAGGACCACCAAGGAGCTTCTCGACATTGCCACCAACCACGCCTCCGGCGAGGAGGCCGTCGGGGCTATTTTTGATAAGGGGAAGGCCAAGCGAGAGGCCGCCCCCGACGCTGGTGTTACCTCTGACCGCTCCGATAAGAAGAAATGGAAGGGAAAGCAGGGCCGCGAGGGCCCTCAGGTTGCGGTCACGATCGCCCCGCCAGCAAAGAAAAGGCCAGACCCCACCACTTGAAAAGTTGATGGACAGCCCGTGTCCGCACCACAGGTATCCCGTCAAGCACAAGTACAAGGATTGCGAAACCCTGAAGCGCTTCATCTCCGGGGTCCCCACACGGGGCAAGGGGAAGAAGAGCCACCCCACACCGGACGTTGAGCCCGAAGAGGCGGCCGGCGAGTTCCCGGAGCCCGATGGTTGCCTCATGATCTTTGGCGGGTCGACGAGCTACGCCGACAAACGGCAGCAGAAGCTCGCCTTCCGAGAGGTTCACATGGCGGCCCCCGCCGTGCCCAAATACCTTCGGTGGTCGGAGTCGCCGATCAACTTTGACCGGACTGACCACCCCGATCACGTCCCGCACCCGGGGAGGTATCCACTGGTCATAGCACCAGTCGTGGGGACGAAGCGTCTCTCCAAGGTGCTCATGGATGGTGGCAGCAGCCTCAACATTCTGTATGTTGAGACCTTCGATGCCATGGGAATCCCGCGCTCGCATCTCCGACCGAGCAAGGCACCTTTCCACGGCATCATCCCTGGTCTGCAGGCCCATCCGCTTGGGCAGATCGATCTGCCCGTAACCTTCGGGAACCAGGCCAACTTCCGCATCGAGACCCTCACCTTTGAGGTCGTGGGGTTTCCTGGCTCCTAGCACGCTATCATGGGGAGGCCATGCTACGCCAAGTTCATGGCGGTCCCCAACTACACCTACCTCATGCTGAAGATGCCGGGGTCGCGAGGAGTCATCACCGTGGCCGCGTCTTTCTAACTCGCTTACAACTGCAAGCAAAGCAGTTGCGAGTTGGTGTCGACAATCGTTGCATCCACCGAGCTCGAGAGCCTCCGTAGGGAAACCTCGGAGTCCGCCCCCGACTCCAACAAGTCGGGGACCGGATACTTCAAGTCCGCCGAGGACACGAAGGAGGTTGCGGTCGATCCCGAAGATCCGACCAAAACCATGCGCGTCGGAGCCACGCTCCCCGCCAAATAGGAAGGCGCGCTCGTCGACTTCCTCCGATCCAATCGGGACGTCTTTGCATGGAAACCCTCTGACATGCCAGGCATCCCGCGGGAAGTCGCCGAGCACTCCTTGAACATCCGGCCCGGCTCAAGGCTGGTCATTCAACGCTTGTGTCGCTTCGACGAAGAGAAGCGCAAGATCATTGGAGAGCAAATCGCCAAGTGACGAGGGTTGGGCGTTCCATGACCAGCCGGCGCGCGGTCAACGAATTCCCCAAGCTCGGAAGGCCCCGACCACGACCTGGCTGCGTACCAAGGCGCTCGACCTAGAGCGCGATGGACCCGAGCACGGTCCCGCACGACCACGGGCTCGGGTGGGGTCTCGTTCGAAGCCATGGCCCGCCCTTGGATTTCGGATCAACCGTTTGACCGGCAGTTACCAAAGCGCGGGTCGTGGGGGTGAAGCAGGCGTGTGCAGCAAGTCCGGGGCAGTTACCGCCAGCCCTCAACGTGCATGAAGGCCACTTCCCGGGGATCTCTCCCGGCCGTTACGGGCAGAGGAGGTATAAGTTCAAGGATGCGCAGCATCTTAGGGGGACACGAAGACAACGCACAACACGCCATAGCTCGAGCTTAGACATAGCCATTGTTAAACTTGAGCTATAACACACCCTTATACCGTTAATTAGCCAAGAAAACCGCCGCAAGGCGACTGGAGTAGAGCTATTACCTCCACAGGGCTCAACCAAGATAAATCTCGCCTCACGCCGTTGTCGCCTTGCTCGACCATCACTACGCCTATACTTTTCCTCCGCTCTGCGGCGCGGCTAAGTCCCGTATCACATCGACCCCTCATCTCATTTCTTGTAGTTGGCTCGTGATATCGTCCGCACCTGCCGAGCATGCCAATTCCACGCCCGGAAGTCCCATCAGCCCGCCTACGCGCTCGCACCATTCCGCCGCCTCGCTCTTCTCGACATGGGGTTGGACATCTCGCCATTTTCCTCAAGCAACCGGCGAAGAAGTTCTGTTAAGTCGTCATCGATACCTTCACCAAGTGGATAGAAGCTGAGTTGGTCTCGACCATAACTGCCCGGGCGGCCGTTCGTTTCTTCCGCTTGTTCGTGGTCACCAGGTACGGGGTTCCATGCAAAATTATCACTGACAACGGTACCCAGTTTACCAGTGAGTTGTTCCAGGAGTTTTGCGAGGAACTCGGCATCAAAGTATGCTTCGCTTCGGTGGCTCACCCCCAGAGCAACGGAGCAGCGGGCGTGCAACAAAGAGATCGTCTGTATGCCAAGAAACGAGTTGCGGATGAGCTCGAATGCTACGGCAAGACCGGTGGACTAACTTCCCACCGCTCCCTATGGTCTACTCGTACCACGACAAGCCGAGCCACAGGGTCCACACCCTTCTAGCTCGTGTTCGCACCGGCCGCCCCGCCTCCCGAGGTTCTGCTGGCTCGCCAGGTCGACTTGGTCGACCAAGTCGACTTTGAGCACGTAATGGTCCTCGACCTCACCCTCAGAGAAGAAGTAAGATGTCGCATCGCTACGATCGACGACTACCAAGCAAGCTCTTCGCAGACATGCGCCCTCGGTCGATACGACCTAGGAAGCTCCTTGTTGGGGACCTAGCCCCGAGACGGATTCAGCTCGTCCCAAAGACCAACAAGTTATCCCCATGGTGGGAGGTCCCTATAGAGTTGTTTCAACAGACGCGGGGGCTTACTGGCTAGCGATGCCCGATGGCAGAGAGCTCTCTAGCTCGTGGAACATAGATCAGCTTCGGAAGTTTTATGTGTAACCTCTATACCTCACATTTCAATAAAAAGCCGTTCTTCCATTTCCGCCCTTTATGTCTGCCTCCACCTGTGTTGCTACTGTTCCTTTATCGCGACTCCTTTTTTCGAACTCGACCTTCGCAGCGCGTTTGCTCTTAGTATAAGTGGCGCAGGTTTGGCGTTCACCCCCAGTGGACGAGCTAAGCGTAAGCTGAACCTCTTCGCAATCTAGCTCCCCCTGTGCCCGGGCTCGAGCCGAGAGCCTCGCCGCTTTGACTGTCGAGCAATGCGCGTGGTCGCAGGGGTCGTTCGAGCGTTCATCTAATTAACGGGTTCACTTAGTGTCCTCCTCCCCTTGCGGCCCTTTCCTCTGCTCTACAGGTCGTCGCCGCTAGTCCGTGTCTACGTCTTGTGCCCAAGGCACGCGTCGCTCGACCTCGGGCCCAACGGGGGCTGGATAAGGCCATCCTATCGGCGCGCGAGCAAGAGAGCATGGGCGTGGCGAGCAAGCAAAGCTGGAGGGACAAGTATCCTCAATTACAAATCGGGAACGAGTTTTCTTTGATTCTCCCAAAAGCAATCTATTTCTGCCATTACACTACCCGCTTTTTAACACTTTTTACAGGTCAGCCATCTCGCGGGCAAGTTTTTCCTGCTCGAGCTTGGCCACTTTTGCTCTCAGGGACGTTATCTCACCCTGAAACTGGAGGGCCTGCTGCGAAGCATCCACGGCTCGGCATCTTTCATCTTCAAGTTGCGCTAGGGCGCTCTTTGCCGCTTTGCTGACACGCTCAAGCTTCTCCTTGAGCCCAGGCGCCCTGATCTCGAGCCCGGGGGACGCTTTCTCCGCAGAAGCCTTAGTGGCACGCTCGAGCTTCCCTTCAAGCTCGAGGATTTTGGCATCGAGCTCGGAGGATGCCCTCACCGTGGAGGATGCTTGCTCTGCAGAGGCCTTCTCCAAAATGGAGACCTTGGCCCGCTCGGTCTCGAGCACCTGGTTGGCGCGCCCGAGTTCCTCCTCAAGCCTGAGGATCTTGACCTCGAGCTCGGAAGACGACGCCTCGGCAGCAGCTTTCTCCAGCACCTCGACCTTGGCGCGTTCATCGGCAAGCGCCTGGGCCGAGGAGACAGCCTGCTCGACAGCATCTTTCTCCAGCGCCTCGACCTTGGCCCGTAGGACCTCGAGGGCAGAGTCTGAGGACGAAGTTCGCTCTGCGGCGGCCTTCTCCAACGACTCGACCTTGCTTTGGCCACGAGCGCCGAGTGCCCTCGGTCGTCTACTACAGCGTCTTGCTTGCTCTTGCCCTCGAAACCTTGCTCGCGCTCGAAAGTCCTGGCTTGCTCGAGCTCAGTAACATGAGCCACCTCCTGCGTCACCATTGTCTGACGGAGGTCGTCGAGCTCCTTATTCACCCGCTCGAGCTCCTCCGCGTCAGCCTCGATGGTCGCGCAGAGCCTAGTGCGCTCGATCTCCCGCGTCTCCACCGCGTCCAAGATTCCCCTGAGCACGTTGGCATGCCCATGTAAGCCTTGCAGCCCTCGGGTGACGTCACCAATCGCCTTGAGGACAGGAAAGAGGCCCAGGTGAGAAATTGACAAGTATATTCAACAAGATCACGTTACAGGGCATGCGAGGAGGTCCCTTACCGCGCGGAGACGGTTCTCGACGCGTGCGCGGGAGAACTCTTCGTTCAGCTCGTCGATACGAGCTGTATTGATCTCGTACCCCTCGCCCAGATCTCCATGATAGGGGTCACCCTCGATCCTCGCCGGTGGGTCTCGGTCCAAAGCTTCCGTCGATGTCGTGCCATGCTTTGAGTCCTCTGCTTTCAGCCGGTGAGTTCGACCCTCCGGCTGGGGGTGGCACGGCGGCGACCTCGGGCCCGACCTCCGCGGTCCCTTCCAACTGTCTAGCAGGAGTTGCTGGTTGGGACCCCCTCGTGACCCTCTGCGGCCTGGGGCGCCACGACGTTGGTGCCAGGTGCAGCCCCGGTCGTGGTCGCGAGTACCTGAGGGGTTCCTGTGGCGCGGTTGCCTTCGGTGACCGGTGGCGTCGCAGCCTCGGCGCCTGGAGCGGCCATGGTCGGGGGAGCTTGGGGTACCGCCTCGGGCATGACCACGAAGCTCTGAGTGTCCCCCCCCCCCCGCGGTGGCCTCGGGAAGGTCGACGACGGCAGCCGCGTCATGGGCCTCGCCGGTGTCGAAGTCCTCGCTGGCCACAGGCTCGTCCTCCTCTGACGACTCGTCGACCCCTTGGTAGAATTCGCCGACCAGAGGCTGGCTTGGGGCACCGGAAGAGGTGCGCGTCCGGCTCGAGGGGCGACGCGGGACCAACTCGAAGGCATTTTCCTCCTCAGACTCGGACTCACCCTAGACAACAGCCATCGTCAAAACAGGCAAGTCTCGAGCTCGGGCGCTCAAGGTCTGCGATCAAAAACACCCACTAAGCCAGAAAGATACGGAGGGGACGATGCAGCCCGAGAAACCGGAGACTTACCTGAGTCACCACCCTCCGCCTCGCTGAGGGTCGGCGAAGGTCTTGTTGTCCCGAGCCCAAGGGGGCACTTCGCTTGCGTGTCCCCGCGACCTGGGGTCTTGGAGTCCGAGCTGGCTCCGTATCGCCCGCCGCGGCGGGAGTCTGAGCTCGAGGCTCCAAGGCCGGGGGGGCTCGAAGACCTGGCAGCGGCCGCCACACTCTGCTGCTGCAAAGGGGGAAAACTCGTCAACCAGCAAGACACATGAACACGGGCTCGGGGGCTCGACCAGAAGGGTCCTTACCGTGGCACGGTCCCCCCACTCGACGTGGCGCTTCTTCATCTCCGGGTGGCTAGTTCCAGCCGGGGGAGGTCTCTTCCTCCCTTTCTTGCTCCTGCCCCCGCCGGGCAGCGGGAGCATCCTCCTGGCCGTCTCCAACAACTCCTGGTGGTCCTGCGAGCAAGCAAGGCTCAAGAAGGGGCTCGTGGGCACACGACTCGAGCGTTTGGTCGGATGGCTTACCTCGGCCTTTCGGCGGAGGACGTTCTTCGGGACAGGGTCACCGATGACGTACTCATGTGCCTACTTCCCAAACATCTCAACCATCCTAGCGGAGACCCAAGATTCCTTCGGCGCTGCAAAAAAAGCGACCGTCAGGAAAGAACGAAAGATGAACTCGAGCAAGACCTTAGGGCGAGGAGACTTACCGGACGTGCCCTCGCGGGTCGGGTCGTCGCGCCCCTAGATCTCGAAGAACGGGAGCATCCTCCTCCTAAGAGGGGACACGCGATTCCGCAGAAAGTCGTTGGCGATCGCCTGCCCGTTGAGGCCACGCATGGCGCAGATGTGTATGAGGGCGATGGCCTCCTCGTCGACCTCGAGGTCATCCGCCTCCCAGGTCTCCTTCTTCCCGGAAATGGGGCCCTCAGACACCAACAAGGCCAACCGCCTCTCTTCAGTAGAACCACACGCACCACGGCCGAGGAGTCCCGAGGTTGGAACTTGGGGAAGTTCCACTTGAGCCTGACCCGCAGCCGGAAGTAGAGGCATCCGACCACGGGGTCCTTCCCGGAGCGGAAAAGGCTGAAGTACCGGAAGAAGAGCAATGGGGTCGGAAGGAACCCTAGGAATCCCTGGCATAGATGGGAGAAGATGGTCAGAAGGAGAACGGAGTTTGGCACCAGGTTGATGAGCTCGATGTCGCAGCTGGAGAGGACCTTCGCGACGAACTCGCTCTCCGGGGTCTGCAGGCCGAAGAGGACGTAGTGCTCGGTGCAGACGATCTCGTCGTCCTTGGGGTGCGGCTCGGTCTAGTTGCCTGGCAGCCGCCATACGAATGGATCAAGCAGTCCTAGGGACTCGAGCTCCTTCATTCTCGAGTGCGACAGTGTGCTCTTCCCCAAGTTGGCCATGGCGGTCGCGGCTGGCTTGGTCTGGGGAGGGAAAGAGATTTTTTCTTGGGCGAAGGAAGCTTGGAAGGCGAAGGGCGAGAAGTTCCCAACAGTTGATATGGTGCTGGGTTTATAAACCGCACCGCCGCAGAATCCAGTCCACGGCGCTTCAAAAGGCGTGCCAACCGCGATTTGACGGATGCAATTAAGGCTCGGGATGCGGACTCGAGACGACGCCAGGTGCCCACCAGCCGTTCATGTCCGTACCAGCATTGAGAAGTCCGAAGGTCGCCAGGTGTCGAGGCCAAAAGACTCAATTCGAGGTCTCTGCCCGACCTCGGCCAAGGAACCAAGACCTACAGAGGTTTTTCCCGTCTCGAGAATAAGGCTCGAGATCGTCCTGGATGTCCCCTCCGACCTAGAGCCTCGGGGGCTAGCTGACGAGGGCTGGGCATTCCTTGACCAGCCGATGCGCGGTCAATGAATTCCTTAAGCTCGGAAGGCCCCGACCACGACCTGGCTACGTACCAAGGCGCTCGACCTAGAGCGCGATGGACCCGAGCACGATCCCGCACGACCTCGAGCTCAGGTGGGGTCTCGTTCGAAGCCATGGCCCGCCCTTGGATTTCGGATCAAGCGTTTGACCGGAAGTTACCAAAGCACGGGTCGTGGGGGTGAAGCAGGCGTGTGCAGCAAGTCCAGGGCAGTTACCGCCAGCCCTCAACGTGCATGAAGGCCACTTCCCGGGGATCTCTCCCGGCCGTTGCGGCCAGAGGAGGTATAAGTTCAAGGATGCACAACCTCTCAGGGGGACACGAAGACAACGCACAACACGCCATAGCTCGAGCTTAGACATAGCCATTGTTAAACTTGAGTCAGAACACACCCTTATACTTTGTTAATTAGCTAAGAAACCGCCGCAAAAGGCCATCGAGTAGAGCTATTACCTCCACAGGGCTCGAACCAAGATAAATCTCGATCTCACGCCGTTGTCGCCTTGTTCACCATCATCAAGCGTCTATACTTTTCCTCCGCTCGAAGCGAAGCGCAGCTAAGTCCCGTATCACACTGACCCCTCATCTCATTTCTTGCGGTTGGCGATCCCGATCGTCGACACCAAGCTTTTGGCCGCAGGGTTTATAAAAGAGGTCCGTCACCCCGAATGGCTGGCCAACCCTGTGCTTGTAAACAAGAAGTCAGGGCAATGGAGAATGTGTGTTGATTACACGAGCCTCAACAAGGCATGTCCTAAGGACCCTTTTCCGTTGCCCCGCATCGACCAGGTTGTCGATTCCACCGCAGGGTGCGAATCCCTGTCCTTCTTGGACGTCTACTCAGGCTACCACCAGATAGCGATGAAGGAGTCCGACCAGCTTGCGACTTCATTCATCACTCCGTTCGGCTCGTTTTGTTACGTAACGATGCCGTTCGGTTTGAAAAATGCGGGTGCTACATACCAGCGATGCATGCAAACGTGTTTTGAAGACCAGATCGGGCGTAACCTCGAGGCGTACGTGGACGACATCGTCGTCAAGACTAAGAAGGCTGATGATCTCATTGCCGACTTAGAAGAGACTTTTGCGAACCTCCGCCGGTTCCGCATTAGGCTCAACCCCGAGAAGTGCGTTTTCAGGGTACCCAAGGGAAAACTACTCGGTTTCATCATCTCCGAGCGTGGCATCGAAGCCAACCGGGAGAAGATCTCTGCGATCATGAAGATGGGACCGACCAGCAACCTGAAAGGAGTCCAAAAGCTGACAGGCTACCTAGCAGCATTGAGCCGTTTCGTCTATCGCCTCGGCGAGCGCGGAATGCCGCTCTATAAACTGCTTAAGAAATACGATCACTTCAGCTGGACGCAGGAAGCCCAGGAAGCCCTCAGCCGACTGAAGGCATTCCTGACCAAGCCCCTGGTGCTGGTCGCCCCGGCACCGGAAGAATCACTCCTCCTTTACATCACCGCCACGACCCAGGTCGTCAGCGTGGCGCTTGTTGTGGAGCGAGCCGAAGAAGGCCGCGTGCTCAAGATGCAGCGGCCGGTGTACTTCATCAGCGAAGTACTCTCCGAGTCCAAGACTCGGTATCCGTAGGTGCAGAAGTTGCTCTACACAGTCCTTATCGCGAAGACGAAATTGCTCCACTACTTCGACCGGCACTCGGTCCTTGTGGTGACCTCCATACCGCTAAGCGAAATCATCCGCAATCGCGATGCTTCCGGAAGGATAGCCAAGTGGGCTCTTGAGCTCAACGGCCATGACATATCGTACGTCCCTCGGACGGCGATCAAGTCACAAGTTTTGGCCGACTTTGTCACCGAGTGGACCGAAGCCTAGGCGCCGCCGGTGCTTGAAGACCTCGAATACTGGATAATGTACTTCGACGGGTCTTACACCAAGAACGGAGCGGGCGCCGGAGTCGTTCTCGTTTCCCCACTCGGAAATAAACTCCAGTATGCCGTCCGACTGCATTTCGACGCCACCAACAACGTCGCCGAGTACAAAGCTCGCTAATCGGCGGTCCGGATCGCCATCGACCTCGGAGCGCCCGACTCTACGCGACACAGTGATCAAGCTGGTCGTCGACCAGTCATGAAGGCTTCGAGCCTCGTGACGCCCGCGATGGCACCCTCATCGTCACGAGGTATGCAAGCTGGAGGAAAAATTCAAGGGCTTTGAACTCCACCATAGCTACCGACGCCACAATGGAGAGGCCGACCATCTGGCTAATCTGGCCTCCAGCCGGGGACCGATCCCACCGGGGATCTTCGTCTCCGACCTCTACAAGCCCTCCGTCCGACTGGACTCCCCTTCCGAGCAGCCGACCGACCCACCGGTGCGCCCGCTCCGACGACTGAGCATTCGGGTCCAGAGCCCTCAAGGTCGGGACACGGCGTGCTGATGGCCGACTCCGATTGGAGGAAGCCCTACATTGACCGACTGACTGATGGGTCGCTCCCCGCCTACACTACCGAGGCCCAACGCCTCGCTCGGCGGGCAAAATCCTTCGTCCTGGTCGGGGAAGACCTCTACAAGAGGAGCCCTCGGGGTCCTCCGTGCGCATTCTGCGATCGAGGCGGCTCTTGCTCGACATTCACGCCGGAATCTGCGGACACCACGCCGCGCCACGATCCCTTGTAGGCAAGGCCTTCCGCCAAGGTTTCTACTGGCCGACCGCGATGGCCGATGCTGAGCAAATCGTTCGCTCCTGCGAGGGGTGCCAATTCTTCGCCGCAGACGATCTCCCCGCAAGCCCCCGCAGACGATCCCCATTACCTGGCCATTTGCCGTTTGGGGACTCGACCTAGTCGAGCCCTTTAAGAAGGCGCCCGGGGCTTGACTCACCTACTTGTCGCGGTGGACAAATTCACCAAGTGGATAGAGGCAAAGCCGCTCGCTACCATCACCTCGATGCAGGCGGCCAACTTCTTCCGTGACATCGTCTATCGGTTCGGAGTGCCGAACTCTATCATCACCGATAATGGGACGTAGTTCACGGGGAAGGAGTTCCTCGAGTTCTGCGACGACTTCAACATTCGCGTCGACTGGGCAGCTGTAGCCCATCCACAGACTAACGGCCAGGTCGAGCGCGCCAACGGCATGATCCTCCAGGGGCTCAAATCGCGAATCTTCAGTCGACTGAAGAAATTCGCGGGGCGATGGGCAGTGGAATTGCCCTCCGTCCCTTGGAGCCTACGAACCACTCCGAACAAGTCGACCGGGTTTACGCCTTTCTTCCGGTGTTGTTCGCCGGTTGCGTGTTGCCGATCGACCGAGTACGGTGCCCGAGGTCGCAGTCGTCAATAAAGGCGTGGGGGCTCGACACACCACAAGACGCCATCGACCAGCTCGACGAGGTGCGCGATATGGCCGTATTGCGATCGGCCAAGTACCAACAGACGCTGCGTCGTTGCCATGATCGTCAGGTTCACGGACGGTCTTTCAGCGTCGGCGATATGGTCCTACGACGGGTTCAGTCCAACGTCGGCAAGCACAAGCTGTCCCCTCCATGGGAAGGACCATTCAACATCACAGAGGTCCTCCGCCCTGGCACCTTTCGGCTCAAAGTCGCCGACGGCAACATTGTATCCAACGCATGGAACATCGAAAAGCTAAGGAGATTTTATCCCTAAGACTTTTCCTATCTTTGTTCCTAAAGCAAACCCTCCAAGCACGAAGCGCAGTCTGCCGGTCGCATCCTGATCGTCATGCGCAGCTTGGGGTCTACCCACTTGCATGACTAACCAAGGCATACCAACCGGCCATCGCAATCCCCCTAACGGTAACTCATTTCGCCGAAAGCACTACGGCCTACGCCCCGGCGGCTACGGCTGCGAAGTACCACTTCGCGGCGAAAAAGAGGGGTTACCCTTGCGGGATAGTCCTTAGCCGGATTGAGGAACGCCCTTGGGCGGTCAACCTGGTCGCCGTAGCGGTCCCTAAGGGCTACGGTCACCCGGCGAAAGCGTAAATCCCAGCAAGGAAAACGCGCGATACAGGGCAGAGTTCAAAAGGTGGAGCATACCATGTTCATATACAAAAAAAACAAACACAACAACAACGCGGGGCCAAGCGCCTGGGGCATTCCAAAGTTTAGACATCGCCCTTGACGGTGTCCTCGCTGGTTGCCGCTGCTCGGCCATTCCGCCCAAATTCAACCACCCTCTCCGCCGCCCGCAAGACGACGGCCCACGCCGGCCGGGCGTCACCTCGATCCGCAGAACGGTTGTGATCAGATCGAAGGAGGCATCGCGGCGATGCAGCAAGCCAAAGACGTAGTCCGCCGCAAAGATGCGGAGGCCAGCGGTCCGCAGACATTGAGCCGAGGTCCTGCATGACGGCCTCGACCTGTGCCGCTGCGATGACACCTTCTCGTGCGTCGCAGCAAGCTCCTCCTCCAAGGCGGCAGCCCGAGCCCGCTCTGCCGCCACCTCCTCACGCACTCTCGCCAGCTTCCACCTCGAGACTGGACTCGGCTTGCCGAAAAGCACTTCGCCTCGACGGCGGCGCGTTGCACTTAAGCCGATAGGGAGGCATCCAGCCGCGTCAACGCGGCCGTCATACGGGCCGCCCGCGCTCTCGTCCAGGAGACGGAGGCGTCCACCTCTCCCGCCAAGACGACCGGCGCAGGCGTAGTAGGTGGCTCACGGGAGCCCGAGCCGGTGGCTCTGTCGAAAAAACAACCAAGCAGTTCAAATGCCACCGGCAGCAAAAAACTGAGGCCATCACCCAGTCAAGCAAAGAAACTTACTCCGGAAGAGGGTTCCGGATGCGGAAGATCAACGAGGGCAACACGAGCCCTCCCCTTCTCGGACGCAAGGACAATCGAGCGATGGTGCGGGACCTCTTGGGGTCCGGCCCCGGAGGGTCCGCCGCCGCCTCCTACTTGCCGGCCCTACGATCGTCATACCCGCTCGCCATCAGCATCCATATTTTCCTGACCCCCTCTCCTTTTTCTCATCGCAGAACAAATGGAGGGCAAGAAGAAGAAGGAAAGGAATGCGAATGGTCACCTCGCCCACGCCATATTTATAGGGACGGTTGAGCGCCAAGAGGAGTCACCACAGGCTACATCAGAGGACCCCCATTTTTACATAAATGCAAAAATGGAAATCTCATGTGCACACAGTACTAGTCCCTGGATCAGTAGCTAGTACGCACATTTACAACAATTGATATCACATCCATACTCTTTATTACAAATAATAATGGTAATTTGTACAATAAAATCTTACAATTCAGAGTAATACAGCGGAAAGAATCAAGAGTCTTGTAGTATGCCCATCCAATCCCTCAGGCAACTGACAAGGCATAATCCCTAGAAAAACTCGTTAACATTCCCGAATCCTGCGTCGAATGATTTCATCGAGCTATTCTGATTCTTCACCCTAAAAACAACATGTAAGCAAGAGTGAGTACTTTCGTACTCAACAAGACTTATGCGAATCCTATTATACATGCAGGCCATTCAAAGGAAAGGCTTCCATGGTTATTTTGCAGAAAGCTAGATTGCAAAAGAATTTACTGAAGTGTAGAACATAAACGGAATTTAAGTAAAAGCAGTTAATATATATAAGTATGAAACAATAAATTTCACAAACCTCAGTTCTTTCGATCATCTTCATGAATCAACCATTGATATCACATATCAATTCGAAATAATTCATTTCCATGAATCAATCATTGACATCACGTCAATCCGAAATAATTCCTTTTCAACAAGGATATCCAATCCAAATCATGGTGCTAGACAGCACATATCAAAGTCCACATTTTGTAAAATAAAACGCTAACTATGTGATGACTTTACCAAGTGCCCATGACCGCGGGCGCGGCTAATCGATTAGTTTTTACTCTGCAGAGTTGTATAGCTTTACCCACAAGACATGACTTAACTCTTTGTGCAAGCTATTAGCACACTTCCTTTGGTGTGCCGCAGAGAGTCATGACATAACCTTTCGATTACTTAACCCTAACTTTGCACCAGCACGGGACGTAAAACCCATACCCTGGAAGAAGAACTCAGAGCATAGAAATGATGGAACTTCCCCAGAAATACGGCGTACACCGTTGTATCGGAAAACGTTGGTTCCATGATCACCTCGGTGTGGACGTCCCTTCGAGCAATCCATTAAGGAACAGCCCGTACTACTACAGCCTACCAAAGTGCAAAACTAGTTTTAAGTAATTTAATTAGTTAAGACTGTCCCATACCAGTACTTGTGGTTGTACGGTTATCTTGGCCTGAAAACAACCCATAGTTCGGTCCTTAATCCGACACAGGCAATAATCTCCCCCTACACTACGTGCAAATCCATGCACACCAGGCTATTGCCAATAATTGCCCGCATCAATATTATAATTTTATTTTCATTTTTAATTAAAATAACTAGAAATCACTATCATGTCTTAACATGTCTAAGAATCATCATCATGCCTCAGCATATCCAAATATCATTTGATCAATGTCCCAAATCATATCCAAGTATCATTTGATCAATGTCTCAATTCGATGTATACTAAGTCTAAAGCATGGCTAAGCAAGATTATTAAGCATCGTGTATACCCAGAATGACATTATATATTGTCTAATCATGATTCTAAGGTATCAAGGTTCACAAATTCATTCATATCAAGGAGGTTTCAGGAATCAACAGGTATAACTACCATTACCCACAATATAGTAGAGTTTAATGAATATACGCATGCAATCAAAACATTTAATGAAAACATTTATAAAACTGGGATCAACATGGTCAAAGGAGGGTGCTTGCCTTGCTTATTGATGTCTTCAATTTGAGGTCGCAGTCGATGACGGAAGGTAATTACGTCGGGTTCTACACGTCGCAACGAAGAACATAACAAACGACAAATAACAAGATTTCAATAGGGACAAAAAGAAATCAGATAAAATCCAAATATAAATAAATAATAGAAAGCAGGCATGATTTAGGGTTGGGTTTTTCTGATTTTACGTATTTGGGTCTCAATAAATTTTATATAGTTAGCAATGATATGGTTTCTTGATTTATGAATTCATTTTCCTTATTTTACAGATTTAAAAGGCTAAAATTAGATGTATTGTATTTATAATATCGAATTTAGGATGCAAAAATCGTTTAAGATTAAATATATATGATCATTTCGGGCTTAAGGTAAATTCTTACTTTTAATTAGGATTCAGATTCAAAGCAACATTTAATTAATATTCTAGTTATAAAGAGCTAATCTATTGATTTAGGTTACTAGCATAATTTACATGATAATTGAGAAGGTTCTGGTGATACAAAGGTTACAATTAATGATTCTTTACTTGCAACAAATGTTCATTCGTTTATATTCTGAACTACAGGAATATGATTACTTAGGGTTGTTAGTCTAACAAGATTAATATGCAGATTATGGCGAATTGAGATTATCTTTTCATAATTGGATAGTCTATACTTTAAAGATCACTACCTAACTAGTTTCTTAAGTTTTAGGGTCTTGGGTGACACTATAAACTTATCCCCAAAATGGCTCAAACTACATTTAAAGATCACTATTCAAAATCGGCAAGAATTGGGAAACGGAAGGTTAACACTTAAGGGTTTTGAGCTAATGGAATTAATATGCAATTCTTAATGAAATAAGAATCTTTCTATGGAATATGATAGTATAAACTTTGTATATAACATACTTGATTCATTTTTAAGTTTAATTTCTATAATTCCAACAAAGTTTATTATTTAAATATTTTTGAGTATTCAGAATCCTTATGTATTTATATGAACATATAAATTTATTTCATGATTTAAAGAATTGTAATATGTATAATTATAATAGCAATATATTAGTGCTTGTTTGTATTCTTGAATTGAATAACATTATTTGAGTTTGAAAATATTTTTGCATAAATGAGCATCTTATGGGTTCAGGAGCATGTAAAAATTATTTTATCCTTTTAGGATTTATTATGCACAACTTTTATTAAGGGACCATATTAGGGTTTATTCAAATCTCAAATTTAAATAAATCAAAGCAAGCAAGATAATTAAATATTTTTGTATATTCAGGTTCCTAGAGGCATAAGGATTCTATAAAAATTTACCTTATTAAATTTTGAGTTCATATGCAAAATATTTGTGAATAACATATTTTGAATCCTTTTCTTTAAATTCAAATTTAAATTACGAACAGAGTTGAACTTCAAAATATTTTTGCATATTATGAATATACATGAATTTACATGAATTATGAAATTTATTTCATTTCGTTTCGACTGATGATTCAAAAGTTATAAATAAATGAATATGTTCGGGTTGATAAATAAGGAAATTGCCAAAAATGGAAAATACGCCTTCTCACCGAGAATACGGTTTCCCTTTTGGGCTTGGGCCGGTTTTGAACGTCTGGCGGCTGGGTCCATGCGGTCAGCGACTCAGAGAAGCCAGGCCTGCATGGCAGTGAATGGAGGCGAGTGGATGCGACTGGCTTGGAGGCCCTTGAGCGCTGGCTTGGAGGCGCGAGATCGACGGACGGGCCCGACAAAGAGCGACCGGGAGCAGAGGCGGCAGGGCGGCTTCGCGGCGGAGGAAGGCCGAGGGGCTTCACGGTTGCACCATGGGCTTCAAAGATGTCCTTGCGCACACGCCGGTGGTGGTTTTGCGGTTAGAGGTGGGAGGTGGTGTCGGCAAGATCGGAGAGGCGCAAGGCAACCATGGTTGACCGGCCGGGAAGAAGAAGGAGAGTTTCTGACCTCATCTTCACCTCTGTGAGCATCGGTGAGATCAAGGGATTCCGCTTTTGCATTTAATTTGAAGGAAGAGAGTGCGGATAGGGGTCTCACCGCATGCCTAAGCGCGGAAGAGGAGCTTCTGCCATGGCTCACCGGAGAAAGGGAGGTTCAATTGGCAGAGGGGTTAGACTCTAGGGGTCATGAGGATACTTCGGTGTTGATGCTTCGGGTTAATTTGATGCGTGGAGGCGCGCACACTGATTTTTCCTCTACTCGGGGTCTTGCCGGCTTTGAGGAAGAAGGGGTAGCTCGGCGGCGGAGGAAACACTGATTGAAGCTTGGGGCAGAATGAGGCAGCGGTGAGGATCCTTGGGTATGGTCTGGATGGCTTTATAGGCGGCTTAGGGCGGTTCGGCAGTGTTTGAACGCGAGTCTGAATTCGGCGGGGCGCGGAGGTTTCTTTGCCGTGGCGAGGATTTTCTAGTGAAAACGCTGTCGTGGAAGGCTTTGGCAAGCGTGCACGGCAAGTGAATCGCTAGTCTGCGGCCGACTTGTGCCGAGGCAGAGAATAAACAGATGGGGCTTGCCGACTTGAGTTGTGCGCATGCGAGAGAGAACGGGAGAGGAAGAAGAAGGGAGGAGAAGGCACGGAAAGGAGCCGGCAAGGCGGTGGAGTTCTGTGCTTTGGTAAAAGAAGCAACGGAGACAGGGAAGATAAGTGAGGATGGATGAAGAAGGTGCTGGGGCCTGTGGCTGATGTGTGGGGCTTTGCTGGCAGGAGAAGTCGGCAGGGACAGCTGGGCCAGGTCAAGGCGCTGGGCCCACATGTAAGCCACAAGAATAGGACAGCTCAGTGGCGAGTTCCAGACAGAACTGGATTGCTCCGCAAGTTTGGTCTACCAAACCGATTCAAGATTTTATTAGAATTTTTGTAGAGGTTTTCCGGGACAACGTAAAGGTTCAGTAAAATTTTCAGATAAAAATGAATTATGTACATTTTATTAAAATTCTGACAATGATTAATGCACAGAAATTCCAATTCTGTTTTTGAATTATTACAATATGCAAATGAATTTATTTACTTTTCAAAATTTGTTTTTCAAAATAATTTGACATGATAAGGCTCCTGTAAAAATTTCAGAATTGTATCTTCAGTATATAAATTATAAAAATTCGGACATTGCTATTTACAGCTCTAATTGTTTTCTGTTTTTGAATTTATAAAAGCTTTAGATATAAGTTTTATTTATGATATTTTTACCAGAGGTATATATTGGTCTTAGGTCGGCATTATAAAAATATCAACTTGATGTAAGATTTGTATTCTTCTACAAAAATCTGACTTGATTCAAATCGACTTTTCTTTTAAAAGTAAATGCTCAAGAAATTCAATGATGCAAGAAAATTCAGAAAAATGGAAATTCAAATCAAGATTATATTTCAAACTTGATATTTCATTTGTTTTGATAATAATGATTTTATGTTTTAAATCTTCCTTTTGATTAAGATTGAAATGGCGAAATGAGATAAGAATATTATTTAAAATCAAAATCTTGATTTAAATTAAACTTTTAATTCATTTCTATTTTCAAATATAAAATCTTAATTTTTATTTATTTTCAGATTTACAGGGCTGTTACAGACTACCCCCCTTAACAGGAATCTCGTCCCCGAGATTCGCCGGGTCAAGGGAGTGGCAGGAAGTTATAGGATGGTTCTGACGATTGGATTAGTTTCAATCATCTTGGTAGACAAAGGGTTTTGATTTGGATTTGGCAATTATGAAGGAATGAAGTACCCAAAAAAATCAAGAGGATTGATCGCAATAATTGAATACACAAGGAACATATTCAATATCATGATAAGGGTGTCGATGTAAATTCATGACAAGGATGTTTATGTTCAAGGCTTGATGTCAAGGTAGGTGTTGTTCTAGAAACATGATGTCTTCTAAATTTTTAAGACGGCTCGAAAATTGTCTTGACTTCCTTGATGATGACGAGGTGGAGTAGAATTCTTCTTGCGGAGATGTTGACGAAGTGTCCAAATTCTTCATGGTTGATGCAGGTGGCGAGTCTGTCTTGTTTGGAATAATGTATGGGTGGTTTCTCGATGTTGCAAAATGAATGATCAAAAAGTGGCCGAGATCAAGGAGAATGAATTTAGAATTATTGGACAGATAGGATAGAAAGAGATAAGAATTGGTTTGGTTATAAGGCAACATTTCGTTCTTTAAAAATTTTCTTAATTAGATTTTCTTATTATTTCAGGGTTATCGCATCGTGAATTTTCAACTGAAGAGTTAATCATCCACGAGAGTAACCCGAGAAGCAATACAGAAAACAATACAACAAAAGTCGAGCAATCAAAAAGGTTCTCAGGCAAAGCAAATAAGGAGGTGCAAATTTTAGCTCAACAACTAGCCTATTCTAGTGTTTTCATTTTTCCACCTAACGATACCGATTCTTCATAAAGCAACTTGGCGTCATCGGGATCTTTGAAGACTTCTCCATCTTTGAAAACGTAAATCCACCGCGCTTCCGCTCGCAACTCTGATAATAATATTTGTCCAAAGCTTTTGCTAATCCTATGAGGCTATGCTATTATATTAATTTTAATGGGACTGAATTTTGGGAAAGATTAGGGATTAGAAGAATATGTAGGTAAGAAATTCTTACGAAGAGAAAAGATAAGCTTGTGAGAAATTCTATAGAAAGAAGAGAAGCAATTTTATAAATTTTCTTTTTAATCCTATGGGTTGAGGTTTCTAAATTCATACATAAGGACAACTCATCATGAAACTTTAGCCTAAAGGTTAAGTTCACACATAAATCAGCCCGAACAAGGAATAAAAACCAATTGCAAACAGCAAGACATAAACACTACATGTAAATGATTTACACGACTAAAGAAGATTGATACTGCTACAAGTAGGAATATCTTTCCTAACGAAAAACCTAATATACTCTTAATCTTCCGCATTTTACTTGCTGGATAATACTGGCTCTTCATGAATTAGAACCTGGACTTCACTTTCATCTTGTCGGGGGTGGCAAGAGTAATGTCCGTCTTCTTGAGGTTGTTGGTGTCGACGTCGTAGTCTTCATCGGCAAGCATGATAAATGATGGCGACATAACTTGGACATCTTCCGAAGCAATTAGCGAAGACAACTATGATGGCATAGTTTTAAGGAAAGAGGAATTTGTTTTAAAAACCAGAATGAAAGTGGGGTAAGAGTGAGAATCTTAAGGAATGAGGAGAGAATAGCAATGACTACACTTTGCAAATGTAGTAACCTTTGAAAATAGTATTTTGAATTTGGTTATTCTAATGCTAACGACCATTCTATCTAGGGTTTATCCTGAGCCAGTATAGCTCTGATACCAACTGTAGTGACCCCCATTTTTACATAAATGCAAAAATGGAAATCTCATGTGCACACAAGATTAGTCCTCGGATCAAGAGCTAGTACGCACATTTACAACAATTGATATCACATCCATACTCTTTATTACAAATAATAATGGTAATTTGTACAATAAAATCTTACAATTCAGAGTAATACAGCGGAAAGAATCAAGAGTCTTGTAGTATGCCCATCCAATCCCTCAGGCAACTGACAAGGCATAATCCCTAGAAAAACTCGTTAACATTCCCGAATCCTGCGTCGAATGATTTCATCGAGCTATTCGATTCTTCACCCTAAAAACAACATGTAAGCAAGAGTGAGTACTTTCGCACTCAAAGAAGACTTATGCGAATCCTATTATACGTGCAGGCCATTCAAAGGAAAGGCTTCCATGGTTATTTTGCGAAAGCTAGATTGCAAAAGAATTCTATCAAGTGTAGAACATAAACGAATTTAAGTAAAAGCAAGCTTAATATATATAAGTATGAAACAATAAATTTCACAAACCTCAGTTCTTTCGATCATCTTCATGAATCAACCATTGATATCACATATCAATTCGAAATAATTCATTTCCATGAATCAATCATTGACATCACGTCAATCCGAAATAATTCCTTTTCAACAAGGATATCCAATCCAAATCATGGTGTTAGACAGCACATATCAAAGTCCACATTTTGTAAAATAAAACGCTAACTATGTGATGACTTTACCAAGTGCCCATGACCGCGGGCGCGGCTAATCGATTAGTTTTTACTCTGCAGAGTTGTACAGCTTTACCCACAAGACATGACTTAACTCTTTGTGCAAGCTATTAGCACACTTCCTTTGGTGTGCCGCAGAGAGTCATGACATAACCTTTCGATTACTTAACCCTAACTTTGCACCAGCACGGGACGTAAAACCCATACCCTGGAAGAAGAACTCAGAGCATAGAAATGATGGAACTTCCCCAGAAATACGGCGTACACCGTTGTATCGGAAAACGTTGGTTCCATGATCACCTCGGTGTGGACGTCCCTTCGAGCAATCCATTAAGGAACAGCCCGTACTACTACAGCCTACCAAAGTGCAAAACTAGTTTTAAGTAATTTAATTAGTTAAGACTGTCCCATACCAGTACTTGTGGTTGTACGGTTATCTTGGCCTGAAAACAACCCATAGTTCGGTCCTTAATCCGACACAGGCAATAATCTCCCCCTACACTACGTGCAAATCCATGCACACCAGGCTATTGCCAATAATTGCCCGCATCAATATTATAATTTTATTTTCATTTTTAATTAAAATTACCAGAAATCACTATCATGTCTTAACATGTCTAAGAATCATCATCATGCCTCAGCATATCCAAATATCATTTGATCAATGTCCCAAATCATATCCAAGTATCATTTGATCAATGTCTCAATTCGATGTATACTAAGTCTAAAGCATGGCTAAGCAAGATTATTAAGCATCGTGTATACCCAGAATGACATTATATATTGTCTAATCATGATTCTAAGGTATCAAGGTTCACAAATTCATTCATATCAAGGAGGTTTCAGGAATCAACAGGTATAACTACCATTACCCACAATATAGTAGAGTTTAATGAATATACGCATGCAATCAAAACATTTAATGAAAACATTTATAAAACTGGGATCAACATGGTCAAAGGAGGGTGCTTGCCTTGCTTATTGATGTTTTCAATTTGAGGTCGCAGTCGATGACGGAAGGTAATTACGTCGGGTTCTACACGTCGCAACGAAGAACATAACAAACGACAAATAACAAGATTTCAATAGGGACAAAAAGAAATTAGATAAAATCCAAATATAAATAAATCATAGAAAGCAGGCATGATTTAGGGTTGGGTTTTTCTGATTTTACGTATTTGGGTCTCAATAAATTTTATATAGTTAGCAATGATATGGTTTCTTGATTTATGAATTCATTTTCCATATTTTACAGATTTAAAAGGCTAAAATTAGATGTATTGTATTTATAATATCGAATTTAGGATGCAAAAATCGTTTAAGATTAAATATATATGATCATTTCGGGCTAGGATTCAGATTCAAAGCAACATTTAATTAATATTCTAGTTATAAAGAGCTAATCTATTGATTTAGGTTACTAGCATAATTTACATGATAATTGAGAAGGTTCTGGTGATACAAAGGTTACAATTAATGATTCTTTACTTGCAACAAATGTTCATTCGTTTATATTCTGAACTACAGGAATATGATTACTTAGGGTTGTTAGTCTAACAAGATTAATATGCAGATTATGGCGAATTGAGATTATCTTTTCATAATTGGATAGTCTATACTTTAAAGATCACTACCTAACTAGTTTATTAAGTTTTAGGGTCTTGGGTGAAACTATAAACTTATCCCCAAAATGGCTCAAACTACATTTAAAGATCACTATTCAAAATCGGCAAGAATTGGGAAACGGAAGGTTAACACTTAAGGGTTTTGAGCTAATGGAATTAATATGCAATTCTTAATGAAATAAGAATCTTTCTATGGAATATGATAGTATAAACTTTGTATATAACATACTTGATTCATTTTAAGTTTAATTTCTATAATTCCAACAAAGTTTATTATTTAAATATTTTTGAGTATTCAGAATCCTTATGTATTTATATGAACATATAAATTTATTTCATGATTTAAAGAATTGTAATATGTATAATTATAATAGCAATATATTAGTGCTTGTTTGTATTCTTGAATTGAATAACATTATTTGAGTTTGAAAATATTTTTGCATAAATGAGCATCTTATGGGTTCAGGAGCATGTAAAAATTATTTTATCCTTTTAGGATTTATTATGCACAACTTTTATTAAGGGACCATATTAGGGTTTATTCAAATCTCAAATTTAAATAAATCAAAGCAAGCAAGATAATTAAATATTTTTGTATATTCAGGTTCCTAGAGGCATAAGGATTCTATAAAAATTTACCTTATTAAATTTTGAGTTCATATGCAAAATATTTGTGAATAACATATTTTGAATCCTTTTCTTTAAATTCAAATTTAAATTACGAACAGAGTTGAACTTCAAAATATTTTTGCATATTATGAATATACATGAATTTACATGAATTATGAAATTTATTTCATTTCGCTTTATCGATGATTCAAAAGTTATAAATAAATGAATATGTTCGGGTTGATAAATAAGAAATTGCCAAAAATGGAAAATACGCCTTCTCACCGAGAATACGGTTTCCCTTTTGGGCTTGGGCCGGTTTTGAACGTCTGGCGGCTGGGTCCATGCGGTCAGCGACTCAGAGAAGCCAGGCCTGCATGGCAGTGAATGGAGGCGAGTGGATGCGACTGGCTTGGAGGGCCCGCCAGGCAGTGGCTTGGAGAGGCGCGAGACTGACGGACGGGGCCCGACAGCAGCGACCCGGAGCAGAGGCGTGGTGGCGAAGCTCGCCGGCGGCGGAGGAAGGCCGGAGGGGCTTCACGGGTTGCACCATGGGCTTCAGCATGTCCTTGCGCACACGTGGGTGGTGGTTTTGCGGTTAGAGGTGGCCGGGAGGTGGGTCGGCATCGGAGAGGGGCGGCGGCAGCCATGGTTGACCGGCGGGGAAGAAGAAGGAGAGTTTCCCGGACCTCATCTTCACCTCTGTGAGCATCAGTGAGATCAAGGGATTCCGTTTTTGCATTTAATTTGAAGGAAGAGAGTGCGGGATAGGGGTCTCACCGTGCGCCCTAGGCGGCGGAAGAGGGAGCTCAGGGCGCGGGCTCACCGGAGAAAGGGAGGTTCAATTGGCAGAGGGGTTAGACTCTAGGGGTCATGAGGATACTTCGGTGTTGATGCTTCGGGTTAATTTGATGCGTGGAGGCGCGCAGACTGATTTTTCCTCTACTCGGGTCTTCTTTAAGCTTTGAGGAAGAAGGGTAGCTTCGTGCGGAGGAAACACTGATTGAAGCTTGGGGCAGAATGAGGCAGCGGTGAGGATCCTTGGGTATGGTCTGGATGGCTTTATAGGCGGCTTAGGGCGGTTCGGCAGTGTTTGAACGCGAGTCTGAATTGCGGCGGCTGGCGCGGGAGGTTTCTTTGCCGTGGCAGGGATTTTCTAGTGAAAACGCTGTCGTGGAAGGCTTTGGCAAGCAGGCACGGCAAGTGAATCGCTAGCCCGTGCCGACTTGTGCCGAGGCAGAGAATAAACAGATGGGGCTTGCCGACTTGAGTTGTGCGCATGCGAGAGAGAACGGGAGAGGAAGAAGAAGGGAGGAGAAGGCACGGGAAAGGAGCTGGCAAGGCGGTGGAGTTCTGTGCTGGTAAAAGAAGCAACGGGAGACAGGGAAGATAAGTGAGGATGGATGAAGAAGGTGCTGGGGCCTGTGGCTGATGTGTGGGGCTTTGCTGGCAGGAGAAGTCGGCAGGGGACAGCTGGGCCAGGTCAAGGCGCTGGGCCCACATGTAAGCCACAGTAACAGGACAGCTCAGGGCGAGTTCCAGACAGAACTGGATTGCTCCGCAAGTTTGGTCTACCAAACCGACTCAAGATTTTATTAGAATTTTTGTAGAGGTTTTCCGGGACAACGTAAAGGTTCAGTAAAATTTTCAGATAAAAATGAATTATGTACATTTTATTAAAATTCTGACAATTATTAATGCACAGAAATTCCAATTCTGTTTTTGAATTATTAAAATATGCAAATGAATTTATTTACTTTTCAAAATTTGTTTTTCAAAATAATTTGACATGATAAGTCTCCTGTAAAAATTTCAGAATTGTATCTTCAGTATATAAATTATAAAAATTCGGACATTGCTATTTACAGCTCTAATTGTTTTCTGTTTTTGAATTTATAAAAGCTTTAGATATAAGTTTTTATTTATGATATTTTTACCAGAGGTATATATTGGTCTTAGGTCGGCATTATAAAAATATCAACTTGAGGTAAGATTTGTATTCTTCTACAAAAATCTGACTTGATTCAAATCGACTTTTCTTTTAAAAGTAAATGCTCAAGAAATTCAATCATGCAAGAAAATTCAGAAAATGGAAATTCAAATCAAGATTATATTTCAAACTTGATATTTCATTTGTTTTGATAATAATGATTTTATGTTTTAAATCTTCCTTTTGATTAAGATTGAAATGGCGTAAATGAGATAAGAATATTATTTAAAATCAAAATCTTGATTTAAATTAAACTTTTAATTCATTTCTATTTTCAAATATAAAATCTTAATTTTATTTATTTTCAGATTTACAGGGCTGTTACATACACGCCACATGCGCATTAACTTCTCGTCCCACACGTGGGACACGCCCTATCCACGTCCCCCACTTAGCATTAAAATGCGACGCGACGATTGGGAAGAAAGGACGCTGCTTCAGTCAGCGAGATGCAGTGCGACTCTTCGATTTTCGGCTACAGGACAGGTCAACTGCGAGGGAAGGCCTGGATGAGCCGCGGAGGCACCGAGGTGGCAGAAGGCCCATTAACTCAACCTCCCCGCCCGAGGCGCCGCCTCCAGCACCGCTCGAGGGCTGCAAGTTCGCACGCTTTTATGGGTCAGGTGATTCTACTGGTTTTTCATTTCTCCCTAGCGTTTGCCACCGCGAGCTTGCAGGTACCCCGCTGGAGCACGTGCTAGCTGCACAAGCATCGACTGATCACCCGCCAGTCAAGCGAACGTCGCTTTGATCGAAGCGTCGCGCGTCCCGTCGTGAACGCCACGTTATGACGCTGGTAAGACGTATCACCCTCAATCATTCCAACTCGTATTTAATTCCCGCACGCACGCTAAATGCTTGCGAGACGCTCGGGTATCGCCCCGGGCGAAACGCCCACGATCTCTTGACCTCCGCCTTCGGGTCGGTTCAAACCGGCCCGAGGCAGGGAGAAAAAGCCCACCAGGCCCTAGTAGCCTTGAGGTGGCGAGAAGGCTTTAATGCCTCACGATTAAGACCTGGCCGTCGGTCCCAAAGGCAAAGATCCACCAACTGGATCCCGATCGACCCGTGGCAGTGCATTTAGCGAGGGCAAGTTCAAGGCGAACCCTCGGTGGGTCATTAGTTGGGTTGGCGGATGACCCAATCGCCTTAGCTCGTATCCGAGACCATACTTCAAACTCTCCCGTGGAGCCCCCCGAAAGGGCAGTAGCCAGCTGCGCCCCGAGTTACGAACGGCTCGAGGTCCGAAACGGGATCGAGTAAAGAAAGGTTTTTTATGGGTCGCCCCCAGCGGGTCGGACACCCGACGCAGGGATCGTGCGCTCGGAGATCGCCCGATCTCCAGGGCCCACTCAGATAATCCGTTTATAGCTCCACGAGTGCGGTGTTCGACCGACGTATGGCAAACACGCGTCTGCTCACCCCCTCTAAGTCCCACACCTGCGGACGGGGCGTACACGTGGGACCGACAGCGGCCTCTCCTCCCGTAGATTGCCTCGCCCGACGTGGACTCGGGATGGATGCCCCTTGCCTAGCTGCGGCGTTAAACCAGCCCAACTAACTTGCCTGGCTGCGGCGTTAAACCAGCCCGACTAACTCGTCTAACTACGACGTAAAACAAGCACTCGGGAGCCGGAACCTCTAGCGAAGGCATCCGGACCTCCCTGCCGACCACGGACGCGTCTAGCTACGACGTAAAACAAGCATTCAAGAACATGAACCCTACGCAAGGCATCCAAGCATCAACACCGACCAGCGTAACATTGAACTAGAGCCCTCCGACCAGGTCGGTCGGACTCAACTGATCCGGGTAACCCCCAACCGGTTCTCCGACCCGCTCAGGGGCTCGGGGGCTACACCCATCGGGTGCGCTCGCGCGCACCTGGCTGGAACGTACAAGCTCGATCAGGTACGCTCACCTTGCTCAGTCGGATTCTTTGCCGACCGATCCGAACCCTTGACCAGCTCTCTGAACTACTCGGGGGCTTGGGGGCTACACTGACCTGAAGGCCATACCACAGACCACCAAAACCGACCGACCAGAATCGATCGGACCCAGCCACACAAGATGGATACCCCCAAAAAGATCCGCTGCTTCAGTAAACGACGTCGCGCTGTTGAAGAAGCCATTCCGGCCCGGATTGAAGGGTCCACCCCGGAACGCCTGCGTTTCAGGATGACCCCGGGGGCTACTGACGGATACTTATAGCCGGGGTACCCCACAACAAAGTAAGAATCTATTTTAAGATCTTATCCCTCTAATCTGGGTTGGCAGCCCGGATGAACAATGATGCGGAATACCAGAGAAAGCCCCACCTGCCGCAAAGGGTTCCTGCCCTCGGTTCCTCCAAACCCGGCCTCAGGTCGTGCACCCCCGGGACCACGACCGAGGCCCAGATATGACGTTGCCACCAGCTCCGACAGCGACCAGGAGCCACGCCCACCGCCTCTGCAGGGGCCGCTCTAGACCCGGGACCGACACCTCCGCAGGCTCCGACCCGGGTCATGGCTAGGGCCCCCAGTAAGCTCTAGCTCCGCAACCTCTGTCGCGTCGACGGTCTACGCCGCGCTGGTCGCCTGTCTTACGGACACCACCACCAGGACGGACGGGTGGCTCCTTCCCGAGGCAACCGGAGGGCGGCCTCAGCAAAAGCACCCGTCCCCTCGTACCGTCAACATCCGACAGGCGTGCCTAGGGCAGGTGCGCACCTTCCCAAAGAAGCGCCGTGTGCAAAGTAAAGTGTACAGCCTCTGCAGAGTGTGTGTAAAAATCTATTCGAATAGCCGTGTCCGCGGTACTGGACATTGCTCGGTGATTACAGTCAAGGGTTAGATTTTCAAAATAAAAGATGAGGAATGGGTGGCTGTGTGCCAAAAGAATGATGAATGAAATTAGGGCTATGTGCCAAACTCTTGGAAAAAGAATTGAGAAATTAATTATTAATAATACTGGATTTTTACTGCTTTTAATCTAATTGGATTACCTGTTAAAAGAAATGTTGTTTTAAGCAAAATAACCAATTAAGCCTTTCCCTTGGATAAGCCATGCATGTAGTAATAGACCTGCATTGTGCATGACTTGTTGAGTATGTTGTATACTCACCCTTGCACCGACAAAAACCTCAGAAGAAGAAGCCGTGCCAGCCTGGGAGGAGGAGTTTGTCGAAGGCCAAGAGGACTAGGGGGTTGAGCCGCACTTAGTAGCCTGTGGTTATGAAGGGTTCCTTACTTTACTTTTGCTTCCGCTGATAAACTTGTGCTACCTTGATATTTATCGCCCTGCGTGGCGAATTATTGTAAGGTGACCATAAGGTCATGTAACTCGATTATATTATGCTTGAAGTACTTTATTATTTATTTCACTGTATGATTGTGGTACTTCAACTTGTTATTCCTGTGTACTAGCGTGATCCTCGACTAGTCTGAGAATACCTGAGTGTCCGAATCCGTAAAATTCGGGGCACGACAGGGATGGTATCAGAGCCATACTGACTCTAGGACTTAACCCTAGTTAGACTGGCCGTTCTAGAAAGGATAAAAGCTAATTTCTAAAGACTAAAAATTTGACAAGAATTATCAATGAAATCTTGACTTATCCCTTCTTCCTTACTTCATACCTCTGCTGTATTTTGCTATTACTTTCGTGTTCTTTTAAAAATTGTTGTTCTGACGCGTTGCTTTGGCAGATGCGGATGGTCCACTCTTTTGGCGAGCGTCACGGAGGCTACGCTGCTAAACTCTGGAGGATGCTCCAGGTGTTGGGAGGCTACGCCGCACTTGGATAGTCAACGAGATTGCTCGCGGATGGGAGATGACTCTTACCTTGTACGCTTGGGAGCACGCGCGTGCCAGTCGTCCGCTTCGCCTCGCGGTGAAGCGAGCCAGCTACGAGGCGGGCATACAGGAGTGTGCCCGGGTTGCGCTGCATGGGATCAGCAGGGACCACGGCTTTGAGTCAGGATACCGCCTTCGTGTGCACTCAAGACGCGGTGGACCCTCGCAGCATGTTTGGAGCTAGAGGACGCACGCCGTCGTGCACTGGTCGGAGTTCGCCAGCAGAGGAGGTCATGGACGCCATGACTTGAGCTTCAGCAAGGTGTGCTGCGTCGAGGTGACCGAGGTTGCTCTACGGAGACCGAGAGCACGCTGCTCGAGAGGATCGCCGAGCCGAGGAGGCTCTCTACGGTCAGGGGGAGCCAGATGCCGTCATGGAGCTCAACGACGACGACGAGGAGGAGCCAGCGCCAGTACCGGAGGACCAGCAGCTTGTGGTGCCCCCAGCTGCACCAGCGGGAGGGCATGGGGACCAGTTTGCCCCGATGCCAGCTCACCCGCCAGCGTATGTGATCGGCGAGCCAGAGCCAGGATGGCTTGAGGAGTGACGCGTTGTTAGAGTTGCAGTGATCGGCTTTTGCGTGAGACTCACCTGTGTTGAGTCGCATCTTTAATTTCAAACATTAGATGTGCGATGTTGTAATGAACAATTTGATGTGGTGTTGTGACTGATTTTGTGGTTGCATAGTCCCTAGACTATGTAAGCAACCATACCTATTACTATTAATGCTTTAATGTTTAATGGTTCTATTTAAGTTACACTGCTTCCCGGATAATTTCCTATACTTGCCTATTCTTTTCCCCTTATCTCTAAACCATCGGCAATCAATGATGGTGAACACTGCAAACAACGGAGCGGAGGCGATGGTTCGCGCCGAGGCGATCGAGCGAAGACACCACCACCGCATGCAGCCCCGCCAGTCGACATGCAGAATCTAGGAGCATTTCTGGCAGCTCAGACTCAGTTAATGCAGATGATGATGTCAACGATACAACAGATCAACACTCAAGCAACCGCCAACAATCAAGCTGTGAACAATGGGCCACGTCCCTACTCGAGATTGTCCGAATTCATGAGGACTCGACCGCCCACCTTTTCTGGCAACGCTAGCCCCTTGGAGGCAGATGATTGGCTAAGAACCATCGAAAGGAAATTGCGCATAACGCAGTGTGAAGGGAATGAGAGGGTGTTGTATGCCTCTCACCAGCTTGAAGGAATAGCAGCTGAATGGTGGGAGAACTACTGCGCGTCAGAGGAGAACCCGCAGGAGATTACTTGGGATGAATTCACCTTAGCCTTTCGTCAATATCACGTACCGGAAGGTATCATGGAGTTGAAAAGGAGGAATTCCGAGCGTTGAAGCAAGGAGGCCAGACAGTGGCTGATTATCTGAATAAATTCACTCAACTTGCACGCTACGCTCCAGAAGACGTAGCAACCGACAAGGCCAGACAATCTCACTTTATGAAAGGGCTTAACACCGGATTGCAGGTGGGATTGATCACCCACACTTTCCCTTATTTCCAAGAATTGGTAAATAAGGCACTCATACTGGAGGATAAGCGCAAGGAGCTTGACGATAACCGTAAACGCCGCATGGCACAACAGGGAGGACGCCATGGCCAGCCAAAATCAAGAATGATGCCTCAGCAGTTCCACAGGTTTCTACAGGGAAACGTCGTCAGGACACCGTCACCGATGCCAAGACCAGCCAGACAAACCCCTCAGACTCCTGTCAGAATTAATAATCGGAGTAGTGGAAATCAGCAGATGGCAGGAAGGCGCTGCTACAACTGCAATGAAACCAGGCATTTCGCCAATATGTGTCCCAAGAAAGGAGGAGTGACACCTGTGCGCTTCAATTTAGGGAACACCCCAGCTAAGACCCCAGCCCAAGGAGGAAGCCGAGGACCCGCACAAGCTGGAGCCACACCGCAAGCGTTCACGCGAGGTCGAATCAACCATATCTCCGCAGACGAAGTCCAGAATGCTACGGACGTTGTGCTTGGTATGTTCCTTGTCAACTCAGTGCCAGCTACAGTGTTATTTGATTCAGGATCTTCGCATTCGTTCGTTTCTCGAGATTTTGCCATGACAAATGACCTGGATGTGGTTAACCTTAAAAGTACACTCCTAGTTCAATCCCCTTGATCAGAACTTCGTTTTAAGGTCGGATGTTCTGGAGTTAAGCTATTAATAAAAGGAGTAGAGTTCCTAGCGAACCTTATTATATTAGATACCCAAACCCTGGATGTTATCCTGGGAATGGATTGGTTGACCAAGCATAAGGCTATATTAGACTGCGGGAGGAGAGTTGTGTCTATTGAGAGCCCGGAAGGTAGGAAAGTGGAATTTCAAGCTAAGGCAGTTCGAGAAGGACAGATGTTAGTAAACAATTTGGAAACCGTCAGTATAAGGGATGTACCAGTGGTCAGTGAATACTCAGATGTATATCCCGAGGAGTTACCTGGAATGCCACCAGACAGAGACATAGAGTTTGTAATTGACTTAGTACCTGGAACCGCACCGATAGCGAAGAGACCATATCGGATGTCTACCGAAGAACTGGTTGAGATGAAAAAGCAGATCGAAGAGTTATTGGAGAAAGGATTCATTAGGCCGAGCTCATCGCCATGGGGAGCACCGGTTCTGCTTGTTAAGAGGAAAGATGGGAGTTTTCGGATGTGTGTGGATTATCGTGCACTTAACGAAGTGACGATAAAGAATAAATACCCGCTACCCCGGATAGATGATCTTTTCGTTCAATTAAGAGGGGCATGAGTATTCTCCAAGATCGATCTTAGGTCGGGATACCACCAGTTGAAAATCAAGACAGAGGACATACCCAAGACCGCATTTTCTTCAAGATATGGACACTACGAGTTCACCGTTATGTCCTTTGGATTGACGAATGCACCCGCATACTTTATGAACTTGACGAATAAAGTATTTATGGAGTACTTGGACCAATTCTAGTCGTATTCATCGATGATATTTTGGTTTACTCGAAGACCAATGAAGAGCACGCTCAACATTTGAGGTTGGTGCTAGAAAAGTTGAGGGAGCAGCAGCTTTATGCGAAGTTCAGTAAATACGATTTCTGGAGGAGTAAGGTAGATTTCCTAGGACATGTAATGACTGCCGAAGGAATTGCAGTAGACCCAAGTAAGGTCAAGACAGTACTACATTGGGAATCGCCAAAAACGGTTACTCAGGTTCGGAGTTTTCTTGGAATGGCTGGTTATTACCGCCAATTTATAGAAGGATTTTCCACCATTGCCAGGCCAATTACGCAATTGCTAAAGAAAGAGAAGAAGTTTGTTTGGACACCAGATTGTGAGAAGAGTTTTCAAGAATTGAAGAAAAGATTGACATCAGCACCAGTATTAGTTCAACCGGATGTGCATCGGAGTTTCGATATTTACTGCGATGCATCACGCCAAGGACTCGGATGCGTGTTAATGCAGGATGGAAAGGTAGTATCCTATGCATCAAGGCAATTAAGGCCACATGAAGGGAATTACCCAACGCACGATCTAGAATTAGCAGCTGTAGTGCATGCCCTGAAGATATGGCGTCACTATCTTATTGGAAATAGATGTGAGGTGTATACAGACCATAAAAGCCTTAAATACATTTTCACCCAATCCGACCTAAACATGAGACAAAGGAGATGGTTAGAGCTGATCAAGGATTACAACATGGGTATCCCTTATCATCCCGGCAAGGCCAATGTAGTGGCTGATGCCTTGAGTCGGAAAAATTATAGTCTAAATATGATAGTGGGAGAAGGCTAGAAAGAATTGTGCAAGGATCTTCAGAGATTGAAATTGGAAGTTGTTCCGGAAGGATTCGTGGCCGCGTTAGAGGTAAAGCCTATCTTGGAAGACCAGATTAGATAAGGTCAGAAGAATGATGAGAAGATCAAGCGGATCAAAGCCAAGATGGAGGAAGGACAAGCGAAAGAGTTTAAGCTGGACGATCAGGGCACACTATGGATGAAGGAACACATTTGTGTGCCTAACAAAAAGGAGTTAAAACAGTTAATACTGGAGGAGGCTCATGACACCAAGTATTCGATTCACCCAGGAAGTACAAAAATGTACCAAGATTTGAGAGAAAGGTTCTGGTGGCCGAATATGAAGAGAGAAGTTGCTGAACACGTAGCACTATGTGATGTATGCCAGCGAGTTAAAGCTATGCATCAGAGACCCGCAGGACTGCTACAACCGTTAAAAATACCGGAGTGGAAATGGGAAGAAATCGGAATGGATTTCATTACCGGATTGCCAAGGACGCAAGGAGGTTACAACTCCATATGGGTCATCGTGGACCGATTGACCAAAGTTGCACACTTCATACCAGTAAAGACAACCTATTCAGGAGATAAATTAGCCGAGCTATACATGGCAAGAATCGTTTGCTTGCATGGAATACCAAAGAAGATAGTATCGGACAGAGGTACCCAATTTACCTCAAGATTTTGGGATAAACTGCATTCAGTAATGGGCACCCGTTTGAACTTCAGTACAGCTTACCACCCGCAAACGGATGGGCAGACAAAAAGAGTCAACCAGATATTAGAAGATATGTTGAGATCTTGTGCGTTAACATATACATCGACTTGGGATAAATGTTTACCATACGCTGAATTTAGTTACAACAACAGTTACCAGGCTAGCCTTCAGATGTCACCATTCGAAGCATTGTATGGTCGACCTTGTAGGACACCGTTAAATTGGAATGAGACCGGAGAGCGCCGTGTCTTTGGACCAGACATACTTCAAGAAGCCGAAGAGCAAATAGCACTGATCAGAGAAAGGTTGAAAATCGCGCAGTCAAGGCAGAAGAGTTACGCGGACAATCGCCGCAGAGATTTGAGCTTCGAGCCTGAAGATTACGTGTACCTCAGAGTTACGCCGCTTAAGGGAGTCCAGAGGTTTCACAAGAAGGGTAAACTTGCGCCAAGATATGTGGGACCGTTTAAGATCATAAGCCATAAGGGCGAAGTCGCCTATCAACTGGAGTTACCACAGTCGTTAGCAGGCGTACACAATGTCTTTCATGTATCGCAACTCAAGAAGTGTCTCTGAGTGCCTGAGGAGCAAACGTCGCTAGAAGAAGTTGAGCTACAAGAAGACTTGACCTACAAGGAGCAACCAATAAAGATTCTGGATACAATGGATCGGAAAACAAGAAACAAGACAACCCGTTTCTGCAGAGTTCAATGGAGCAATCACACAAAAAGTGAGGCCACCTGGGAACGAGAGGTAGATCTGAAAAGGGAATTCCCAAACCTATTCTCTAGTTAAGCTTCGAATCTCGGGGACGAGATTCTGTTAAGGGGGGTAGGTTTGTAACGTCCCGAAATTTGCCCAGATTTAATATTTTGGAGTTTTTAAAGTTTTTATGAATTAATCAACCCTTATTTGCATTTATCTAAATTTATCTGAATTTTTGGGGATTTATTGGATTTAATTAACATTTATTTTAAAATATCCTTCTCTTGATTAATTAATATCAGAATAAGTAATTATCAAAAATAAATGAAAATATTTTATTTAGGCTCAAAATGCTCTGAAATATTTTCTGGAATTTTTCTAGAATTTTTCGAGTATTTTTAGTGCCCTAATCAATTACTTTGATTTATTGGATTTATTTTTATTGAGAAAAGCTGATAAATTCGCTAGCTACAGTGTCGGGCCGAGCCCAACACTGTGCTGACGCCGAAACCCTAATCGTCGCCCATTCTCCATCGTCAGATCACGATCGGACGGTTGCGCTCGATACCGTTTCGCCGAATCAATCGTCACCGTCGGATCGCTATCGGACGGTGCGACGCGACAGCACAGTATCGGGAGGGAGCACTGTGCACCGCCGCCCGCCATTGGCCGCCGTGGATATTGTCAGAGATTTTGCGCGAGTTCCGAGGCTTGCCCGAGCAGAAGAAATACCCCGTCGTGTGCGCGACTCCATTCTACTCCTTTTGCCTCTTCTCCCACGCCTTGCCATCCGCCGTAGCCCACACAAGAGCTCACCGAAGTTTGTTAACACCACCGCCACTGTTTTCTTCGTGTTCTGCCGCCGTCCGTCACTCCCCGCCGCACCTGAGACCTCTACCGAGTCCGTCGTGCCAAGCTTCAGCACCTAGGCCACTTCTTCCGACTAGAGACGCGTCAAGCCACTTCATCTTCTTCAACTTCGGCAACGAGCACCACCGTTCTTCTTCGACGCCTCGCGACTCACCTCAACCATCGGATTCTCATCGGACGAGCGAGGTAACGCCACGTCTCCTCCCGTAGGGTTTACGTTTAAATATGCACCGGTAGATCTTGGCCGCTGGATTTGGAACGTCTGGACAGGATTGTGCCACGTAGGCTAGAGAATAGTGAACTCTAGGGGTAGCGGTAGCCGTCGGATTTCGATCCAACCGCCCCCGTTGCGCCGCGTAGGTGCGATGAGCAGTAAACTGTAGGGGTAACCGTAGCCGTTGGATGTCAATCCAACCGTCTCTGTTGCGCCGCGTGTCAGTTGCTGACGTGTGGGGCCGAGCACTGTTCATCGGGCCCACTTGTTAGTGAGTGACCCCCGAGTTTGCTGACGTCAGCATGACATCACCCGAGGGCCCACCTGTCAGTGACCGAGGGCGACGTGGAGGTCCCTGGTGCTGACACGTGTCGCCGGGTGGAAATTAATCCGGACTTTTAATAGAAAATAAATAAAGTAATTTGGTTATGTATTTATTTGAATTTCAGCAAACTTGAAAATGCTATAACTTTCGCATTTTAACTCGGATTTGGGTGATTCTAGTGCCCAAAAATTTGTAAAAATGTAAGCTATTTAATGGTGATTTTTATTTTATTTTTGGTGTTAATATTGCTGTCTGTATTGTATATTTATTGTGTGCTTGTTTGTACCGATTAGACTCCGAGTCGCCGGAATTCGCCGAGGGAGAATTCGAAGACCCATCGCAGGCCTCGGACCAGAACCAATCGCTGTTTGAAGGCAAGTCATGCTTTGAGCATTTCGCATCTAGTTTACAAAATATATTTTGATTTCCATATTGCATGCTATGTTAAGTAAAAATACTATTGATTGATTTGGGAAATGGTAGTTAAAAGCCAAACTTTTTTATGCCACCTTGATTATAATGTTTATATGCCCTGAAATCCTTGTCCACCCTAAGATGTTTAATATGTTGGAGGCTAATAAAACGCCAACACGGGAGGCTAGACCGTGATTAGCTGCTTATCCTGCTTGTATGCGATGAATGAATTTCAAATAGCAAATGAATATTGCCTAAACAATTATGGAACACATTTTTGTAAAAGTGCGATGATGTCATATGATGGAATTGGAATAGTAACCTGTGTGGTGCTATTCGTGAATTGATGTGGACAATGGCATGTGTTGCTTAAATGTAACGTGGGGTGGGAAATGTTTTGGACCGGGGCAAGTGGCAGGATGGCTTCGTGCCAGGTGGGCCTGTGTGGCAACGGGTTGTATGAAAGATTGTGAAGGCTGTGTGCCGAGAAGTATAAAATGGATGTCTTGCCTGGGACAACTAAGGACTTTACCTTGCGAGCCTTTGAACTGAGTTCCGTGTACAACCACTTTGTCCGTAAGGGACGGACCTAGTTTAGTAGGTTTCTAACCTCTTTCCTTTGAAACCTCGGGGTGACAAAGCACACCAAGGTAATCAGAAGGGAAGCGTGCGTGCTCGGCTTGGTACCCATTCAACGAGATTTGCTCTGCTCTAAACTTGACTCTGAGTGAGGGAAGTGTTAGAAGGAAGTAACGGAGGGTTCATCGGTTAAATGTTAGTCCACTGAAAGACTTTGTTGCAATCAATCACTGTGTGGTGGCTGTCGTATCTGTGGGTAAAGTGTACAGCCTCTGCAGAGTGTGTGTAAAAATCTATTCGAATAGCCGTGTCCGCGGTACTGGACATTGCTCGGTGATTACAGTCAAGGGTTAGATTTTCAAAATAAAAGATGAGGAATGGGTGGCTGTGTGCCAAAAGAATGATGAATGAAATTAGGGCTGTGTGCCAAACTCTTGGAAAAAGAATTGAGAAATTAATTATTAATAATACTGGGTTTTTACTGCTTTTAATCTAACTCACCCTTGCACCGACAAAAACCTCAGAAGAAGAAGCCGTGCCAGCTTGGGAGGAGGAGTTCGTCGAAGGCCAAGAGGACTAGGGGGTTGAGCCGCACTCAGTAGCCTGTGGTTATGAAGGGTTCCTTACTTTACTTTTGCTTCCGCTGATAAACTTGTGCTACCTTGATATTTATCGCCCTGAGTGGCGAATTATTGTAAGGTGACCATAAGGTCATGTAACTCGATTATATTATGCTTGAAATACTTTATTATTTATTTCATTGTGTATGATTGTGGTACTTCAACTGTTATTCTGTGTGTACTAGCGTGATCTGGACTAGTATGAATCTGAGTGTCGAATCCGTAAAATTCGGGGCACGACATCATAATTCCAAATTTTCCGAATAAAAATAAATAAAGAAATTTGGTTTATTCTTTTAAATTGATTTTCAAACTTCAAATGACTATAACTTTTGCGTTTTAACTCTGATTTGAGTGATTCCAATTTCTAAAAATTTGTAAAATCAAGATCTATTTATTGGTGAATTTTACTAAATTTTTAGGGTTGAGTTTGCTCTCTGTAAATTTTATTTATTGTGTGTATATTGTTTTCGATTAGACGTTGATTTACCAGAGAGCTACGAGAGAGAGTTTCTAGCACCAGACTCAGCTCCAAAACAGGGCCAGCAACTTTTTGAAGGCAAGTTATGCTTTGACCATGTTGCCCCTATGTTTGAAAATGTATCTTGTTTCAAACTATGCATGCTAATTCAACTAAAAATGTATTTAAATATTTTGGGTGAATTAGCTAATCAACCTAATTGTTACTACCACCTTGTTTTTAATATTGTATGCCATGACTTCTTCGTTAACCTAAGTGGATAATACTAGTTGGTTGTAATGACATGCCAACACGGGAGGCTAGACCGTGAATATTTGCTTAGCTTTGCAAATATCGTGAATACTCTTTTTGAATACAAAAGCAATATTGACTAAAGAAATAGTGAATGCATTTTGATAAAAGGTGGATTGTTGTTGGTAATGATGTTGGACTGTAGAGACCTGTGTGGTTCTACATGAAGGATGATTACGGGCATGTGTTGCACTGTTAATAACTTGGGGTGGAATTGATTTAGACTGGGGCAAGTGGACCGAGGCTTTGTGCCAGGTGGGCCTGTGTGGCAATTGCGGGTGGGTTGAGTGTTGTGAGGGCTGTGTGCCAAAATGTGAGAGAAGGATGTCTTGCCTTGGTCAGTTAAGGACCTTACCTTGCAAGCCTTTGACTTGAGTCTCTCGTACAACCACATGTCTGAATGGGAAGACCTAGTTTAGTAGGATTCTGATATCTTACCTTTGATACCTCGGGTGGCAGTTACACGGGGGTAACTGTATGGGGGGAGCGTGCCTATGCTACGTCTTGGTACCCTATCCAACGGTGTTCGTTGATCCTATACTTCGGCTCTGTGTGAGGGAACTGATAGTGAAGGCAACACGGAGAGGTTCTTGGGCGGAGATAGAAGTCTTTGAAAAGCTTTGTTACGGTCAATCACCTGTGTGGTGAGCGACAGTATCTTGTGGGTAAAGTGTACAACCTCTGCAGAGTGTTAAAACTGTTCGAATAGCCGAGTCCACGGTACTGGACAAAGCTCGGGGATTACAGTCAAGGGGTAGTGTTATGAAAATAAAATGGGATGGAAGACTGTGTGTTAGGGTTAATGATGAAAGTGGATTAGGGACTGTGTGTCCAAAATTATGTGGAAAACAATTGAGAAACTTATTGTATTATTAAAGTTTTGCTGCTTTACTCCTAAATGAATATTTAGTTAAAATATTGATGCAAATGCAAAATAACCAGTTGAACCATTCCTTTGTAACAAGCCATGCATGTAGTAATAGAACTGTATTCTGTGCAAGACTTGTTGAGTACGGTGTGTACTCACCCTTGCAGAAAAAATTTACTAGAAGAGGAGACTACGCCTGCGTATGTGGAGGAGTTTGTTGAAGAGCCAGATAACTAGGGAACAGGCCTCTGTCAAGGCGCCTGTGGCAAAGATGGATCACTAAGATATTTACTTTCCGTTGTTGAACTATTTACTCTAATTGTTGTAAGCCCTGCCTAGCAAACTATTGTAAGGGATCATAAGGTCGTACAACTCGTTTATATACATGATTGAAGTACTTATTGTTATTCCGCAGTGTATGTTGTGGTACTTTAACCCTGTATAGCCTGTGTGCACTAACGAGATCCTGGACTAGTGCAGAATACACAGAGTGTCCGGATTTGCAAATTCGGGGCACGACAACCAATGAGCTCAAGTGCTAGAGGTGGGTATCAGTACTTTGTAGCTTTTACTGATGACTTTAGTAGATATGGATATATCTACTTAATGAGGCATAAATTTGAAACCTTTGAAAAGTTCAAAGAATCTCAGAACGAAGTACAAAATCAACTTGGCAAAACAATAAAACACTTACGATCGGATCGTGGTGGCGAATACTTAAGCCAAGAGTTTAATGATCATCTAAAGCAATGTGGAATCGTTTCGCAGCTTACTCCGCCAGGAACACCTCAATGGAATGGCGTATTTAAACGACGGAACCGAACTTTGTTAGATATGGTTCGGTCTATGACGAGTCAAACTGATCTGCCATTGTCCTTCTGGGGGTATGCTTTAGAAACTGCTATGTTTACTTTGAACAGGGTTCCATCAAATGCTGTTGAGAAAACATCGTATGAGATGTGGACTAGGAAACATCCCTCATTGTCTTTTCTCAAAATATGGGGATGTGATGCATATGTAAAACGTTTGATGTCTGATAAACTCACACTCAAATCAGATAAATGCTTCTTTGTGGGGTATCATAAAGAAACAAAAGGATATTACTTTTATAAAAGGGATGAAAACAAAGTGTTTGTTGCTCGAAACGGTAGTGGGAGCATGGTGCGACTTGAAGAAATTCGAGAACCATCAGAAAATGTTTCAACTCCTACTGAACCTTCACTTGATATACACGAAGTTGTACAACCTGTGGAAGAGGCACCAGCCCCACGTAGGTCTAAAAGGCCACGTCAATTGCCTATAAGGTATTGGCATGACGTTTTATTGTTAGACAATGATGAGCCTAAGACTTATGAAGAAGCAATGATGGACCCAAACTCCGAAAAATGGTTTGGAGCCATGAGATCCGAAATTCAATCCATGCATGATAATCAAGTTTGGAACTTAGTTGATCCTCCTCATGGTGTAAAAACCATAGAATGCAAATGGATTTTTAAGAAGAAGATAGACATGGATGGAAATGTCCAGATCTATAAGGCACGGTTGGTGGCAAAAGGTTTCAAACAAATTCAAGGAGTTGATTATGATGAAACTTTCTCACCGGTAGCCATGCTTAAGTCTGTCCAGATCATTTTAGCTATTGCTGCATATTTCGATTGTGAGATATGGCAAACGGACATCAAAACAACTTTCCTTAATGGGAATCTATCTGAGAATGTATACATGATACAACCCGTAGGTTTTGTTGATCCTAAATATGCTAAAAGGGTATGCAAGCTTCAGAGATCCATTTATGGGTTGAAGCAAGTATCTCGAAGTTGCAACATTCATTTTAATGAAGTAATCAAGGGGTTTGGTTTCATCAAAAACGAAGAAGAGCCTTGTGTTTACAAAAAGGCTAGTGGGAGCGCACTTGTGTTTCTGATCTTGTATGTGAATGACATATTATTGATCGAGAATGATATTCCTATGCTTGAAGATGTTAAGACTTCGTTGAAAAGGAGTTTCTCAATGATGGACTTAGGAGAAGCATGTTATATCTTGGCATAAAGATCTATAAAGATAGATCAAAAAGGTTGATTGGATTATGCCAAGATATGTACATAGACAAGGTGTTGAAGAGGTTCAATATGCATGAATCCAAGAGAGGTTTCATGCCTATGTCACATGGCAGTAGTCTTAGCAAGAATCAATGTCCTTCGACAAATGATGAGCGAGAAAGGATGAGCAAGATTCCATATGCTTCGGCTATTGGGTCTATTATGTATGCTATGATTTGTACACGCCCAGATGTCTCATATACTCTAAGTGTAACGAGTAGATACCAAGCAAATCCCGGTAATAGTCACTGGATAGCCGTAAAAAATATCCTGAAATACTTAAGAAGAACAAAGGATATGTTCCTAGTTTTTGGAGGTGAGGAAGAACTAGTTGCAACGGGTTACACCGACACAAGCTTCCAAACTGACAAAGATAATTTCTGATCGCAGTCCGGGTTTGTGTTTACACTAAATGGAGGAGCAGTAAGCTGGAAGAGTTCCAAGCAAAATATGGTGGCCGACTCTACGACAGAAGCGGAGTACATTGCGGCTTCAGAGGCCGCAAAAGGAGCTGTGTGGATAAAGAAGTTTATTTTAGAGCTCGGTGTGGTCTCTAGTGCCTCTAGTCCAATTGACCTCTATTGTGATAATAGTGGTGCCATTGCACAAGCAAAAGAGCCTAGAACACATCAGAAGTCCAAACACATACTCCGACGCTTTCACCTTATTCGTGAGATTGTGGATAGAGGTGATGTGAAAATATGCAAAGTACATTCGGAAGCTAATGTAGCCGATCCGCTGACAAAGCCACTACCACAACCTAAAGCATGAGGAGCACACGAGGTCTATTAGTATTAGATGCCTCTTTAATTAACTCTATTGCTAGTGGGAGATTGTTAGTAATATGCCTTAGAGGCGATCATAGAGATGGTTGTATTACTTCTATGTTTATGATTTTGTGAATAAAATGTTATTTTTAGTTCCTTGAATCAACATTATTTATATTGATCAACAAGTATGTGACTTGTTCATGAAACTCTATATTATTGTTATGATGTTATTCTAAACTATCCCTAATCTTCTATTATATTATGGAACAAATATGATTTATGGATCAACACATGTATTGATTGATGATCACGATTCACGGATTATAGATATGGAGATATCAAATCAATAATGTGGATACATGTTGGAGAACATGGTATTGGATTGACCCATCATGAGATATTACGGAAACTGTTATATTCTTAAGTGTCATCAGTTGGTCTCATACATAGTGTATGTGGAATCCTTAAACCTGAGGCTGTCATAGTTTTCTACATGTGTAACAATTTACTTAGGGGTTACCACACATCACTACATAATTGGGTGGTTATATAGGTAGCTTTCGAGTTTTCTATGTAACATGTTGAGGAATGTGAGCGACCAAGATGGAATTTGCCCCTCCTATATAACAGGAGAGATATGTCTGGGCCCCTCGATGTGATTGGATTAAAAAAGTGATTGGCCATGCGAATGTAGTTGAGGAGTCAACTGCAGTTGAGTAATCCATTACATGAACGAGTGAAGATTGAGCTATCATAGGGTGACACGTTTCTCGCCTTGAGTTTGATCTAGTGTCGTGAGGCAAAGGGACTGGTACATGAACACTACTAGATCAATGCCCATGCGTTGCTATGAAAAATAAAATTAGTAACGAAACATAAAGGTCAAGTAATAAAAGAAAATTGTGCTACAAGATCAAACATCTATTTCCCCCAATTACAAAAGTTTTTATGGTTTCTTCTTCGGTATGAATTAAAACCAAATATATTGTACGTAGCAATATATATTACCAATCTTAAAAATCAATCAATCATTTTTATTCATTTTTGCAATTTATATTACCAGCTTGTGTTCCTCTTCCTCTCGCCATGCCCGTAGCGTGCGCTCTTCGGCGCCGTCGACCTCGTCTTCCTCGTCATCTCGCTCGTTCTCGTCATCCACCGCCTTCGCAAGGGCGACACGGGGGTTTCCCCCAAGCACAAGGCGTTGTTGCCGAAACCACCGCCATTCCAGATCATTGGCCGCTACGTGGTTGCGCTTGGGGCGTCCGCCGTCTTCGCTGCGGCGTCCGCCGTCCTCTTCACAACCGCATTCTTCCTTCTACCTAGCACGCGCATGGCGTGATGTGAAGTCCGCCTTCCTCGCTGTTCACTTCATCGTACATGCCATGGCCGTGTGGCTAGTCACCTCGGAGAAAGGGGCCACCGTCACCACCAAGCCTTTGTACCTCTGCGTCTTTTGGATCGCCACCGCCTTCGGCGCCGCGTTCTTCTCCGCTTCGGCGGTGGTCCACTATGCCGACGGTTCGCTACCCTTCCCAGATGACCCTCTCGCCTTTGCCGGCTTACTCGTCTCCATGCCTCTGGCATACCTAGCCATCACTGGCTTCACCGGCCATGATGCCAGAGCCCATAAAGGTGAACCAGAAAACACCAGCATCGAAGCACCCGCCAGGCCGTGCGGCGCCGCGTCGTTCCTCTCTCTCGCGACGTTCAGCTGGATCAACCCGTTTATCTAAAAGGGGTATGCAAATGACTCTCTCACTGCCGACGACGTCCCACCGGTGTCGCCGGGCAACCGCGCCGAAGCGTTGTATGCTTTGTTCACATTCAAGCGGCGTGGCTGGGTCACGGCACTTTCGGTGGGCGTCGTGCTCCGCTCTCGCCGGCGCGATTACTCTTGGCGCGGCGCTCGACCTCCTGCGCCTCGCTGACCATGTCGTCGGTCCGTCACTTATTGATCGGTTAAATCGAGTTTATTACGCGCATGACACGACATAGGAGATCTTGAATGAATTTTCTTGATTGATTCTATGAAAACTGTACAGCATATATAGAGTACAAAAGAAATGATTGCCCAGCTATTAATTACCAGTAATAATCAGAGATTTTGCTATAATAATCAGCCATATTTAGAGAGATATGGCTGGCTATAAATCAGGAAAGAATAATTAGCTATAATGACTTGCTATTATTGGAGATATGACGGGGGAGAGGAGCTAGGAAGAACGGACCGCTGCCACCAACTGCAAATTTATATTAGTACAGATAAAGGTTCGACTATTTTGTGTGTATTTAGGAGTCGCTATGTCCTGCTAGGGGCCGCTATCGACTTGTGAATCAGAAAAGGAGTTTTCTAGGTCACGGCTAAATATACATGAACCTACAGGGTCACGCACTTAAAGGGATGGAATAAGGTACTTGCATGATTAACTCTTGTGCGAGTGGGAGATTGTTGGATTTATACCCAAGAGATAATCATGGGCCACATGTAACGTGGGCTTTGTACCGTGTTCGAACTCTAGTGTAGAGGCCCAATGAGAGGCTATATAAAGGGATGGGGTGGAGGCCAGAAGTGGGCGAAGTTCTCCTCGCCACTAAAACCCTAGCTATCATCTCCCATCTGTGCGTCACGGTGCTAGCACAACGACGCATAGAATTCCTCCCTGTATGTGTGGACTACGTAGAGACGTTGCTATGACTACGACGTTGATTGGGACGACAGTGACAAGGAGGAGACGCTGCTCGCTGATGATCGACTTCAGCAAATTGAATGTAGAAAGCCTCTCTTGCATTGAAAATCAAATAGTTAAAATTTGGATCAAATGAACTCAAATCTTGGCAAAACCAATTTATTTACACTCTTGAGGATACAAAGATCCCAAATGTACAAACATATTTTAGTTTTGCCACAGTTTACAACATTTGCTCAATAGTCAAAATTTCAATATGAGAAAGATCCAAATAGTCATAACTTCCACAACGAATTTCAAATTTGACAAAACAAAAACCAAGGATCTCAGAAAGAGATATCCTTCCAGGTTATGTAAAAACAACTCATACTTATGCTATGTTGAAATAATTTCATATAAGGTAGTAATATTCATTTATATGAAAAATGTCATGGATAAAAGCGAAATATCACAGAACCAATTATCTTATAAGGTGCAGTCGCAAACCAGAAACAAAAACTGAACATAAAATACGTAGGTTTTAAAAACACTTAAGCCTTTTCGTTCGCCCATAAAATATCTCTTCTAAATGTAAAATTTTGGAGGAATAGCCAAAAAACACTCTTTAGTATATGGGCTACCATAATCTAGAAAAAAATCCTATTTAGAACTTGCTTTGCACATAAATTCTGCTAATGCAAACACTCTAAGTGTAGTTGATCGCGTAGGGTACAAAACTACTTAAGCCTTTTCGGCCATCTGTAAAATAACTCATCTAAATACAAATTTTTGTAGGGCCAGCCTAGAAACACTCTTTGGTATATGGACTAGCATATTCTAGAAAAATATTGCCATCATGCAAAGGTTCTTTCGAAGCTGAAAGAAGACTAAAGAATTCCTTAACCTCCAGCCCGGGTTGATCCTCAAACTGCTGAACAAAATCACCCATCATTTCATCCATCCGATCCTCTTGGTCATCGAAAGCATCAACCTGATTGGACATATGTCTTTGCAGGGCCTCACCATACTCATACCATGTCTGATAATCCAGCATGAAACCATATTTGCAGAGGTGGTGCTCCATATCAGACTTGACATGTCGAGCATAATTCCGACACCTAGGGTATGCCAAACCGCCACCTGGAAATGAGGAGTACACAAGATCCACGAAAGGTTGTGTATTCACCATCCACTCTTTTGTGGGCATCTCATTACTTCTCCAACCACTGTACATCCACGCACTATCATCTTCCATTTTCAAGCTGTCCAAAAATATGGACAATTTAGGACCGACACATTTCACAATTTAATGTATAGTCTTTGAGATGATATTGTCTAATTTTTAAAACCATACGACATGATAGCACCATCAAGTTTCAATTAGAGAACCACTAGAGGATATTCCACATTGGCCAACAATACTAAACTATAATTGATTGTCACCACTCCGCACTAAATATGAATTAATTTATCTCAATGCATTAACACTTAGTAAACTAGAGTATAATTTAGATACACTATACTATAGCATAATTATGTATCATTCACTAAATATATCACTTCCAGAGCGAGAGGCGTCACTGAGAACCCGTCAAGCAAGGTCTTCACCTCTTCGGCTAGTTTGGTAGTCTTTAGAATTTTTATCTTAAAACTATTTTTAAGCCACTGTTTGGTACCCTGCATTTTGTTTGGATTGGGCTATCAGCTTGAGTGATGGGTATCTAAAGTATCATTTTGCAAATGAGCTAAGAAGAGTTTTTATATCATTTGTTCTGAATTTTTCTTATACAAGAATACACGCAATTTCCATCAACACACAACAATTAGCAGTATCTTACAAAATTTTGAGACCAATTTGAACTTGAACCTTTGACCATTTTCCACGAACACAAACAATACATGAAATACAAATTTTGCATTTATTATGAATTATGCGATCATATATTTTGCTAAAAATAAAGTGATCCATTATCAATTGCTGTATACCACAAGCATCCATGACAGATCAAACAAGTTTATATTCAACCACAGTGACCATTTATCATTTAAGAATAGATCTTTTTTGATGTTTGTAAACCAAGCCAGATCACAGGAGAGCTACATCAATTTTCAGAATAAGACAAGCATAGGCGAAATTATGAACATGGTGGAAGTGACTTACAGGTGGCGGCGTGGTGCGGGGACGGCGGCGGCGTAGCGTGGGGACTGGCTACGGAGCGACGTGGAGGTGTAGACGCGCTATGTTTACGATCGATCGGGTGGAGGCACGGGCTAGCTAGGCGTTTTGGGGTGCTGGCTGTATTTTCATCAGCCGAGCCGACGAAAATACAAAGCAGCGCCACGTGTCTTATTTTCATCAGCTGGGGCCGCCAAAAATAGCTCGCCGCCACCACGTGGACTATTTTCATCGGTCTAACCAATGAAAATATCTGTGTCACACTACTATAGACTGCTTCATCTGCGACCCCCCATCATTGCTGGGTAGGCCCTAGCCGACAGTGATAATATTATCATTGCCGGTTCTAAATTCAACCGGTAGTGATAATATTATCACTGCCGGTTATAACTTCAACCGGCAATGATCAGAATAGTATAATTTTCCCGCACGAATGGAGGCAATATCATTGCCGGGTTTAGAGAGACTCGGCAGTGATAAGAAGATATCACTACCGGTTTATATAAAAAGCCAGTTGTGATTTATCATTACCGGTTCGGCTATCAACCGGCAGTGATAAGACCATTTTCACTGCCTGTTTTACTCCAGAACCGGCAGTGATATTATTGTTCCCCATAATTAGTTAAGATACAAAGCAAATCAAACATTGTAATTTATCTCGCACAGAACATGCCAAAGCATAATTAGTTGAAAAGTAGAACATATTAAACATTTCTAATTTATCTCGCACAGAACATGTGCAAAATTTGTAATTTGCATGATATGTATTAGTTAAAACACAGAACATTTACAAAACATAATTAGTTATACCGTCCATAATTACATATTTAGTCCTAATTATATATACAAAATATAACGGGCCAACGGCTTTTAACCATTTGAAACCCAAAATGGCGCGAAACCCTATATCCAAAAGTCATCGTCCTCCTCCTCCTCCTCGTCGCCGCCGGAGCTGCCGCTGGATGACCGATCAGAGTTGCGGCGGTGCTCCACCTCCTTCGAATCCGATTCGGTGGCAGAGTTGGTCCTGCCCCAACGCCGTAGGACCTCGCCACTGCCACTGTTGTCACCCTCCTCCGTCTCCTCCTCCTCCTCCTCCTCCTCTTCCTCCTCCTCCTCCTCCTCGTCCTCATCCTCCTCCTCCTCCTTCTTCTCTGGTGGCGGAGCAGTGCTTTGCCTAGTACGTGCTCACTTCATGGGGGGGGCATTCTTGCAGCAGTGGTGGATTGTGAGGAACGGCGCTATAGATTGAGGAGCTGGGCATTATATAGAGGAGGAATGGGAAGCCCAACAGTTGCCGAAATGGGGAAGCGCAACAGTTGGCAAAGGAATGGGGAAGCGCGACGGTCGTTGGCGACAGGAGATGGAAGGTTCATATTATCAGTGCCGGTTTTAAATTTAACCGGCAGTGATAATATTATCACTGCTGGTTTTAAATTTAATCGGCAGTGATAATACTATCACTACCAGTTGTAACTTCAACCGGCAGTGATAAGAATAGTGTAATTTTCCCGCTCGAATGGAATAATATCACTGCCAGTTTTAGAGAGAGAACCGACAGTGATGTATTACTGCAGGTTGAACAGTATAACCGACAGTGATAAAGTCATTTGCGTGGGAAACGACAATAATATCACTGCCGGCTTTAGAGATAGAAGTGGTAATGATATATTACTATCGGTTCTAGAGTAAAAACCGGCAGTGATAATATGGCACTATATATACCCTGGCTCCCTTCCCCCAATCTATCCAGAACAGAGAGGAGCTCTGTTCTTGCTCGATTGGGGTGGAGAGGGGGCGAATTTTTGCTCTCAAATTTGGTGTAATTCATTTCTAACTCGTGATCTAAGGTTCGTATCTTGATCTACATTTTTTGGTAGTTTATTTAGTTGGATATTACGTTCTATATTGTTGTAGGTTGTGAGAATTATTGATTGCATAGTCAACACAATTAGAGCTCTAATCTGGAGGCTAGATTTGAAATTACCATCTTTTATATGTATAGTGATTGGTGAGATTATGATGTAGGTTGAATTTAAGTATTTAGAGGACTAAATTAGTGATTGCATTTAATATGTTGATTGAATTTAAATGTGGTAGCACTTCATAATTAATTATTGTTTAATCTAATTACTTAAAATTGTTTATTTATTTCGTGTATGTTAATTTAATATACGTAAGTAATGTAAATTCTTCGGACGGACCATTATATATAACTAATAGCAATTATTTAATTGATTTTACAATCGAGATTTGGATATAGATTTATAAGTAATGAAAATTTGTAGATTAATTAGCAGTACATAACAAATTAAATGAATAAAACAATTTGTGATCACTTATTGATTTACTGAGATCTTATTTGTTATAAATATTTGTAGATGGACTGAAGATGGATGTATGAAGCGGACCGTCACGATAGAGAGTACTTTAATGGTGTGACTAGTTTTCTGAGCACGACTGCGGTGTACAAGTCAAATAAGCTGATGGACTATATTTTTTGCCCGTGCGTCGACTGCAAGAATGAGAAACAATTTTCTAACCTTGAGGCGATCTGTGCACACTTTCTTCGAAGCGGTTTCAAGCCTGCCTATACCTGTTGGACCGAGCACGGTGAAGATGAGATTGTACTTGAAGGGCATCTGATTGATGATGATGAAGACAATGACTCGACTGCGGTCGAAAATATGTTCGTCGACACCCATGAAGACACGTTCATCGATAACCATGAAGATGATCTAGAACAGATGTTGCATGACGGGGAGGAGGACCTCACGAGTGAAAGGGATTTTCAGAAGTTTTAGCGTATGGTTGAGGATTCTACAACACCCTTGTACCTAGGCTGCAAGGAGGAGTTCAAAAAGCTGCATGTTGTGCTTACGCTACTGCAATTGAAGGCAAGCAATGGTTGGTCTGATAAGAGTTTCACAGAGCTGTTAGGTTTCTTCAGAGATGTCCTTCCAGAGGGTAACGTGTTGCCAGCAACCTCGTACCAGGCCAAGCAGGTTGTTTGTCTGTTGGGACTGGAAGTGCAAAAAATACACGCATGTCCAAACGATTGCATAACGTATCGAAATGAGTTCACAAATTTGGATGCGTGTCCCATTTGCAAGGCATCTCGGTATAAGCGCGATGATGATGACATCGAGGCGCAACATAAAAAGAAAAGACCTCTGAGCAAGGTAGTGTGGTATTTCCCTATAATATTCGTCTGAAACGTCTGTTTGCGAACAAAAGGCATGCTCAATTGCTGCAATAGCACGCCGAAGAGCGTAAGAAGGATGGAATGCTAAACACCCTGCTGACTCCGCGTAGTGGAGGAATATTGATAGAAAATACAAGAAACACATTGCATATGATATGAGCAATATAAAGTTCGGACTCGGTACGGATGGGATGAATCGTTTCGGCAACATGAGTAGTCGTCATAGCACTTGGCCGGTGACTTTATATATCTACAACCTTCCTCCTTGGCTTTGCATGAAGCGGAAGTACATTCTGATGCCGTTACTGATCCAAAGGCCGAGGCAACCTGGCAATGATATTGATGTGTTCCTCAAATCACTGGTTGAAGATCTTCTGGTATTGTGGAACGACGGTGTACAGGTATGGGAGTACAAAAGAGAGAACTTCATGCTACGCGCGTTGTTGTTTGTAACCATCAATGATTACCCTGCTCTTGGCAATCTTTTGGGCCAGACTATAAAAGGATTCAATGGATGCGTCCATTGTATGGGTGATACAGGTAGCCGGTGGCTGAAATACTACCGAAAAATGTGTTACATGTGGCATCATAGATTTCTTCACAAGGACCACCCGTATCGCAACAACAAGAGAGCTTTTGACGGTACAAAGGAGACTGCTTTAGCTCCGAAACAACGCAACAGTAAAGAGATATTTGCGGCCATAAAGGATATTAAAATTATCCATGGAAAGGGAGCCGGAAGTACATCAGTCCCGAGTTCGGTGATCTGACTCCTTTGTGGAAAAAGAGATCGATTTATGGACCTACCTTATTGGCAAGACTGGATGTTTGACATGCGATCGATGTCATGCATATATAGAAGAACGTGTGTGACAGCTTGCTTGGTATTTTACTAGACATACCTGGCAAAACAAAATATAAACTCAACGCACGGATGGACCTGAAAGATATGAAACTCAGGAAGGAGCTGCATCATGAAGACCTGGGTCAAGGAAAAAAGTACCTTCCCGCAGATTGCTACACTTTAAGTAAGAAAGAGAAAATTAGCTTGTGTGAGTGCTTTCACGGAGTCAAAGTTCCGTCCAGTTATTCTGCCAACATAAAGAGGCTAGTCTCAATGAAAGACTTGAAATTAGTTGGTATGAAGTCTCATGATTGCCACGTGATGATGACACAGATGCTTCCTATTGCAATTAGGGGTGTTTTGCCAGAGAAAGTGCGAGATCCAATTATAAAGTTGTGTTCATTCTTTAACGTGATTTCATAGAAGGTCATCGACCCGTTGAAACTGGATAAGCTGCAGCAAGATGTGATCCACACTCAATGCCAGCTTGAGATGTGCTTCCCTCCATCCTTCTTCGATATTATGGTCCATCTCATTGTTCATATTGTGAAAGAGATACAGTTTCTTAGCCCTGTGTTTCTACATCAGATGTACCCTTTCGAGAGGTTCATGGAGGTTGTGAAAAAATATGTTCGTAATCGACATTGGCCGGAAGGGTGCATTGTCGAAGGTTGGGGAACCGAGGAGGTCATCGAGTTCTGCATCGATTACATGGATCTCAAACCGATTGGTGTACCCGTATCTCGCCATGAAGGGAGGCTACAAGGGAAAGGGGCACTAGGTCAGAAATCGATCCGTACAAATGATCGTGCTTCATTCACGCTAGCACATTTTACAGTTCTGCACCAATCAGTTGTAGCGGCCCCGTATGTCAACATGCACAAGAACATTCTATGAAGAAAAAAACCCATGTAAGTCTAAGGTTTGGATTGCTAGAGAGCACAGAGATAACTTTGGAGATTGGTTGCTTAGACACATGATGCATACGCAGATAGAGTGCGTTCAATTGAGAGCACTGGCTATGGGACCATCATATACAATTTTGACATTTGAAGGATACGACATCAATGGATATACATTTTATACGAGAGCACAAGATAATAAGAGCTCCAACCAGAACAGCAGGGTCCGTATAGATGCCTATGACAGCAATGGCAATATGCAGACGTACTACGGATTCATAGAAGAGATTTGGAAGCTTGACTATGGGCTTTTGAAGGTCCCCCTCTTTCGGTGCCAGTGGGTCAGGCTACCTAGGGGTGTGAACATCGACAAGTACAGTATCACTACCGTGGACTTCAAACATGTCGGATACAGAGAAGAACCATTTATACTTGCTAATGCCGTTACACAAATTTTTTTGTAAGGGATCCGGCTGACAAGAAATGCCACGTGGTTCTTCAATCAAAAAGAAGAATTGTGGGAGTTGAGAATGTAGTCGATGAGGAAGACTATAACCAATTTGATGAGCTTCCTCCTTTCGGTGAGAACAATGACGTAGGTCTCATGGAAGACATAAAGGAAGCTACATATATACGCCGTGATCATAACGAATGTCGGATCATAACTTAGTTGTATAATGAAGGATATGCTTTACTTTGTATGAAGGTCAAGCTTCAATTTGCAATTGTCGACGATCGGGATCGCCAACCGCAAGAAGTGAGATAGAAGTTAATGTGATATGGGACCCGAACTGTGCTTTACTCAAAAGGAGGAATGGAGTGGACGTGATGATGGTCGGAGCAAGAAGACAACGGGCGTGAGGCTAAGGTTTATACTGGTTCGAGCCCCTATGAAAGGTAATAGCTCTACTCCAGTCGCCTTGAGGCGGTGTTCTTTGTTGTTTTTGAGTACAGGGGTGTGTTACAGCTCAAGTTTAGCTATGGCGATGTCTAAGCTCAAGCTATAGCGCGCTGTGTTTGTCCTCCTGAGAGACTGCGCATCCTTGGTCTTATACCTTCCCTGCATGCAACGGCCAGGAGAGATTCCCGGGTAGTGGCCTTTATGCCCATTGAGGACTGGTAACCGCCCCGATCTTGCCGCACACTCCTGCATTACTCCCACAATGCCACGTCTTGGTAACTACTGAGTAAATGCACGCTCCGAGGTCCAAGGGGGCAGCGCCCCGAGCAAGAGCCAGCCCGAGCTCGAGGTCGTGCGGGTCTCGAGCTTGGGGCCGCGCGCTTCTAAGGGCCCGAACAGCCCCAGTCGATCCAGGTCATGGTCGCGGATTCCCGAGCTGGGGCCCCGTTGACCACGCGCTGACCGGCCAAGGGTTGCTCAATCCCCGACAGCTAGCCCCCGAGGCTCAAGGTCGTAAACGGGCATCTGAGACGACCTCGAGCCTCATCCAGAGGTCGATGGGGACAAGTGCCCTGCAGGTCTTGAATCCTTGGTCGAGGTCGGGCGGAGATCACAGCGAAACCTCTGGCTTCGACACTTGATGACCCTTGAACTTCACGATGTTGGTATGGATGCGAGCAGCCAGCGGACACCTGGGACACCTCGAGTCCGAGGCCCGGGCCTTAAATGCGCCTGTCAAATCATGGCTGGCACACCCTTTGAAGCGCCGTGGACTGGGTTTAACAGCGACGCGGCCTTCGAACCCGAGCCCATAGCAACCGCCGAGGAAACCTCTCACTCTTGCGCCTTTCTTCCAAGCCTCCTCGCCCGAGCTAGATTCCTCTCCCCCCTTCGACCAGAATCGCCGCGATTGTCATGGCCAAACTAGGGAAGAGCACCTTGACGTCGGCTAGGATGAAGGAACTCGAGACCCTGGGATTGCTTGACCCATTCACATGGCGATTGCCGGGCGGCGAGACCGAGCCGCACCCTATGGATGACGAGATCATCTGCACCGAGCACTACTCCATCTTCGGCTTGCGGACCCCGGAGAGCGACTTCATCGTGGCGGTCCTCTCCAGCTGCGAGATCGAACTCATTAACTTGGTGCCAAACTCCATTCTTTTGCTCGCCATCTTCTCCCATCAATGCGAGGGGTTCCTGGGAATCCTCCCCACCCCCTCGCTCTTCTTTCGGTACTTCAGCCTTTTCCGCTCCGGGACGGACCCCGTGGTCGGGTGCCTCTACTTCCGGCAGTGGACGGAGCTCAAATGGTCCATCCCCAAGATCCAAGGTCGGGACTCCCTCGGGCCATGGTCCGAGCGAGGACGGGTTGGATACTACGCTTGCGCCGAAGTCGACATGAATTTGGAGTTCGTGTGGGCGAGAGACCAGTTGCTCGACGCTGATTGGAATTTGGTAGCTTGCGCCAAAAATCGTCCGAGGCAACTGTGTGCGAAGGAATCTCTCCGGGCGTCACCGATTCAAACTCAAGTTGGCACCGAATTCGTTGGACTTAGGTCCACGCGCGAGGAGATTTCTTTGGAATCGGAGCTGATTCATTAGCTGGCGTCGAGTCTGTTTAGGAGTCGGAGTCCCCGGGCGGGAGAAGTACTCGCGTCGGGTATTTAAGTCACGCGTGAGGCATCCCAGAAGCACCGAGCGACCGAACGAAAGAAAAAGAGAATTTCGAGCGAAGGCGTCGCTAGAACCGAGTGAGCGGCAGAGGAAAAGAAAGGGGAAAAGAATCGGGAGCGCCGTCGTCCGAGTTCTCGCGAGGAACAGCAGCGCTGCCAGGAGATTTCCGAGCGCGCGCTGCCGAGTTGTCGTCAAGGTCGTCGTCTTCGTCTCTAGTGAATTCAAGCCACCGTCACTTCATTGTCTATCAGGAACTTCACCAGCCGTCGGATCGTAGTCAAGCGCGAAATTCGTCCACGTCACTGCGGAATCGGTAAGCGTCTTAGATCCAATATCAACCGTTGGAATTAGGTCGGACAATTAATATTGAGTCATGTAGTAGATCTACCTGTAACCATTAGATTGAGTTCATTAGTCTAGATTTCGCAAATGTTTTGTCCGTGTAGCCGGGGCGAGAAAATCCGTATTTTCCTTTATAGAAATAATTCGAGAAAATAAGAATTTCTAGTTTCAGAATTAACTAAACATCCGAATATTATAACTTTTGCAACTCCGATTGAGGTGATTCAAATTCCTAAAATCAAGATATTTCTAATGGTGGCTTTTATTTGAATTTTTGAGTTTATTTGTTCTTGGTTTTGGTGTTTATTTGCTATTTCTTCTTGATTCGCGTAGACGTTGAGTTGAGCGAAGTTTCGAAGGAGGAACTATTATCTCAAGAGCAATCTTCGGAGCAATATCAGGAACTTAAGCAAGGCAAGTTGTGCTTTGATCATGTTGCACCCATAAACTAGATTGCATGCTATTTTGATTTACCTTATCACTTGTTATTTTATGTGTATAAATGATTTCCACTTAATTTGGGATTTAGCTATCATACCTTCTGAATTACACCCTACCTTGTTATTGGTATGCCATGACCTATTGTCACTCTAGATTGGTTCATTATAGTTGGTTACTAATAAATCAACATGGGATGGTTAGAACGTAATAGTGTGCTTAGCCATGCCACGTCATCACATGTACTTGAATCTTTGATAAATAATCTTGACTAATGGAATATGGAACAATGTTATGAATTTGTGTGTCATGTGTGGTCACACGATGAGATTGAGTTGTGGTGGCAAGGGATGTCACGCAACGATATTGAATTGTTGATGGCATGTGGTGCTTGGTAATCAACTGGGGTGGTTATGATTTTGGGTGAAGCAAGTGGCAAGGGCGTTATGCGAGGTGGGCCCGATGGGCGGAGGGTATGTGTATGTCTTGCTTTGATCAAACCATAAGGACACCTTGCGAGCCTTTGACCTGAGTCAATCATGCAACCACATGTCTGTTGTGGGGCAGCCTAGCTGATTAATTTGTAATGTCTTAACTTTGGTACTACCAGTGGTGGAGTGGTTCATCCTTTTCAATGAACCCAGATGGCGCAAGAGGGGGGCCCTGTTGTGGTTTTCAGACCCTTCAGTGTTGAAACCTTAGCAGGTAGTACTGAGTTAAGACAGAGCATTGTAAAGGCTTTGTCATGATTCTCTGCCGGCATACCAAAGGAAGTGTGCTAATGGCCAGACACAAAAGAGATTCTCATGTCATGTGGGTAAAGTGCATAACCTCTGCAGAGTGTACAATCTATTCGGATAGCCGTGCTCACGGTATTGAGCAAAGCTCGGGGATTACAGTCAAGGGTTTAGACTTTTGCAAAATGAAACTTGGGATGGATGGCAGGTTGCCATGAAAAATTGAATCTTGACTTAGGATGAGAAAACTTGGTTTACTTGAGAAATGCTGAATCTATCTATTATTGTTATTTGTTTTTTTTACTGTCTTTCCAATCTATATACTGTACTTGTTTATAAATGCTGTTTTACTGCTTATGAACCATAAGCCTTCCTTTGGAATAAGCCTGCATATAGTTATAATAGAAATGCATTCTGTGCACAACTTGTTGAGTACATGTTGGTGTACTCACCCTTGCTTAACAACCAACAAACAGTGGAGGAATCATCGCCTGTGCTTGAGGAGGACTTTCAGGTGGACGCGTGTCAGTAGGCCAATCCTTGTCAGTCGCCTGTGGTGTGCTGATGGGACAACTACGTTTTCTACTACTTTCCGCTGCATTTGTCTCATTGATCTTATTATTGCCTTGTGAGGCTGGTTAATGTAAGTGATCATAAGATCATACACTAGTTATATTCAATCAATAAAGTCTTATTATTCTTATCGTTGTGTATGGTATGATGCTTACCGATGTTAAGCTGTGTGCACTAGCGTTTGATCTTGGGACTAGTGCGGAAAAACACAGTGGATTCGAATGGTTGAATTCGGGTCCTTACAGAGGTGGTATCAGAGCATACTGACTGTAGGTCTTGGCCTTAGATAGTTCGTCATCCCTATAGGTCCTTCAAAATTATTTTTCTAAAAGTAAAAGACCTAACCCAGAAGAATAATGTGTTCTTGACTTATCTCATTCTTCTATTTCTGCCCTTACCAAAATTCTATCTTTTCCTTACTAAAATTCCTTTCCCTTACCTCTGCTGAATTGAGTTAAAATCTTACCTGAGTTTTCTTAAGTAGAAAAAAAAATGATATACCACACTTTAGGAGATGACGTTAAGCGCCTGCTGCTACCATATGATCATGAAGGGAAAAATTATCAAGCTCATGGGAGAGTGGATCAATGAAGTGTATCAAGAGTTAGAAGACTCAGTACTTCAAGTAGCCAGTTGAGACTCATGTGTGGGAGTCGCGTTCCTTAAGATAGGAGTGTCGCCCATGTAGGCGGTAGTTTTGTGTGTTTAGGTTGAATTGGTTCTTCTTGATTCTTTGAGTGTGCGTTATGTGTTGCAAAGCTTTTAGGCTTATATAAGCAGCCATACCAAGTTATTAATATTGGTTGTTCAAGTTATTGGGTTAAAACCTATCTCCCCTGTATTAGGATTCTTGCTCCTTATCTATGCTAATTTCATTTCCCTAACCCTTGAGGTAATCAAGCAGATAGTTCAGAATAGTGATAGCAATGGAGCTAGTGAAAGTGGAAATCAACCCAGTGGAAACTCTAAGGATGGATTAGTTCCTCAACAGTCAATCTTGATAGATATCGAGCTTCAAAAAGTTTTTGGCCGCTCGGACTCGGTTGATGCAAGCAATGACGAAACAAATACGAGAATATCACTTGGGAATGATATGGCGCAATAAATTCAAAGAAGAATACCACCAATGTACCTCGTTCGAGATCTAGATAACTAGACAAGTTAAAGGATCGTGCGTGCATTCGCTGTGGAGAGATAGGACATACTGCAGACGAGCATGCGATCAATTGCTCCTGTTGTGAAGGAAGCCATTCTCTTGTAGAATGTCCTATGGGCAACATCACATGTTACCTTTGTGAAGGTCGAGATCACTGTCCACCTCAATGTCCCCTAGATCCGATAGTGACCGCCGTGATACAACATCAATGGAAGAATCTACGGACCCTAGTTGCTCAAGAATTGTCAATAAGAGGGGGAAAGTTAGCTGCCCAGGAGACGTCGCTTGGAGAATTAAAAACACAGCCTCCTAAACCTGTCAACCTTAATCAGGAAAGTAGTGAGTGGCAATCACCAACGGCATGTTTCTTGTGTGATAAAGAAGGTCATTGGTCTAGAGAGTGCCCTCTGAAGCAACCAACCCTGGATTATAAGAGTGAGGATGAGTACACAGTTGCACCCATCAAGGCAAAACAATGCAAACCACTACAAGAAACAGGGAAAAATTCGTGGGCCAAAAACCCACGAATTTAGGCCAAAACCCAAGAATTTAAATTAAATTCGTGGGCAAACCGTTGAATTTATTTCACGAATTTAACTCGACGAAATTAATCAATTAAATTGTGGGTACCCACAATTTAAATTAAATTCGTGAGTTCTGAAAAAACCCACAATTTAGTCATTAAATTAGGTGAAAACCCTCCACAATTTATCACTAAATTAGTGAAATTTGCTCCCCAATAATTCAAAAGTGCTAAATTGTAGTGGCGAAAAACCCACAATTTATCACTAAATTGTAATGAAAAACCCACAATTTAGGTGCTAAATTAGGTGAAATCGATAAAACTCCACAATTTAGTTGTTAAATTCATGGGTTGAAAAAACCACAATTTATTGACTAAATTAGTGGGCTTGAAAACTCACAATTTAACTGCTAAATTTGTTGGTTTTAAATAGCTCACAATTTAGTCATCATTCATACGAAAAAATTGTAGCAGTAGAGCAATCCGCCCATTTCTACATATGTATCCAAAAATAACAACGATCCGTCTGCTCCTGACAGACCTCACTCCGCTCGCCGAAGTTAGCCTTCTTCGAATTTGGATCATAATTCAACAAAAACTAAGTCGTTGAAATATACAAAATTTCGGCATAATCTCTAGTAAGTAGGACATCCACTCAGAGATAAAAAACATTTGCGGTTACAATATATATATCAAACTCTCAAACCAAAAGAAGACATTCTAGCAGATCCTTAAATAATCAATCACACAACCAACGACAATTTGTAAACTACACAATGACGTACAACATGATCTGTATCCACTTCAAATGATTTCTTTAATTGTTGTTAAAAAACTAAGTTATCACAATTTGTTTATGCATGAGTAGAAATGTTAACACTTAAGGTATTTGAGCTAACATGTTTTATATGTAGAACATAAAAGCAGATCTGTAATGATGCTCCCCAAAAATACATTGAAGAACAAAAATATATAATACTTAGATCACGGATCTTCGCTCCGGTGTTGATTGTGATATCAATCCTTCAAACTTGACATAAACATTAGTATAGTTGGAAGCACTATAAGGAAGATCTTCAAAGCAATTCCAGGAAGAAACCCTTGGATGAATGATTTAATGAAAGGTCTGCACAAGTTTATTTGCATTGTAAACTACCTACAGAACAACAAGACATATAAATATTATTCCCTAATATAGAGCATTTAAATAGGGCCACCACTTCCATGTTTGGCAAAAAAAAAGGAAGATGTGCAAAAATAAGGCATAAAGACAATGATTAGTACAAGGAAGAATAAAACTATGTTAATGGAGTAGCAACAAAAATCATCTGATGTATATGATGCTCTAAATCTGATCCATCCCAATATCATCCCATGACACGTTATGAGATAACATTTAGCACCCAGAGATGGTTTTGCACTAGATACTTTCCCTTAACATTGGTATATGATTCTTCAAATGAAATTTAAAAATATCTCCACCCGCTACTTGACAAGCCCAAGCAACTAATCCCCAAAATGATTTTTGCAAATGCTTATAGACTAAATTGATAATAATTTATTGTTGGGCTAACATTTTGCATTCTTCTCAACATGAAACCGAAAAATGTTTACACTAGTTCCATCTATGCGACAAGAAAGCTAAGTCACGAAATATACCGGTGATATGGCCAACTACCATAGTTCTTAGGTGAGTGTCAAGCTTTAAATTTCATATCAAGCACATCCACTCATTACTCATATAACCAATGTAAGGGTGGTAACGTAAAGAAAGAGGACTGTAGTGTAGTCTTAAGGCAATCAATTAGAGTATATAAATTAAAATTTATCACAACTAGACTTGAGATGTCGACTACATCACATTTATCAAGTATCCAAAATTGAAATACCCACCCATTGTCCACACAAAATGTAATAAATAAATAGAATAGGAATATATACTAAAAGCATGATAGTCCGATTGCAAGGATAAGCCTATACATTCAGCAAGCCCTGACATGATGATGACAAAAAAAGAGCAAGTTGAGATTCATGAACAAATGAAAATTGTCCCCAAAAGACATGACGATGATCCCTCCAATCTGAATCTGAAATAGAAATGGGATACATGTATAAGTATTCATGCAACAACAGACTCCTGAGGTGCTCAAAAAGGCCTCTACTAACAAGAAAAGGCACTTATGTTTAAACAAGACAAACAATACTTAGCGAATTTGACCACAAATTCCACACTTGCGTCATCTCAGCGGATTGGCAACTCAATTTGACCACAATGTACAAACGAGACACCAAACCTATTACCTGTACTAAAAGACTGAAACCAACCTTTTAACTCTTTAAAACCGGCTTAAAACTAAGTCACCAAAATGTACAAAATTTCGACATGACCTCTCTTGTAAATAGGACATCCACTCAGTAGATAAAAAAACATTTGCAGTTATAATATATATATATCAATCTCTCAAACTAGAAGGAGACATTCTAGCAGATCCTTAGATAATCAATCACACATCCAACGGCAATTTGTAAACTACGCAATGATTCCACTCAGAATATAACATAGCAAAAGTGCTTAAGCTGATTAAGTCATATTTACGGTCCTTCTTAGCTGGTTTCTTCTTTTGTCTTCTTTGGTTTACAATTGCAGCTCCATTATCTTCATCATCACTCCGCGAATTAAGCCTTAAAAAGCTCGATTATTTTATCGGTAAAGAGTAAGGATTAATAGGTTGTCCATCTTAAGGATTGGCATATGACGGTTCTCACCTTCCCATTGTTTTTTCTTCCATGGCGCCAAGACGCTTTGCAACCATCGGTTCAGCCTCGGTGACATCAAACAAATCTACCAGAAATAAATCTACAATGCTTTCAGGCTGTTCATCTTTATTAGGACCTACGCGCTGCAAGAGAGAAGACAAAAAACCATATGAGATAACTGTTCAAATGCATGCACCAAAGGCAAAGAATAAAGACACGTTAATAAGTATAGCATAAATATCACTCAGAATTGAAAAGGATGTAGATCAGCATTAATTTAGATAGGGAAACATTGTACTCCCTCCATAGCCCACCATACACATAGATCAAAGAAACACTAAATCTAAGAAAAAAGTTAATGTTATTGGACCCTGCATGCCCTTATTAAATGGCACACTACAACTTATCATCCACTTTTTCAGCATTAAAGGAGGGTATATGATGGAAATATTGCAATAACTACACATTTCACCACTTCACCACTTTCTTTATTATTGCACGCCAAACACTCCCAAATGTACAATCGCCAACTTCCTTAATAATCTTATACGGATAACAATACAAGAACATAGTTAGGCGACATCTGAGTTCTCGGCTCATGATCATCTCATAAAAGGAGGAAGAGTTCATTTACCTCTCCATTTTATTAGTTGGAGTGCAAAGTGGCCTTATTTTAGAACAGTCCTAGAATCACAAACAAGACTCGTATCGTCTTCTTTGGAATGTCTTTGGAGGGTAGGTCACCAAAGTCACAAGAGGCTCTTTTCAAAGCTCTGTAAGCAATACCCATACTTTGCAACAAAAAAAGTGAACACCTTTGCTCTGAAATTACAACAATATGGATTAGAATATTGGAAGAGATGAAAAATTACAAAGAGCGAGCGATTACAAATATTAACATTTTTCGATCTTGCTTTATGGTGAATCATAAATAATCCTGCTTAAATTACAAATTTCAAGCATACCTAAGGTTACACCATCAAAGGTGAAGCCGGATGAAGAAAAAGACACGCATAATACACACCAAAGATTGGGTGGTCAAACCGAAAACAACACATGCAATACTTTGAAAACTTTGACTACGGAATCCCCTCTTATCTCAACATTACAATGGTATATTTTCGTTGTACTTGGATCCAAATCAAGGTTCTGCAAGTATCGAATGGAGGAAGCGAGAATAGTTCCATCGGGCTCATGTTATCACTTATTATACACGAATAAACACAGATAGTAGAGAGAAAAGATAAATGACATGTCGGTACAATGTAGAATATCCACATTGATAGACATCAATCTTGATGCTCAATGAGTATATAAGGAGTTCTACACGAGTGTTGAGACTTACAGGACACATCAGTGTGGTAATTCAAGACTAATTAGGCTGAACACAAATTAAGACATCAAACCCTGCCAGCATTCATGGAATATATCTTCATTAGAACCGAGTTCATCTACTCTTATTGTAACGTTTGGGAATCATATTATTTAGGGTTGATACATTTACAGAGATTTATATGCAAAACATGATGAAATAAGATTAATTCTTCATAATGCAATAGTCTATACTTTGGTAAACATTCCTAGGCTGATTTCATGAATTTTAGTGTTTATATGAAACATTATATTCATTACTGAAAAAGCTTTCATAGCATTAAAAGTTTATGCTTTGGAATCGGCTAGAAATTTTAATTAACACTTAGGGGTATTGTAATAACAATATTTAGATGTAGAGCAAGAAGAAAATAAGATATTCTTCGAATATGGTAGTCTGTATATTGAAGAGTGTTTCTAGGTCCATTCCTCTTAAATTTTACGTTTAGGCGAGATGTTTTATGAGTTGCGAAAAAGCTAAGTTGTTTAGTTTTCCTCATAACTATTTCACGAAGGGTGTTTACACAAGGAAGATATATATATCTGAGCAAGCTCTAAATAGAATATTCTTCCAGATTATAGTAGTACATATTATGGAGAGGGTCTCTGGACAGTTCATATTTAGACGAGGTATTTCATAGATTGTTAAAAAAACTAAGTTATCACAATTTGTCTATGCATGAGTAGAAATGTTAACACTTAAGGTATTTGAGCTAACATGTTTTATATGTAACCGAGCACCTTCTCCGATGCCGCGCCGAACACGCACTTCTCGGGATTGAGCTTGATCTTGTGCCTGTTCAGGTTGGCGAAGGTTTCCTCGAGTCATGACGTGAGTCGCCGGAGGGCTCTTGGCGATGATGTCGTCCACGTAGACCTCAAGGTTTCGCCCGATCTGAGGCTCGAATGTCTTGGTTATCAGATGCTGAAACGTGGCCCCCGCATTGCGCATACCAAATGACATGGTCGTATAGCAATAGGTGCCAAATGGCGTTATGAAGGATGTCTTGCTCTCGTCGTCAACCGCCAGCTTGATTTGGTGGTATCCCGAGTAAGCATCCAAGAAGCTCAGTATCTTGGCATTTGCAGTGGAGTCGACGATCTGGTCGATGCGCATTCTCCACTTTCCTCCTTTCTTCTGCATGATGACCGAGTTGGCCAGCCACTCAGAGTAGTCAATCTCACGGATAAAGCCGGCCTTCAAGAGTTTGTCAAGGTTATCCTTGATGACCGCAACCTTCTCCAAGGAGAAGCGACGCAGCTTCTGGCGCACAGGTCAAGAGCCGGATCTCACCTGCAACTTATGCTCAATCACCTCCCTCGAAACGCCGGGCATGTCCGCGGGCTCCCAAGCGAATATACCCTTGTTGGCGCGAAGAAAGGTGATGAGCTCGAGTTTCTATTTGGAACTCAGCTTGGGCGAGATGTGGATGCACTTAGTCGGATCATCCTCCTCGAGCGGCACGGCCTTCGTCGCCCCACTAGGCTGGATCGCCGCCTTCTGGTGAGCATTCCTCACCGTCGCCTCCGGACCGCGCTGGGGCAGCATGCCAGCAAGGGCTAAGGCCTTGGTCTCGCATCCATGCGCCGCCTACAGATCGCCTCGCACGGTGATGACGCCTTTGGGGCCAAGCAGCTTCATACATCGATGGCCATAATGGTTGGCCGCCATAAACTTGACCAAGGCAGGTCGCTCGAGGATGGCGTTGTATGGGAGGTCTCCCTCGACCACCTCGAAGGTGATCAGTTCGGTCGCGGAAGTTGTCCGAGTCGCCCGAAGGTAGCAGGCAAGACCACACCCCGTGGAATGGTTGAGCTCCGGGAATGATCGAAGAAGGGTATGGCGATGCTCTTGACCTTCGGCAAGGGAATCGCATCCGGTCAAGCGCTCTGCTGCGGCAAGTTAAGAAGCTGCGCCGCCGACCATGACGCCCGACCATGGTATTGCGATGGTCGGGTTACGACCAAGGGGTTTCCAGGTCTCGGGCCATACCTTGGAGAGCGTCTTCTGGAGAGAAGGTGATGGTGGCCCCAGCCCACTTGCAGTGTTGCTCGGCGGGCTTCCCAGTGGCGACCTGGTAGATGGTTCGCGCGGCGGCCTTGACCTCGCTTGGGTAGTAAGCCGGCGAGCGAAGATGACATCGATCCGGCGCTTCGCCTGCTGGAACTCGGATCGAGGTCGCGATGCTCGTGCAGTGTTCACCTGTCCGGTTGGTCGTCATCCTTCGGGAGCACGGGCATCTCAGCTCGCCCATCGTAGAAGGCCTCCAGCTTGCTTTGCCAAGCCCTGCAGTCCGCAGTCGTGGCGGCTGCCCTATGAAACGAGCGAAACTTTGCCGTCATATCCGGCGCCTCTCATTGCGGCCGGGCATGAGCTGCCGGGGCCGGTCACCTACCCTCCCTCGGGGGGTTACGCTCTGGCGAGGTCGAGGCCGACCTTGGCGAGGTCTGGATCCCTCCCGAGCTCGATCTCGGACCTCAAGGACCTCACGCTAGCCATCTGCCAAAACGATCACTCGCGGCAGACCTCCGCCGCCCCTGCGATCGCGCTTCCGCTTCCTGGTGGCGGCGCCGTGGTCGGCGCCCTTGGAGTTGGACGGACCGGCCTCTGCGGGATTTAGACCAAGCTTGCCTTGATCGTAGTCGCGTTTCCAACGGACGCGTCATCCGCATCCGCTGTTCGCCGTTCCGCCATATGGAACAGTGATCTTGTTGATTGGCGTCGAGCGGACGAGTGATCTCCAGGTGCTCGGGATGAGGCGTCGATCGCGGACGCCCGAACTTGAATGGCGCGGTTCCTGATGGCAACAACTCTCACTGCTGAAAACTTCATCACAGAATAGTTATAAGCGTCGCCGAGGCGGTTTTGTGATGACGTCGGTAACAATAAATCTGTGATGAAGGAGATCATCGCCGAGCGGTTCTATACCCGTGCGAAAATATATATATCACGAGCGGTTGTATTAATAAACCGTCGTGAAATTGAATTATCACGAGCGGTTCTCATTTGCAACAAATGCGTGATAACTAAATATCACTGAGCGGTTTCAAATGAGAACCGTCGCGTGATATGAACTATCACGAGCGGTTTCCAATGAGAACCGTGCGTGATATGAAACTTATCACGAGCGGTTTCAAATAAGAACCGTCGTGATATGAAATATCCTGAGCGGTTCCAAATTATAACCGTCGTGATATGAAATATCCTGAGCGGTTCCAAATAAGAACCGTCTGTGATGACCTTTTTTCCCACCCCGGCCAGAACCTCCATTAGTTATGGTGTTGTTGAAATTTCCATCAATATTTCTACTTGATATTTATAAGGCACAACCGATTATAGATGTTATAATTGAATATCTGCACTTCCTATATGCATTGAGGCAGCAGTTTGTCCGATCGGGATAGACTTAAAATATAAACATTTGTAGCGCTTTTCCCCTTCTTACGATAATGTTGATGGAACTCGACTAATAAATCAACCAAGAGCATGACGCGCATGGCGGCGGCGGCAACCACGGCTTTCTCCATCGAGCCGGACACACTAGAGTGTGTGATTTGCTTCATGCCATATGAAGTGGCTTTCTTGTGAGGTCACCGTATGGCCACGGTCTTGAGTATGGCCGGACGACATGCTCGATCTTGGCGTCACCGTCGTGCCCGCGGTGGGAGATCGAACATGGTACTTTGGTAAAAATTGTAGATGTACTTGATAGATTACTTTAGGTAGGGTAATTAAAGATTGAACAAATGTGATTGCAAGTCGGGTCTTCCTTGCGGAAGGATTTTGGAACACCGACTTGAATGGAGAAAGAAGGCGAGGAGTAAGCCTATGGACGGTGGTTAGCAAGAAGAAGAAGCCTTATCTATAACCAAGGCATGTCTTCTTCCATCCTCTAAAATCCATCGATCGTTCTATTGATGCGGGAATACCTAAGTAGATGGAAATTTGAACAACAAACCATAAATAATGGAGGTTCTCTTGAAAAAGTAGGAAAAACATCTAGTTCAACAAGCAAGACATTGTTAAGTTGTTGCATTCAAGATGAGCAAATATGTATTAAGGATAATATCATGTGACAATACAATGCATCGTACAAACAAGAATAACATGAAGTTTTTGACATATTTTCGAATTAATGAATACCATTTGACAATTGTACAACTCCGAGAACTTATAAGGCTGCGTGGAGCAGCGCCATTTTATTATTACTTGGTGGCGAGGAAGAAACAAACTCTCCCTCTAATGTTGCTCAAATCGGCTTGACTCAGCGCATTTTAAGCGTATTGCTACTTTCTTTAGCGGCGATGGTTTGCATGTTGTAGCAAACATAAAATCCACATAGGTTATTTCCGGACCTTCTTTGGTGGCTTGCAAATAAAACCTACGGTTAGTTCTAGAGTCACTATTACGGGGTTTGATATAGAATTGTTGTGTATAGCGGATCTGGAAAGTTCAAATCATCTTGTAGTTTAGTCCAATCTTTCCGTGTTTGAGCGCTCTACAAGATTGCAAAAGGTTAGCCTAAGCCATTCCAATAGCAATATAAACACGGAACAACTTACGACCATATCGTAGGAAGCGTGATTACGGTGAGTAATTTTGCGATAGGTACCAAGTCGTGGTTTCCGCCGTCAGGAATCAAGATACTTAACCGGTTTGTGTGCGGTTCAATTACAATGAGAACCAGTGATACCTACGGGTATATCACAATGGACAATGAACAAAAGCGAGTTGTGTGCAGTCTGAGACCAAAGTATAGCATGTGGTAGCACTTACCACAGGTTATGGGGTATAAGTATGAATTCTTTATCTTTTGTGCTAGCAATGCCTCTATCACGTATTTCTCGACCATGTTTATATCATCATCCATTGTTTGCTTTGAGACTATATGTGGGTCGAGAAACCGATCGATAGTTTCTTACGTATAAAGCTTCAAGTTGCATGTATCTATATATACAAAGGCGGATTATATATATATTGGAGGACATTTATCACTATTAGGCGAATGTAGTGTGATAGCACACACTTACAAGGTCCGACATCTTATGAGTCTTGGCGTCGATGGCGTCGAGGTTGTAGAGATGGAACAAGTCGAAAATCGTAGTGAAGAAGCCCCCGTGAGTCGTTGAATAGATGTTCATACTTGAACTTAGCGCGATACTTGTTATGCGTTCACGCTCTGGCTTTCCAGCTTCTTGGGTGTACCACTTATGCAATTGTTGGCAAGATATACTAAGTGAAGTTACTTGCCTTTCGTTAATGCTGGCTCTCTAGCTTGTATTGTTTAGCCAACTCGGCGGATGGATAGTCAACTTGTTCTTGCGGGCTTCTTTCTTCTTTTGCCCTTGCCTTTCTTTGTTTTGTATGAACCCTTCACGGGAGAGGAATGGGCAGGAAAAGAGGTCAACATTATGTACATCAAGTGGAGTCGCTCTCTGATTGCGATTTAGTATGGCCAACGATCGAGGCGGCGATACAATAAGCGAATCGGATCGTCGCGGTTGTTGCATGATGAAGGGCCGACCGGGAGATGTCATTGCTAGGCCATTGGATGAATGTGCCAATGGCATCCCCAAGTTTCACGATCTCGTCGTTTGGCGGACTACGTAGATCGACAATTTTGAAACTATCAAACACCCGTCCACATTGACCTTGGTGAAACCGGCGCTATGATGGTACCGTGCACCATGGTCCCCTTTGGGGATGGATCGCCATGCCCCAAGCAGCCGTCGGAGGAATGGTGCCATTGCTAATTCTCACTTGGAGATTGCAGCGTGGCCACCTTAATGTCACATACAAGATAAGTCCGCTATGTTCATCTATGTCACTTGGAGGAGCGGATGCACGGTGCTCTTCACAGGCGATGGGGTGACTTGCGGACATATACGGGGCTTGTGCGATATTTCTTTCTTGATTGGTGAGCCTTTCCTCGAGGATTCTTATCCTTTCATGAAATTCTTCTCTCGGTTCTCCCTCAACTCTTCTCTCAACTCTCCTCTCAACTTGTCCTCCAAATTCTTTATAAGATTTGACTCGCTCGCTCTAGTTCTCTTCTTATTTGGTATATGTGGAAGTAAATGCAGGAATCCAGTTTTCCATGGAACAAAAACCCTTTGCCTCTTATGCGACCGGGGTGTTCCTTGTTTCCCAAGGCTATGGACGGTGCATCTTTCTCTCTGTCAGGGAAAAAAAGAGCCATCATACGATTGTGTACTCAACGCTACACAAGATCCGGACAAGTTATTTCACTTATGAAGTCATGGACTAATTACGTAAAATTGGTAGTTCGATTTATATATTACGGCGTTGGCGAGACTTCCTCGTCATGAGGTTTCTGAAGGAGGCAGTTGCGGAGGGCGTGGCATCGACCTCGCTCTCGCTCTTAGCGATCTCAGCACGTTCATCTGTGATCGATGGAAATGGCGCGATACCCTCCTCGTCCTCCTGTCCCATTGCTCTCTCTTCCCGCGTAGCCAGCGGTGCAGTGCGTGGGGTGAGTGTTCCTTGCTTGCAAGGCCTTGTTTGCTTCAACTTTGTGCCTTGCGAATTAAATGCGTGGTCTTCATCCCAACAAAAGCGCCTCCACGTGTCCTCATCAATGAACCCATACTTGAGTATGGAACGAGATCCTTCTTGGCGTAGTCTCGTAAGCGTATGCTTAAGGTCTTCCATGCCTTTCTGCGCTAGCGATGCATCCGTCGCACTAGGGGCGGATTCTTACGGAATGTTGAATGATGAAAATATTTCCGTTAGCAAGGCATTGCGAGCCTCAATAGTCACCAACCTCCGGGAAGATAGCGTGATCGGAACCCGTTCGACCTACTATCCCACATACTCGAAATGCATTACGCCTTTTTGGCTTTCTAGGGGCCCCATCATTTGGATCGATCTACTGTAATGGTATATCGATCATTGGCCTTTTGTTTGGTCCTCTTGCGGTAGTGAGTCGATCCTTCTTTTGAGGGCACATCATGTCCTTGAGACGATGGATTAGAGGGCGACATCTTCTTTACAAGTTAAAATAGTTTGAGGCGAACTAAAAGTGAAGAACAAATAAAATCACATTAGAGTGAATGAGTTTGTTATACTTGCATCTAAAGAACTAGCCTAAATGGCTTGTTATTAGCCTTTTCAAAGAACTAGCCTAGATGGCTTGTTATTAGCCTTTTAAAAGAACTAGCCTAGATGGCTTGTTATTAGCCTTCTAGCAAAAGAAGCGAACTAGGAGGTTGCGAACTTAATAAAAATTTGGCGGACACCTCCTAAAACTAGGACATCCACACAGCAGACAAGCGAGAAAAATACATATGGATTCAACCATTTGGCGATTAACGAGAATAATTGAGCGAAGCTCGGGATCTCACATATGAACATATGCAGTATTACGAATAAAGCAATTAGCATAAAGCTCATATTGATTGTTTGAATGTTCTCGAGATGTCGGGTTGCCTTAAAAGGCCCTCCTGCATACAATGGACAAGTAATAGACTAGATTGTGACAACTTTATCTCAATATGATTTAATACTTGACGGGGTTAAGTATAAATCTACTCAATTAGTTATCTTATATGCATATTCACTAACTAAGCATATAAAAGACAGGTTTGCAATAGAGCTAATCAAATATATATATATATATATTTTAGATAGATCAAAAGTTTCCCTGTTTTATTCGGGACCATGTACCATGTACAACCACGGCACCATCTCACATATGAACATGTACAACCACGGCACCATCGCTCCTATCCAGCGAACAAAGACATTTTAACTAATTCTTGGCTCTTGTGCTCTAAACAACGAGAAAACAAACATCAACTGCCGAACTCACACTAATCAAATATATATATATATGAAAGTGAAATTATTTGCTAAGATTTGTTGTCACAATTAGTCTATTCCATCCCTAAATCATCCTTGAACATTAAGCCCACATAAGGTCCCCAAGCATGATCGTGGCCTTTGCAAGTCGAGAATAATCACGAAAGTGTCCCGAAACTCACTAACTAGCGAGCAACACGAAAAATAGAGCAAATGGCCAGGCGGTGCCTCCGGATCGGCGGCCTCTAGCTCGATGGCTAGTCCCAGAAATACTCACGGTTGAAGCCGAAGAGGGCCTTGAGGGAGGAGGCCGGGGAGGGCCGAGGGAGGAGCCAGCCGGGCCGAGGAGGGGAGGGAGAGGAGGCCGGGGGGGAGGCCGAGGGGGATCGGGAGCCGAGGCCGGGGAGGAGCGCCGGGGCGGGGAGGAGCAGGGAGGGAGGAGGGCCAGGGGCCGGGGGCAGGGGAGCAGGGGGAGGAGGGCCGAGGAGGCAGCGCCAGGAGGCAAAAGCGTCTCAAGGTTTAGGGTTTGGCGTGCAGTGAATGAGATCTGCTTGCAGGAGATATATAGAAGAAATAACATCACGAGCGGTTCTATAATATAGCGATGCAGTGATGATATATCCTGAGCGGTTCTATAATAGAAGCGATGCAGTGATGTTTAAATATTACGAGCGGTTCTATAATAGAACCGTGCGTGATATTAATAACATCACGGACGGTTCTATAATAGAACCGTCTGTGATGTTAATGACATCACGGGCGGTTATATAATAGAACCGTCTCGATGTTGACATATCCTGAGCGGTTAGGTAACATAACCGTGCATGACAAATCTTTATCCTGTTGTTATGTTAAAACACGTCATGATATATCTTGTTCATTGACATTCACTTGTCGGTTGATTCGATCGACTCTTATGCATGCCACTTTGTTGTATCTTACGGGAAAGTTGTCTTTAACGAAATATAGGCTATCTTGTGGTTGAAGTGGAGTTCTAATCCTCAATTCAAACCCTAAAATCTGAGAGCAATCACATACAACTATTTCCATATTGCCAAAGTAGACATGATTACATTCTTGTCATCAATTATATACGAATGGCCATCTTTGAATCGTGTATTTGGAATCATATTGATATTAACGAATAAATCGTGCTCTTATACTTGCATCTTTTCCATCAATCCGGATGCTTCTGAAGCTACTTACAAAGATCATCACAATCATATATACATAATTGGGATGCTTCTGAAGCTACTTACAAAGATCATCACAATCATATGTACAAAGCATGATGGGTCGTATCATCTTTACAATAGCATTAATGTAATATTATTACACATGAAAATTAGTAAGCATGATGACAATGCACCCTTCTCATAACTTCATACCACATGCTTATTCTTTTGTATGAAAATTAGCCCTTCATGATGATCGGCGTGTGTAGCTTGCTTCCTCATGTTGTTCTTACGGGACGGGATGTCATTTCCGATAGGTGGCAACTCATCAAATTGATTGTACTCTTCCTCATCTACTACATTCTCAACTCAGACAATTCTCCTTTTCCACTGAAGAACTACGTGGCGCTTCTTGTTGGGCCGAATTCGGTTACATAGAAGACTTGAACAACTTGGTTAGCGAATCGAATGGTTCGTCTTGGTATCCGAACCGTTCGAGGTCCACGATAGTGATGCCATTCTGTCGACCTTCACGTCTTTGGAGGTGGACCCATGACACGAAATAGGGAATCTTGAAAAGTGCGTGGTCGAGCTCCCATATCTCCTCTATGAACCCATAGTAGGAGCTCCTCGTCAACCAGTGGTATTATTGAATGCATCTATCACGGACACCACTTATTACGGTTTGTGCTCTTCATATCCGATCTCTCGTGTAAAATGTGTACCCATTTAAGTCATATCCTTTCCATGTGACAAGCTGTAAAAGTTGGTCCTTTTGCCAACCATGTCGTGTGTCATCGGCGAGCTCCAGTGATAGGTCGCTCCTTCAACCATTTGTTGAGCTGAAGGTTATCTTGTCTCGTGATCCAAGACTCTGCCGTCTTTGGATTCTCTTGCCTTAGCCATTGCTTGTGCTTTCGGCGATATAGGCGGACACTACTGACCATGTGTTGCAAAACCGTGAAATGGGCTCGAGCATAATCAACGAATCGAGCGTGATTGCTTTCCTTCGATGGTCCCCATACCTGGAGCCTCCCCTCATGGCGAGATCGAGGCACACCTATTGGTTCGACACAGGCCATGTAATCGGCCTTGAGAACTTCGGCGGCCTCTTACATTGCATAACCTTCCGACAATGCTACCCTCGGACGAGATCGATTCCGTCGTAAGACTTGAGAATTCCCATGTACCTCTCGAGCGGGTACATGCTACGTGGAACAACGGCCGCATATCTTTATCTCTGTCACAAGGTGAACAATGAGATGGACCATGATATCGAAAAATGATGGAGAAATACATCTCAAGATTACATAGAGTCATCACCACCTCGACTTGCGAGCATCTAGTCGCCGGGATCGATGACCTTACGGCGATTGTGTTAAAGAAATAACACAGACCTAGTGATTGTCTCACGGACCTTGGCCGGCAAAATACTTCTAATTGCGACGGGGAGCATCGTGTCATCGGCACATGACAATCATGAGACTTCATGCCGATTAATTTCAAATCTTCCAGCGAAACAAGTCTCTTCATGTTGGAGGAATAGCAGGACGGAACTTTCACACCATGCAAGCAGCACGATTCAGTTCTTCGGCCTTTGATGAGTATAACAAGCGAGTTCCAAATGCGTCGGCCTTTATCGGTCTCTTTCGGTGCTAACTTCGGTCTTATGCCCATATCGACCAAGTCAAGCCGTGCGTTGATACCATCCTTTGTTTTACCCTTAATGTTGAGTAAGAGACCAATCACGCATCACGGACATTCTTCTCTCGTGCATGACATCGATCGATGGCGAACTTCTAGGTGCTCGATAAGGTAGGTCCCGAATATTGATCTCTTCTTCCACATGCTCTTTTCACGGGTACTTGATTTCGTCCCTTTCCATCGCAACATCAAATCCTTAACAATGTCATGAACATCTCTCCGCTCAAGCGCCTTGGAGCTGGACCATTTCGTTCCTTCCGTCGAAAAGTTGCTTCATCTTGCGATATGGGTGATTCCTCAGAAGGAACCTCTGATGGCGCATGTACCGCAGTTTTGCGGGAGTGATTGACCATAAACTCTCGGTATCATCTAGCGGTGAGTCACGAGGCTTTGGTTCCTTTTGTACTCGGGCACAGCAGTTAGCAAGGCGGGGTAATCATTTATAGTGCGAGAACAACAAGCGATGCAAAGTAAAGTTCTCTCGTTTATCGCATCCCATCGTGTACCGGTAACCCACGGTGTTTTAGATCTTCCACCAATGGAGCTAGGTACACATCAATATCGTTCCCGAGTTGTTTCGGTCCTTGGATAAGCCTGAGACAACATAATGTACTTCCGCTTCATACACAACCAAGGAGGAAGGTTGTGAATCTGATTCTGGGCCAAGTGCTATCTTGCATTTGCTCATGTTACCGAAAGGATTCATTCCATCTGTACTCAATCCAAACCTTATATTTCTCGGATCCGCACGAATTCTTGAAAGCTCTGTCGATGTTTCTCCTTTGGATGGAATCGGCGGGGTGCCTTAGCATTCCATCATTCTTCGCTCCTCAAAGTGCCAGCAGCAGGTTTGCCTCCTTTGGGTTCGCAAACAAACGCTTCAAGCGAGGGAATTCTGATGAGATACCATGCCACCTTAGCGAGTACCTTTTTCACCTCAATGCTCTCGCCATCATCATCTGAATAACTCTTACGCTTGTCAGGGATCGTTGCACACGGACATATATACAAGTTTGTGTACTCTTTGCGGTCACGAGGATCTGATCGTTTGGACATGCATGTATTCTTTCTACTTCCATTCCCAAGGGACAAAGAACACCTTGGCTTTGTAGGTGCTTGTCGACAACTCGTTTCCCTCTGGAAGCATGTCGCCAATAGGCGTAACTTATTATTGTGAAACTCTTGTCGGACCAACCGTTGCTTGCCTTCAATTTGAGTAGTTGAAGCACGGATGACAACCTTGTGTATTTCAACTTGCACCCTGCGAACAAAGGTTTCTCCGAGTCCTCCATTAAGCCACAGGCTGTCCATATTCCTGTCATCAAGGTTTCATACGCATCGCGTAGCATCTGATCAAATTGTCATCGTGCAACCTGTCCTCATCGGGCTTCAATCGATATGATCATCCGACATATCATTGACATCGTCGACGATATTAACACTACTTCTTGCTTCACGTATATTATGCTCTTAGCCATGGTGGTCCAACATGTATAGCCCTTTTGAAACCCCTTGAATCAAGTGTTAGCCGATCTGCGGCGAGTTTGAAACATCTTGATTTTACGCAATCAATGCACGGACATGACATGAATTGCACCCCTTATTAAACATATCCTCCTCTGCGGCTCTTTTGAAAGTGGAGCGCCATTAAGGTACTCGGCACTTTCGTGCGGTTCTCGGCGTACATCGACTTCGATCCATCTCGCTACACATGTAACACTTAGTGTTAAATATTAAGTGCACGGTGTAGTGCGTATGCACACATTCTTAAACTAATTATGCAATTACATACCTTAATTACATCACAAAGAAATAATTAACAAAATTCAAATTAATCTTCAATATAATAATGAAATTAGAACCCATTACTAATCTTAGATCACCAAAAGACTTGAATTGATCTATAAGCTAGATCTAAACAATCATTAAATTCTATCCTTAACAAGCTAGCTAGCTACATCATGATCGAATATTATATTATGCAAATAGAACCATTACTAGCTAACCTTATTCATCAAAAAACCAACACATGGTTCTACAAGCGAGATCTAAAAAATCATCAAATTCCTTCCTTATCAAGCTAGATGTTGAATATAATGCAATTAAAACACATTACTAACCAAATATCACAAACAACATATGGATCCAGCTACAATTAAGCTAGATCTAACCAAACAATCTTTAAATTAATTCTCTCTAACCAACCTAGATATATATTGAATTGGATGCATGCAATTAGAGAACTCATTACTAACCTTAGATCACCAAAATCAAATGAATCTAATATCACCCTTGAAATCAATGGCTTTCTTCTAAAAATCGCATCACTTCATGACCGCCACTTAGGATAGAAACGAAACCCTACCAACAAAGTGGATGGAGCGAGGCTCTGTTTTCTGACCTCGGAAGGTTTTATCACGAGCGGTTTTATATTACGGCCGTCATGATGCAAAAATATCACGAGCGGTTTCTAAATATAACAAATGCTGTAATGACTCTTGTAGATATTACAGAGCGGTTGTGTTATATAACCGTCAGTGAAATCCTGAGCGGTTTTACTTTGAAACCGTGCGTAATGAAATCTTGTAGCCATCACGAGCGGTTATATTTTGACACCGAATCACGTCTGCGATAGTTATTACATCACGGTTTGAGTACATAACCGTCTGTGATATTCCATATTACGAGGGTTTTTCAAAACCGTATCGTATAAAACCGTAGTGTCTGGAAGTTGAAGCGGGCGCTGGATATTGATACCGAGCTTCTAGTTAAAGGTTTGAGTACATAGCGGTGGAGTGATATTCCATATTCGACGGTAGCGGTTTTCAAAACCGTGGGCGGGACAGTGCATCTCGCGGGTGTGGTCGTCGCCGACAAGGTCCCCCCTGATCGTCGTCGCCTCCTCGGCCCGATATAAGCCTCGATGCGAACGCACGGAGTCACCGGTAAAACGTAGTAGTGGACGATGTGCCGACCTTCTCCTCGGCCTCCCGCAGGAGGGCAGTTATGGCCTGATTGATCGCGACATGCACCATCCGGAGGGCATCTTCAGGAGTCTGCGGATCACGATCATCTACCGCCGCGCCCACGCCAAGGTTGTCCGCCATCAAGACGTGCTGCCCGCATGGTGGTGGCGAAAACCGCGAGGGGCCAGGAGTCGAGTCGCGCCCACATCACGCTTCGAGAAAGTCCGCCGATGAAGCGCGCCATGCTCCTAAGATCCTGGTGTTGTTCCTGCAAATGAGCGAAGCTATCGGGCCCCACGGTGGGCGCCAGCTGTCAACGATCGGGATCGCCAACCGCAAGAAGTGAGATAGAAGTTAATGTGATACGGGACCTGAACTGTGCTTTACTCAAAAGGAGGAATGGAGCGGACGTGATGATGGTCGGAGCAAAATGACAACGGGCGTGAGGCTAAGGTTTATACTGGTTAGAGCCCCTATGAAAGGTAATAGCTCTACTCCAGTCGCCTTGAGGCGGTGTTCTTTGTTGTTTTTGAGTACAGGGGTGTGTTACAGCTCAAGTTTAGCTATGGCGATGTCTAAGCTCGAGCTATGGCGCGCTGTGTGTGTCCTCCTGAGAGACTGCGCATCCTTGGTCTTATACCTTCCCTGCATGCAACGGCCAGGGGAGATTCCCGGGTAGTGGCCTTTATGCACATTGAGGACTGGTAACCGTCTCGGTCTTGCTGCACACTCCTGCATTACTCCCACGATGCCACGTCTTGGTAACTGCCGAGTAAATGCACGCTCCGAGGTCCAAGGGGGCAATGCCCCGAGCAAGAGCCAGCCCGAGGTCAAGGTCGTGCAGGTCCCGAGCTCGGGGCCGCGCGCTTCTAAGGGCCCGAACAGCCCCACTCGATCCAGGTCGTGGTCGCGGGTTCCCGAGCTGGGGGCCCGTTGACCACGCGCTGACCGGCCAAGGGTTACTCAGGCCCCGACAGCAATATAAACATTTTGTATGAAGGACACGCTTCAATTTGTAATGTATGGAGTATTGATTATTATAATCATTCAGAAAAAGTAAATGTCCAATGGATGAAAAAGCATATAATTGATGTAAAATGGCCATGCATTAAAGAATAATGTTCCTCATCCAATACCTAAAAAATTGATTACTCCTTGATAAAATAGTACTCAAATGGGAGAATAGGACTTTTATGCATGGCCTTATTACATCAATTATATACTAGTTTAACACAAATTAAATCATGTAAAACTGGTGTGACAATTTTTCTTGTCGCGGCAGAAAATCCTTGGCGCTAACCAATCCTTGCCACGGCAGCATTTGCCACCGCCATTTACGCCTATGACACTTGCGCGGGTGGTGGCGAGGAACATCGATGCGGTTGAACTACGACAACGGCATTAATAAAACTACATTAGTCTTTGGGTCATCGCTCGCCTGACAGCGATAGTAACTCTTTATCCTTGCCGGTTACAATTCAAGCCGGCGGTGATATATTACATCATTTGCAAGCTAATATTTAACTTTGGTAGTGATAAAACTATCGCTTCTTAGGTGCGAACTAAGGGACTAATAGCTATACATCACTGCCGGGTTGTCAACGATCGGGATCGCCAACCGCAAGAAATGAGATGGGGGTCGATGTGATACGGGACCCGAGCTGCGCTTCGCTCGGGCGTAGGAAAAATATAGGCGTGGTGATGGTGAACAAGACGACAATGGCGTGAGATCAAGAGATTTATCTTGGTTCGAGCCCTATGGAGGTAATAGCTCTACTCCGATGCCTTCGGCGGTTTTTCTGGCTAATTACGAGTACAAGGGTGTATTCTGACTCAAGTTTAACAAAGGCTATGTCTAAGCTCGAGCTATGGCGTGTTGTGCGTTGTCTTCGTGTTGGCTCGAGAGGCTGCGCATCCTTGGACTTATACCTCCTCTGCACGCAACGGCCGGGAGAACTTCCCGGGAAGTGGCCTTCATGCGTTGAGGGTGGCGATAGCTTGCCGGACTTCTTTGCACGCGCTTCATCCCCGACCAGCGCTTTGGTAGCTGCGGTCAAATGCCTTATTCTCGAGGCGGGGAAAAACCTCCGTAGGTCTTGGTTCCTTGGCGAGTCGGTGCGAGACCATAAGCGAGTCTTTCGGCATCGACACCTGGCGTCCTTCAGACTTCTCGATGCTGGTATGGACGTGAACGGCTGGCGGGCACCTGGCGCCGTCTCGAGTTCGCGGCGAGCCTTAATTGCATCGAATCAAATCGCGGTTGCACGCCTTTTGAGTGCCGTGGAGCTGGATTTTTGGCGGCGTCACGGTTTATAAACCCAGTACCATATCAACTGTTGAGAACTTCTCGCTCTTGCGCCCCTCGCCTTCCAAGCTTCCTTCACCCGAGCAAAAACCTCCTTACCCCAGACCAAACCAGCCACGACCGCCATGGCCAAGTTAGGGAGGAGCACACTTTGTCGCTTTCGAGAATGAAGGAGCTCGAGTCCACAGGACCTTGATCCATTCATATGGCGGTTGCCGAACAGAGACCGAGCCACACCCCAAACGATGAGATTATGCACTTGAGCACTCGTCCTATTCGACTGCGGACCCGGAGAGCGAGTTAAATGCGAAGGTCCTCTCCACTGCGACATCGAGCTCATCAATCAGTGCCAAACTCCGTTCTCCTTCGACCATCTTCTCCCATCTATGCGAGGATTCTAGGGATTCTTCCGACCCCTCTATATATGACCCGATTTTAGCTAGTCCGGTAAGTGAGGCTTGTCGCGCTAACATCTTTCATAATATTGTTGCATCCTCATTTATTTATCATCATACAAGTGTTAGGACATTCATCTGCATAAAAAGGGAGTTACAAAATCCTAACAATCACTTTCCAAAAGCGCACACATGTTATTTCACCTTACTCAATGACATGTGGGCCATGTTTGTAAGAGAGAGAGAGTAGGCTGCACATACCTACCATATCAATTCTTACTTTACTCACCTCTACCCACCTACCTAACTAGTCTATGACACATGGGACCTACTTTGCATTGGAACTTGTGGGCAGCACATCCTCTCCATGCCTTTTCTCCTCCAACCACCCATACCCACCCCTTCACCCACCCTATGACATGTGGGACCTTGCCCCACATGTAAGGCATGAATGGGCAGCCATATATAAGTCTCTCCACATTGTTTTCTCCTCCTTACCTGCCCATTTGCTCATCCAAACCTGCAGAAAACAGCAAGCACCACTTCTTCAACCTCTTGCCATTCCCTCCACAAATCCCCTCCATTCTTGAGTTTGAGGTTGTGCATGTTACACCACCTTGAAGCCAAGATCAAGAGCTGCAAATCCATCCAAGTGGATTCTTGAGAACCAAATTTTGGGTGAGTGGCAATCGTTTTCTTCCTCCCTTGTGCTGAAATTTTGCTCTTGTAACTCATTCCTTGCCTTTCCATGGAACCCATACTCAAACCTTGAATCGGGTCATGCATGTCGCGCGGAAGCTTGAGGAGGAGGGCTAGTAGCTGCTGCAAGCACGAGCATGTGAGGGCATTGTCGTCTACACGGGCTAGGAGGAGGCGAACCGTGAAAACCGACGTTGTGATATTTTTCCGTCATCCCCTCATCGAAACCAACCTTCACCAAGTGCAAAAGCAACTTTCTAGTGGTAATATTCTACCCTAGTCCACCCCTTTTTAAGTCCTAGTACATTGCTATGAAGTATAGAACCCAATGGACAAATAGCCATTCTGTAACAGATCAGGTCAGCTCGGATAGTCCGGGGATTTTGTCCGGATAGTCTGGGGTTTTAACCCGGACACTTCGGGATTTTACCCGGATACTCCGGATAGCGCAAAATATTCCAGACCGAGAGGGTTAGCCCGGATACTCCGGGGTTTAACCCGGACACTCCGGGGTTTTAACCCGGACACTCCGGGATTTTGTCCGGATACTCCGGACAGGGCAGAATTCGTGAGACCGAGGGGGTCAGCCCAGACACTCTGGGGTTAAATGTCCGGATACTCCGGACATAATTCAATAAAATGCCTCTAAAACATGAAATTTTAACAACCAAGTCCAAATCTCGCAAGACTAAATTGGTATTTTATATTATAATCAAATATTGTGCATCATGAGCATTTCATGCATCTTTTAATCATGTGTACTATTTGAATTCTTGTTTGGTGTTTATGGATTTGGATTTTCTCGCTAGGTGTCGACACTTCGAAAGACCCACCCGAGTACGACTACGCTTTTGAGACCAAGATCGAGCAGCAAGGCACTATCTTAATCCTTGACCATGATTGCTCCTACTATTTGCGACTTACATCTTTGAAATTATTTTATCAATTGCATGCTTACTTTCAATTACAACTATGTTTGGGTAGAATTCTTAGCTATTACCATGTTATGTGTTATTCCCTTAGTATGTTCTTTCTATATTCCATTATCGCCCTAGGTGGTTGGTTAGTAATATTATATATGGGTTCGTATGTAATTGCTTAGCCATGCTTAGAACACGTTAAAAACGATAGATGGACTTACTCCATCGAGTGCAATGATTGAAATTATTATGATGATGTTGTTTTCAATTGTTGTTTAATAAGTAGAGATATTGGTTAAGGACCTAAGGATTAAATCTGGTGACGTCTTTTTGAGTAACTATCGTGCGAACCACACGCCGCTTATGGGACCGGCGTAACCAAGTACTTGTGTATGATTAGGGTGTGTAAACCATGTGCACTTTCGGAATTCCTTGAGCTTAGTGGAGCGTCAAGGAATGTCATGAAATTCCTTGGGCTTGGTGGAGCGCCAAGGAATGTCCTCGAGTCCCTCGAACTTTGTGTAGTTGGGGATGTCCAACAACGGTGTACTCCTTGGTCCACACACACAGCACCTGGGCACGCGGACCGAGGGTCACAAATCATCCGGATGGTTTAGATACACTACCATGCATCTTGGAAAATGGTTTGTCACGTTCACCTCGGCCGACACATCTAAGGAAATGTGTTAATAGCTTGGCTCACGAGTGTGGCGTGTCGTGTGGGTAAAGTCGTACCTCTGCGAGTTTAAACTATTGAATAGCGCGTCCATGGTTAGGGCGATCTCTTAACTTGTCGATCCTTTGGCGAGTATTAAGGACTTGGTAAGGCGGGATGGGAGTGGAAAAAGAGACACAAGTATTGGAGTACTTGTGTGTGTAGTTGAACATGAGCGATGGAACTCATGGTTGGAGAATGCTTGAAGGCATGATATGCATGTGATTATGATGATGTTATTATGTATTAGCTCTTGCAAATGTTTACTAAATGCAAATTCTTTTCAATCTATACATGATTATGATTTACCTCAAATATTGCTTTATGCTGAAATTGCCATATTACCTTCCTTTGGTGTAGCAACCACATGTAGTAGAAACCAGCACACAACTTATATTATTGTGCGAGTACACTCTTTGTACTCAATCGGATTGTCCACTTGCTGCGGTGAGGATGAAGCATTACAGGGGACTTTCTTGGGCCGACTTCGATAATGCTAACGTGTAGTTGCCGTTCTTGCCCGATTGGTTGCTGAGGGTTTTGGGGCATGCCATGCTGGCCTTTTGTTGTTTACTTTATGAATTCCGCTGCTACTTATTGTAATAACTCTAAATATGTCGTTAAGGACAGCAGTCCTTCTTTTGTGATGTAATGATGTTTATGCTTCCGCTAATTGTGTATGTGTTGTGATGTCAACTGTTGGATGAGAATCTTGGCGTGTTGGCAAACTTTCTGGGACCAACACGGTATAATCAAGGGGCCTTGAGGTTCCTTGATTCACTTGAGATGTATCGTGCATTTGAGTGAATCGGTGGAGTCGAGGGCCGGTTCCCCAGGGCTTGGTATCGAGCCATCTTGTTGTAGAGTTAGAACGGCCTTGTTACGACTAGTTAGAGAATGCTTTGAGTCAAAAACTATTTTGCTATCAAATAATTTCAGAACTAATAGCATGGTGCAAGTCTTTTATTTCTTACCCATCTTAGTTCTATATCTCGCCTTATGTTCATTTGGTTATGCAAACAAGTTTCTAACTCCTCTTATCCTTTTCAACGTGACAGATGAGTTTTGGGCCATTGGTTTTAGTCACCCGTGCCGAAGATGTGGAGGGCTATCCTTCCCTCCTGAGGGATATGTTGTGGAGGGCTAATTTCACTTATGCCCCGGAGTACGTGGTCTATGGTCGTGCCGTAGGACCCGGATTGAAGACCTACACTGCCACGGTTCACATCATCGCTAGGATGGTGACGGGGAGCATTCCCTATCACTTTCGGGCGAGGGGGACGTCCGTAGGAATGGCTATCCAAGAGGTGGCATATGTTGCCATGTGCCATCTCCGTCATGATTTGTGGGAGCTGACTTTGCCTCCGTATCAATATTTCCCTCAACGAGGATCGATCGATGAAGTCAACAGTGTTGCTGAAATTGAGATAGGAGAAGACTCTTCTGTTCGCCAGTTGTCGGGCTTGGTCCGTGCCTTGGACCGAGCCAATCGTTGCATTATCCACGAGCTGTGGGAGACTCGTGCCCGTCTTCATGCGGCACAAGGGCACCTTCACCAATTTGTCCAGATTAACTTAGTGCCGAGGGACATATTGTATGGGCGCAACTCCACGACGCCACACGATGTAGCCCCGCTCGCCTTTCAGTTTCCACATGTGTCGGGGATAGAGACTGAGGACGTTGTGTCCAACACCGCGCGCATCAATTCGGGAGGTGTGATGCGTCGACATACCCGGGAATTTTCGGGGGTACCTAGGTTCTATATAGGATCACCACAGTGTCTCGCTAACCCCTTAGACCCCGAAGACACCGGATCTCCGGGATATCATCTTTTGGATGTGTTTCCCCAAGGATTCCTTAGAGACATTTGAGTTGTCCTGGTAGAGCTCATCATGGAGGGAAAGTAGAGATGAGCTGAACTGATTTAATTGATGTAATAGGCTACCTTATGAACCTATGCTAGTTTTATATTTGGAACTATCACCCTTAGTTGTTATCCTTGACCTACGGGTTGTGAACTTATGCTATTGTATCGGAACCTTGTTGTTTGTTTTCATGGATGCTGTTGTGGCTTAAGAGCCTTCTTATTTTGATGTCTTTTGGGATTTGGTGCATGTTTTCTTGCTGCATACATGTAGAATTTTAATTGTGTGATTTGCTGTCCGGATATTTTAAATTCAGCGTTGTTGTGACTCTCCGGTTACTTGTTGCTAATTTGGTTTTGGCAATAGATGACGGTAGTTACCACTCGTTCCCAAGCTCAGCATGAGGCGAGGCCGCAATCCAACGAATCCCAAGCAACTGAGAATCCAACTCAGGGGGTCACCCATGACCACCCGGAGTCCTCACATCGTCAAAATCAGCACCACGTTCGCGTGGAGGAGGAACTTCCACCCCCTCCTACCATGACTCAAGTCCTCGCTCTGATTGAGCAAAATCGGCAAGATCAAACTTTGATCCTGCAGCAGATCGCCCGTAACACGGCCCATGCCCCAGCCCCTTTTCGAGGAGCCGAGGGGGCGGGACATCACGCGGCTAGCGGACTCAGTGAGTTTCTTCGCACGAGGCCGCCAACATTCTCCCGTGCTGCGGATCCACTCGAAGCCGATGATTGGCTTCAGACTATTGAGCGCAAGCTGGCCATCGCTCAATGTCCGGACCATGAGAAGGTCCTCTTTGCTTCACATCAACTCGATGGTGCAGCGTGCGCATGGTGGGACAGCTTTACCGCCATGCAGCCCGCCGATCATGTCATCACTTGGGTGGAGTTTCGCGCGGCCTTCCGCAAGGCTCATGTTCCCGCAGGTGTTATGGTGAGGAAGAAGCGTGAATTTCTCGCATTGAAGCAAGGTGGCAAGACCGTCATGGATTATCTTCACGAGTTCAACTATTTGGCTCGCTATGCCCCGGACGAAGTCTCCATTGATGAGCGCAAGCAAGAGCGCTTTATGGAGGGACTTTCTGAAGAGTTGCAGCTGGAGCTCGCTGCTCATGACTTCCAGAATTTCCAGCACTTAGTCCACAAGGCTATAGTGGTGGAAGAGAAATGGGCAAGGTTGGAGGATTCGCGCAAGCGCAAGCGGATTGCACAAAATTCAGCAAGTGGCAACTTGCAGCCATCGCACATGGTGCGCCCCTCACTTCCAAACTATCAAGCTCCGGCACCACCGAGACCTTCTACATTTGTTGCTCGCCCGCCGCAACCAAGTCTTCCACCAACTATCGGTGGAAATCAGCAAGGAGCCAACACTCAAGCTCGTCCAGTTCTTGTTTGCTTCCAGTGCAAACAGCCGGGGCACTTTGCACGCCAATGCCCGCAAAAGAACCAAGCAATGTCGGGGATTCGACCCACTTTTGCACCAGGGGCAGCAGCACCTCCACCTCGACCAATGCTTCCAAGAACCGCTCCAACCCCACCGCGTGGTCGCATCAACCATGTGACTGCCGAAGAAGCTCAGAATGCACCGGAGGTGGTATTGGGTACGCTTTCCGTCAACTCATACCCGACTACCGTATTATTTGATTCCGAAGAATCCCATTCATTTGTTAAGGAGAAGTTTGCTAGGCATCATGAGTTCCCTATACAACCTATGCATCCACCACTTCTCATTAAAACCCCAGGATCGGAATTAAGGACCGATCGAGTCTGCCGGGAAGTAAAGATTGAAATTAATGGAATAGAGTTCCTAGCTGACTTGATAGTGATTAAAACGGAGGGAATTGAAGTTATTCTTGGGATGGATTGGCTGTCCAAGCACCAAGGATGCATCAATTGTGCCAGCAGATCTGTTTCTCTTACCAACGCAAGTGGCAAACAAGTCGTGTTTGCGTCAAGTCCAGATTATGCTCACCTCTATGCCTTGAAGGGTGAGCCATTCCTTGGAATAAGTAACATTCCAGTGGTATGTGATTACCGGATGTATTTCGGAAGAATTGCGGGGATGCCACGGCCAGGAGGTTGAGTTAAATCATTGAGCTTACGCGGGCGGCCCGATATCGAAGCGACCTTATCGTATGCCTCCAAATGAGTTGATTGAGTTGAAGAAACAACTTACGGAGCTGCAAGAGAAGGGCTTCATTCGGCCGAGCTCCTCACCTTGGGGATGCCCGGCAATATTTGTGAAGAAGAAGGATGATAGTTTGCGGATGTGTGTTGATTACCGTCCATTAAATGCGGTCACGGTCAAGAACAAGTATCCCCTTCCGCGGATCGATGATTTGTTTGACCAAATGACCGGAGCCTGTGTTTTCTCCAAGATCGACTTGAGATTGGGCTACCATCAAATCAAGATTAGATCGGAAGACATTCCAAAAACGGCATTCTCCACTCGTTATGGCCAATATGAGTATACCGTCATGTCTTTCGGTTTGACCAATGCACCAGCCTACTTCATGAACCTTATGAATTCAGTTTTCATGGAGTATCTCGACAAGTTCGTTGTCATCTTCATTGATGATATTCTTATTTACTCCGAGTCTGAAGAGGAGCAAGAAGTACACCTTCGGGCAGTCCTACAGAAGTTGCGAGAACACCGGCTTTACGCCAAATTCAGCAAGTGTGAATTTTGGCTAAAGGAGGTTGCCTTCTTAGGCCATGTGATCTCGGAAGGCGGAGTTGCGGTTGACCACGCAAGATCTGGTATGCTTGGTCGAAGCGACCTAAGAACATCACAGAGGTTGAAGTTTTCTCGGGTTCGCGGTTATTACCGCCCGATTCGTGGAGAACTTCTACAAAATCGCAAGCCATTGACCGAACTTTTGAAGAAGGAGAACAAGTTCAGATGGTCGCGGAATGTGAGGCAAGTTTTCAATTCTTTGAAGACTAAACAACCATTGCACCCATCTTAGTCTGCCGGATATTCACAAGAGTTTCGACATATATTGCGATGCATCCGCCTCGGTTTGGGTTGTGTACTTATGCAAGGAGGCGAGTTGTGGCGTATGCATCGAGGCAATTGAGACCTCATGAGATGAATTACCCCACCCATGATTTAGAGCTGGCAGCAGTGGTACATGCTCTAAAAATCTGGCGACATTTCCTCATCGGTAATCGTTGTGAAATCTGCACCGATCACAAGAGCCTGAAGTATATCTTCACTCAAGCCGATTTGAACTTGAGGCAAAGGAGGTGGCTCGAATTGATCAAAGATTATGATATGGGACTCCATTATCATCCTGGAAAGGCCAACATTGTTGCCGATGCTTTGAGCCGAAAGTCTCAATGCAATAGTCTTTCGGTAGAACCGGAATCGGACGCCATGTGCGCCGAGTTTTGGAAGCTCAATCTAGAAGTGGTTAAGGAGGGATTCCTTGCTGTCTTGGAAGTCAACTCTAATCTCTTAGACCAAATCAAAGAGGCTCAAAAGACAGACAAGGGCATGGCACTCATCCGAGGCCGCATCAAGCAAGGCAAGGCCAATTGCTTCGCCGAGGACCCACAAGGAGTCTTATGGTTGACAAGCGGCTAGTGGTGCCAAATTGTAAGGAATTAAAGGCACGATTCTTGATGAGGCTCATAATTCCACATTCTCTATTCATCCGGGAGTACAAAAATGTATCAAGATCTTAAGCCAAGGCTTTGGGGACCCGGATGAAACGAGAGATTGCCCTATGTTCCGAGTCGTCGACGTGTGTCGTGGTGAAAGCCGACCATTTGCGTGCAGCAGTACACTTCAACCCTTGCCCATTCCCATGTGGAAGTGGGAAGAGATTGGTATGGATTTCATCACGGATTGCCCAAGACGCATAAAAGGTTTTGATTCTATATGGGTAATCATTGACCGATTGACAAAGACTGCTCATTTCCTCCCTGTCAAGATAGACGGATCTGAAGGAGCAAGTTGGCCGAGTTATATCTTCATTGAATTGTGTCCCTTCATGGTGTTCCCAAAAAGATTGTCTCAGATCGAGGTACTCAGTTCACCTCGCATTTTTGGCAATGCCTCCACAAGGCCATGGGGACTCAACTCTCTTTTTGCACTGCGTATCACCCTCAGACTGATGGACAAGCTGAACGGGTAAACCAAATTCTTGAGGATATGCTTAGGGCTTGTGCCCTTACCTACGACAAGAATTGGGAGAAATGCTTACCCTTCGCAGAGTTCTCCTACAACAACAGCTATCAAGCTAGTCTTCAAATGAGTCCATTCGAGGCTCTCTATGGGAGATCTTGCGAACTCCACTTAATCGTGCGAGTCCGAGAGAGACCCTCTTTGGTCTGAACTAGTCACCGGCGGAAGAGCAAGTTCGATTTATTCGCGAACGGTTGCGGACCGCGCAGTCTCGCCAAAAGAGCTACGCTGATCGTCGCCGCCGTGAACTCAAATTTGAAGTTGGTGATCACGTCTATCTCAAGGTTTCACCGATGAAAGGTGTTCGTCGGTTTCAGGTGAAAGGAAAGCTAGCCCCTCGTTATATCGGACCTTGCCGAATTTTAGCAAGGCGAGGAGCAGTGGCATAGCAATTGGAGCTTCCATCTTCACTAGCCGATATACATGATGTCTTTCATGTCTCTCAATTGAAGAAATGTCTCCGTGTCCCAACCGAAGTCACAGAGTTGGACACTCTCGATTTACAACCCGATCTATCCTACAAGGAGCAACCCATTTGTATTCTCGACAAGAGGGAGCGTGTTACCCGAAACCACACCATCAAATTCTTTAAAGTTCAATGGAGTAATCATACCCCGACGAAGCCACATGGGAGCGTGAGGATCATCTTGAGCGAATACCCTACCTCTTCAATGAAGCGGTGTAATCTCGAGGACGAGATTCTTTTAAGGGGAGGCTTGTAATGACCAATTTTCGCTAGTCCGGTAAGTGAGGCTTGTCGCGATAACATCTTCCATAATATTGTTGCATCCTCATTTATTTATCATCATACAAGTGTTAGGACATTCATCTTGCATAAAAAAGGGAGTTACAAAATCCTAACAATCACTTTCCAAAAACTGCACACATGTTATTTCACCTTACTCAATGACATGTGGGCCATGTTTGTAAGAGAGAGGAGAGTAGGCTGCACATACCTACCATATCAATTCTTACTTTACTCACCTCTACCCACCTACCTAACTAGTCTATGACACATGGGACCTACTTTGCATTGGAACTTGTGGGCTGCACATCCTCTCCATGCCTTTTCTCACTCCAACCACCCATACCCACCCCTTCACCCACCCTATGACATGTGGGACCTTGCCCCACATGTAAGGCATGAATGGGCAGCCATATATAAGTCTCTCCACATTGTTTTCTCCTCCTTACCTGCCCATTTGCTCATCCAAACCTGCAGAAAACAGCAAGCACCACTTCTTCAACCTCTTGCCATTCCCCTCCACAAATCCCCTCCATTCTTGAGTTTGAGGTTGTGCATGTTACACCACCTTGAAGCCAAGATCAAGAGCTGCAAATCCATCCAAGTGGATTCTTGAGGAACCAAATTTTGGGTGAGTGGCAATCGTTTTCTTTTCCTCCCTTGTGCTGAAATTTTTGCTCTTGTAACTCATTCCTTGCCTTTCCATGGAACCCATACTCAAACCTTGAATCGGGTCATGCATGTCGCGCGGAAGCTTGAGGAGGAGGGCTAGTAGCTGCTACAAGCACGAGCACGTGAGGGCATTGTCGTCTACACGGGCTAGGAGGAGGCGAACCGTGAAAACCGACGTTGTGATATTTTTCCGTCATCCCCTCATCGAAACCAACCTTCACCAAGTGCAAAAGCAACTTTGTATAGGTAATATTCTACCCTAGTCCACCCCTTTTTAAGTCCTAGTACATTGCTATGAAGTATAGAACCCAATGGACAAATAGCCATTCATAACGGTCGGTCAGTCACGGATAGTCAGGGATTTTGTCCGGATAGTCAGGGTTTTAACCGGACACTCGGGATTTTACCGGATACTCCGGATAGCATAAAATATTCGCATCGAGAGGGTTAGCCGGATACTCGGGGTTTAACCCGGACACTCTGGGTTTTAACCCGACACTCGGGATTTTGTCCGGATACTCCGGACAGGGCAGAATTCGTGAGACCGAGGGGGTCAGCCCGGACACTCCGGGGTTAAATGTCCGGATACTCCGGACATAATTCAATAAAATGCCTCTAAAACATGAAATTTTAACAACCAAGTCCAAATCTCGCAAGACTAAATTGGTATTTTATATTATAATCAAATATTGTGCATCATGAGCATTTCATGCATCTTTTAATCATGTGTACTATTTGAATTCTTGTTTGGTGTTTATGGATTTGGATTTTCTCGCTAGGTGTCGACACGTCGGAAAACCCACCCGAGTACGACTACGCTTTTGAGACCAAGATCGAGCAGCAAGGCACTATCTTAATCCTTGACCATGATTGCTCCTACTATTTGCGACTTACATCTTTGAAATTATTTTATCAATTGCATGCTTACTTTCAATTACAACTATGTTTGGGTAGAATTCTTAGCTATTACCATGTTATGTGTTATTCCCTTAGTATGTTCTTTCTATATTCCATTGTCGCCGTAGGTGGTTGGTTAGTAATATTATATATGGGTTCGTGCGAATTGCTTAGCCATGCTTAGAACACCGTTAGAAAACGCGATAGATGGACTTACTCCATCGGTCGCAATGATTGAGAATTATTATGATGATGTTGTTTTCAATTGTTGTTTAATAAGTAGAGATATTGGTTAAGGACCCTAAGGATTAAATCCTGGTGACGTCTTTTTGAGTAACTATCGTGCGAACCACACGCCGTTTATGGGACCAGCGTAACCAAGTACTTGTGTATGATTAGGGTGTGTAAACCATGTGCACTCGGAATTCCTTGAGCTTAGTGGAGCGTCAAAGAATGTCCGCCGGAATTCCTTGGGCTTGGTGGAGCGCCAAGGAATGTCCTCGGAGTCCCTCGAACTTTGTGGAGTTGGGGATGTCCAACAACGGGTGTACTCCTTGGTCCACACACACCGGGCACTGGGCACGCGGGACCGAGGGTCACAGTCATCCGGATGGTTTAGATACACTACCATGCATACTGGAAAATGGTTTGTCACGTTCACCTCGGCCGACACATCTAAGGAATTGTGTTAATAGCTTGGCTCACGAGTGTGGCGTGTCGTGTGGGTAAAGTCGTACCTCTGCAGAGTTTAAACTATTCGAATAGCCGCGTCCATGGTTAAGGACGATCTCTTAACTTGTCAGTCACTGGGCGAGTATTAAGGACTTGGTAAGACTGGGATGGGAGTGGAAAAAGAGACACAAGTATTGGAGTACTTGTGTGTGTAGTTGAACATGAGCGATGGAACTCATGGTTCGGAGAATGCTTGAAGGCATGATATGCATGTGATTATGATGATGTTATTATGTATTAGCTCTTGCAAATGTTTACTAAATGCAAATTCTTTTCAATCTATACATGATTATGATTTACCTCAAATATTGCTTTATGCTGAAATTGCCATATTACCTTCCTTTGGTGTAGCAACCACATGTAGTAGAAACCAGCACACAACTTATATTATTGTGCGAGTACACTCTTTGTACTCAATCGGATTGTCCACTTGCTGCAGGTGAGGATGAAGCATTACCCGGGGACTTTTACTGGGCCGACTTCGATAATGCTAACGTGTAGTTGCCGTTCTTGCCCCAGTTGGTTGCCTGAGGGTTTTGGGGGCATGCCATGCTGGCCTTTTGTTGTTTACTTTATGAATTCCGCTGCTACTTATTGTAATAACTCTAAATATGTCGTTAAGGACAGCAGTCCTTCTTTTGGGATGTAATGATGTTTATTCTTCCACTAATTGTGTATGTGTTGTGATGTCAACTGTTGGATGAGAATGCGCGTGTTGGCAAACTTTCCTGGGACCAACACGGGTATAATCGCGGGACGCCCGAGGTTCCCTTGATTCACTTGAGATGTACCGTGCATTTGAGTGAATCAGGTGGTATGTTGAGAATGTTTGAGGTGAGAGACAGATTGCATTGTCATTAGTGTCATTTGGGAAAAGTCGAGTGATAACATTAAAAATGATATTTGAACACAACAGTTGCTCTGTATAGTTCGACATTAGTTGATGAAACGAGCTGAGAATAAATGCCATTTCGGGTTGACTTTAGATTGAAAACAAAGAAGGGATAATTTAAGTATTGGTTTGAGGTAAAAGAATTATAAGATGATCCTGGGATTTAACTTGTTTGATCATTTTAATAAACAGAAGGTTTTTGATTTTCTTTGGATTTGACAACTATGAAGGAATAAAATGTATAGGATCGAAAGATTGATTGCAGGATTTGTACACACAAAAGATATACTCAATACCATATTAAGAGTCGATTACAACCATATAAGGAATATGTTTACATTTAGAGCCTATCATTGAGACAGGGGTTGTTCTGATTACTTAATATATTCTTAGGTTTTTAAGATGGTTTGGAAATTTTTGATGTCTTTCTTGTCGATGTGGATTAAAACTCTTATTGGGTAGGTGTTGGCGAAGCGTTCAATTTCTTTTCAGTTGTTGTAGGTGGCGTTGTCCGTTTTATTCAAAACAACAGAAAGGTTGTTTGCTAATGATATAAAATAGATGATCAGGAAGTGACTAAAATCAAGGAGTTAACTTGAATCATGGTAGGTTCAGATACATATGTATCATACCTAGTACTATGTCGGGTAGGTTATCAACTTCTTTTGCAAATTAATGCTGTAGGTAATTGCCTTAAATGACTGAATTGACATTTGGAGTTGGATTGATATATGTCTAAGGAATTATTTATTTTCAAATTCTGGAGGTCGTTTTGAAGAATGTTGCATAGCTTCATTAGATTGAGGATGAGGTGGAGTTTTAATTTTCTTCGGACAACCATTGGCATAATGCCCATGGCTACCATAGCAAAAGCAATTAATATTGGCTTTTAAATTTTGAGTATCAGACAGCTATTCCTTGGTGTTGTTGGAAAGATAAACAGATAATGATTGAGATTGAGAATGAAGTTGAGCAGAATTCTTCTTGGGTATGTAATATTGTTTAAGCGTCTCTGATTCTTTAACTAATTTCAGATTTGTTGGGTTGACAATACTTTAAGGAACAACGCTTAGGTGTTAAATAGGATGTAGAGGAGACTTTTTGATCCAAACAATTTGTTCTCTCGGCAAGAGCTGGAATAGAATCTTCATTTCGAGGTTGAAGTCCGGGTAGGATTTTACTTCCAAGCTTTTTACTAAGGGATCTTGTCACAGGCATCCTGCAACAATATTTGTTAAGATAAGGTTATTTAGATGGAATTTCAGTGGGTTACAAGGCAACATTTCGTTCTTTAAAATCTTTTTAATGAAAATTTTCTTATTAAGTAGGGTTGACACATCGTAAATTTCAACCTAGTGGTTTATCATTTACGAGAGTAACCCGAAAGCAATAGAAAAGACATACAACAAAACTTCATTAACACAGAAATACTGTACATATATTTAACTCGGTAATTAGGAAAGGTATCTATGGTTTTTCCTTCTCTCGCCATATGTATTTATGTTTAAAAGGTGTACTATATAGTTAGAATAATGTATAACTCGTGATAACTTGCTATCTTCCAAAGTAAGCTATTCAGTGATGAGTCTTCATTTATTCTTTGCACCACTTGTTGATGTCGGCATTCCTGAGCTCGATGAAGTCGGAGAGGTTGTGATTCTTGTTACTTCTATCTTCTTGAAGTTCTTGACGTAGGCGTCCTAGCGTTTACATCTTGTCACGTCGAATTTCTTTCAAAAAGATTTGTTGGTGGCTTTTATTTACTTAAATAGATAAGGGAAGAAATACTTGTAGAAAAATAATTTAAGAGTGGAGAAAGTAAATTCTATGGATGGGAAAAGAGTATATGTATAACTGATGCTACTCTTTGAATATTTCTTTTAGAAAGTAAGGTTTCCAATTTTTCTGGTTTCCACTTTTAGCATCCATTCGAAGGTTTCTATTAGAAGTGTAGAACTTTTTTTTTGGTTCTAACTCATTCTTAGGGTACATAATTTAGGAATAGCAATGAAATGAGTTTTGAGGCATGGTTAAAAGTTATTGTTGGAGCATTAGGTTTCGACCAGCCTAAGTGTCTTAAGTTAGTTTGGTGTTTTACTAATTTAATGAGATCTTGAACTTGGTTTATATATGGGTGGTGCGATTCCAAGCAAAGCTAAGAGTAGTAATGGGGATTGTATTACTAATCTTAATGAGGCTTAATTTTAAGAAAGGCTGATGTCCATAGCAGTTACACAGGTGAGAAATTGTACAAAGAGGAGATAAGTTCGTATAAGTTTTATATAAAGAAGAGATAGACTATTTTTATAATTTCTTATTTGTCCTATGGATTGAGTTTTCCATATTCATACACGAGGACAACTTATTATGAAACTTTAACCTAGAGGTTAAGTTCACACATAAATCGGTCCTGACAAATAAAATAAAAACCAATTCTAAACAACAAGTTATAGACACCACGTAAAAATGCTTGATATAACTAGAGCGAAATAATGTGCTACGCGCAAAGGGTTCTTATCTTAGGGTAGATCCTAATATATTCTAACCTTCTGCCTTTTATTGTTGGGTGATGCTATTTCCTCCTGAAGTAGGGTCTTCAAGTAGTACTTCTGTTTTGTCGGAAGTAGCGAAGTATTGTCTGACTTCCTTGAGATGGTTGTTGTAGACATTGTAGGCTTCTTCGATTGACATGAAGAACGATAGCAACATGTCTCTAACATCTTCAGAAGCAATAGTGAAGATAAACCATGACGACAATTTCTCTTTCAGAAAAGAAGAGTTTGTTTACAAATCAAAATGAAATTAGGGGTAAGAGTAGGATCTTAATGATGAGGAAAGAATAGCAAAGTCTACTTTTTGCAAATAGAGTATCTTTTGAAAATAAGATTTTGAATTTGCTTATTCTAATGCTAACGACCATTCTACCTAAGGTTTATCCTACGGTCGAAGATAGCTCGATACCAAGCGTGGCGACCCGTTTTATACGAATGCCAAACGAAATCTAATGTGCACAGTACTAGTCCTCTGGATCGATAGCTAGCACGCACATTTCAACATTTGGAATCACAACCATACAAACATATTAATTAAGCGGAAGCGAATAAATACAAAGAATTATTACAACTCGAGAATAGCGAAAAAGCAAAATCTCGTAGTGTGCCCAACCGAACTCGCAGGCAATCGACGAGGCATAAATCTCGAGATAGAACGCCGAAGAAGAACCCGCAACTGCGATGAACAACCGAAGCCGATAACTCATCTACCTACAATATAATTAAGCAAGGGTGAGTACTTTACGTACTCGGCAAGACTTGAGCAAATCCTACAATATATGCGAGCCAATTCAAAGGAGGCTACTACAGATTAATTTGCATAAAGCGAAATTTAATTGTAAAAAAGTTATTTGCAAACGGAATTTGTAAGAGCATTTAATTGATAACAAATAAGTAAAGCATAATAACACTCACGATCCTCCATGACATGAGCAGCGAATCAACAAATCACGAAATCCATCAATGCCACCCTTCGACATAAAACACGATTTGCAAAACAAGTGGAACCAACCCTTTTGAAAATAATAAAACTAACTTCGCATCAGTTCCGCCAAGACACCCATGACCATGGTGCGGCTAATCAATTAGATTTAAACTCTGCAGAGGTGTACAACTGGACCCACAAGACATGACCTTTTCTTTTTGCCACACGCTTCACATCCAATTGTAAGCGCGGTGGCCAGAATGTTCATGACGAAAACCTTTACATTATCTAATTTAACTTTGCACCAGCGACGGGACGTTGGACCCATACCATTATAGAAGAACTCAGAGCATAGAAATGTTGGAACTTCCCAAGTATGGCGTACACCGTTGTATTAGCAAGTGTGGCTCCCAACACCTCGGTGTGGGCACCCCGTCGAACAAACCTTAAAAAGGAATGCCCGCACTACTTGACCTTCCAAAATGCAAAGTTAAACTAGATAACTTAATCGGTTTAAGGTTGCCCCATCCCAACACTTGTGGTTTATGCGGTTTTCTTGGATCATACAACACGACGTTCGGTCCTTAATCCGACACGGCGATACTTCACCCTACACTACGTGCGATCCCTTAAGCACACTTGTTATTGCCAATAATCGCCCGCATCAAAACCATAGTTTTATTTTGGGTTTTTAATCAAAATTACCAGCAAGTAACAGTGCCATACCCAAAGTTTTCAGGAAACAAGTTTTGATCTGATCATCTGCTTTATTGATTCTAAAGCATGGCTAAGCATGAATAATATGAACGCATATACCCATGATGACATTAAGTAATGCCTATCCTTAATCTATTGTTAACAAGGTTCACATGTCCATAATTATCAAAGAAGGTTATGAGACAACAGGTATAACTACCAGATCCACAAAATAGCAATTTACATAAAGTAATCGCATGCACAAAATAGTTTAGTAAAACAAAGTATATTACATACTGGGAACAATATGGTCAAAGGGGTGCTTGCCTTGCTTATTTGCCGGTTACGACGAAGATAAGGATTGCGGCGGACGACGACGACAACGGAGACAACGATGTCGGGTTCTACACGTCGATCAACGGAAACAAAGTACATAATAAACTTCAATAAGGGCAAAAAGAAAGTAGATAGAAAGAATAAATAAAACTCTTCACAAGAAACATGGTTGCTCTTTTATGAATTTATTAGTTTTATTTTTTTGAATTCAAGATGCAAAGATTGTTTGGATTAATAGAATTAATCATTAGTTGCAAGCTTTCATTGATTCACTATTCATAATATGAGTTTCGCAACTTTATTACTTAAGGTTTTTGCTTTGTTAGGATTCAGATTCAAAGCAAGATGAAATAAGAATATTTTCTTAGATTGCTGTAGATTATATCCTAAAGATCATTTCTAAGCTATTCTGCACAAAATTCAGATTTAGATGAGCTGCTTTGTGAGTAAATGAAAAGGCTTAAATGATCATGTTGGATTATGACTAATTAGTTCTTTATCTTTAATTGATTTCGCTTAGAATTAGTTTTACGCAAGATAAGTCTACTGATTTAGGCTACTGATAATATTTCCATTACATTTGAGAAGGTTCTGGTGATACAAATAACTTAACTACAGATTCCTTCATTATTACCTAAAGTTTATTCATTCGCATTAAGACCTAAAGTAATGTGATTACTTAGGGTTATTTAGCTATTAGGATTAATATGCAAAACATGACGGATTATGGTTATTTCTTCATACTAAGATGATTTATACTTTGTATAACAATTCTAAGCTAATTCCATAAATTTTAGACTTTGGCTGATACATTATTTTCATTGTTGAAAAGGCTTAAGTGGCATTGCAAAGTTGACACTATTCGGAATCGGCCAAAAGGTGAATCAAAAGGGTTAACACTTAAGGGTTTTGATCTGATGAGATTAATAGGAAAACCTTAATGGATTATGATTCTTTTTACAGAATATGGTAGTATAAACTTTGTACAGCGTTTCTAAACTAGTTTTACTGATTTTAGTATTTGGATGAGTTATTTTATCGATGGCTGAGATAGCCTAAATGATCACATTTGAAACCTTAAATCGGCCAAGTTTCGTTTTGAGTTTCTAACTACACCATACATGATCTTTGGTTCATTTTTCAGGCATTAGCAGGTAGCAATCCTAGGTATGTTTTAAAGTTGGTTTTGCATCGTTTTGACTTAAACTACAACAGGTTTCCTATTTGATTATTATTACATTTGACATTTCCTTATGATAAAAGAATTCAGGTTAAACTTCATTCCAATTATTTTCGTACACATATGTCCTCACTGTTTTTAGGAACTTATTACAAACTACATTATCAATTATTTGAGCCATTATGCTATTGTTCTGTTAATGGCCATAATAGGGTTCAATGAGGATTAACAACTAATTTTATTAAACTTGGTCCTAAGATTAAATATCTTTGCATGATTAGGTTTATTACAATCCCAGAAGCACATAATCATTTCCTATATGATTTTATAAGTTATATTTTTCACAGGAGCAATAATGATCATAATAGTGTGCTCTTCTCATTTTAAATTTAACTAATTATCCTGTTACTTTAAGATTGAATATTTTTGTATATTTGAGTTCATCTTGGTCTTAGCATCGTATACACATTTATATTATTATTTCTTGACCTATTGTTCACATATTTGAATTTAAGACCATAATGGGACACTAATCAAATCTTAATCCAACTAATGATTCTGCAGCTCAGAAGTTAAATACTTTTGCATATTTGGATTCTTATGGATTTTAAATGAATATATAAATTTATTTCACTGGAATTGGAACTATATCTCAAAAGATATTCAGAATTGCAACTTGACCAATTGATAAATGTTACGAAGAATGGAAATCGTTTTCAATGGTGAGGCGCCACGATGCTCGGAGGCTTCACGTGTGGTATTGGAGGGTCCCGCGATCGAGACACAAAGCAGAGGATGGCCTAGGGCTTCACCGGCATGCAGCTCTCGGCGGTTCTCCGGCGAGCGGCACCACAGAGGACCGGTCTTGGCAAGGCGCACTGAGGCGAGTTGCCGTCGGAAGGATTACCGAACAGCCACAATGAGGAAAGGCGGCGGCGGAAATGGCGGCTTGCGGAGACGAAGACCGGAGAGGATTACTGCTTGAATCGGCAGCCTTAGGAGCATCCACGAGCTCGAGGAGTCCATTTCTGCGGTCGCTTCCTTTGGAAGAGTCACCGGGAGCTTAGCCACACCGTAGCGCTGGCCGGAGAAGAAGACCTTCGGCGGCGAGTTTCAAAAAGAAGTCCTAGGGATTATTGAGGGGTTTCACTCGATATCTTGTGAGGATGCTTTGGCTCGAGACGGATTTGAAATGGGTTGCTCTAGCTCGATTTGATTTGACTCGGAGCTCGAAGGCCTCTGGCAATGGCGGAAAGAAGCGGGGCTTCATGCGTGCAGGTTGGAGAGAAAGGAGAGTAGAGGGATTGGGAAAGAGGCTCATTGCGGTCTCGAGGTGCAACTTATAGCGAAGGAGCGCAATGGATGAGCCTTCGGTTGCATTGTCTCGAGACGGAACTTCACTGGGCGATAAGAAAATGGCGGTGGCGGGCTTAACCTGCTTGTGTGTGCGAGAGGCCGTGGCGATGTCGAGCTCTTAGGCGACGCCGCAAGGACCGGAGTAGGTGAGAAGTCGCTTGGAAAAGGGAGAAAACGGAGGGGATGAACTCGGCTCGGTCACCTGCGCTGGATCGGGAGTGTCTCGCTTCGATCGTAAGCCGCGAGGGAAGAGGAGATGACGAGTGGGCACGAGGACCCGCCGATCGATGAGTCTTGGCATAAAGAATTGATCCCTGATTTTATTGGGCTGCCAAAATGGAAGTAGGAAATTTCCAAACTTTTTACCAAGGTCAGTGAATAGATTTTAATGCCTGGTAAAATTTTGAGGTTAAAATGAATCACCGAAAAATTATAAAACTTCGACAACGATGGACTGCTCCTAATTACTTGTTTCAGATTTTGATTTTTAGTTGAGATCAATTGAAGTCTATTATTTTTGAAATTTTTTTTCTAAAGGATTTGATCTCAGAATGCTTCTGTAAAATTTTCAGCTCAAAATATTGCTCCAATATTTTATAAAAATTCTGACATTGCAATTTCTCTATTTTGAGTTTCTGTTTTTAAACTTGGAAAAGTATTAAATTAAATTATTAATTTATAATATTTTTACCAGAGGTATATTTTTCATTTATATGTTCATGATAAATTTTTCAGCTCCATTTGAGGTATATAATTATTTTATAAATTCTGACAATGCATTGTTTTGATTTAAAAGTTATCTTTTCATTTTATATCTTCATTTGTTTATGCATAAAATTTCAATTTCTGGCTAAAATGATTTACTTATATGCTCAGGGTTCTCATGGCAAATTTTATAAATTTTACTTTTACATTTTTGCCTTTTCTCTTTTTCATTCTTTAATTCTCATTTTCATAATTTTTCTCACAACAAAAATCCAAGAAAATCCAAATAAAGCAAACAATATTCAGAAATACCAAAAATATTCACAATCAAATTTAAATATTACACTTTTACTGTTTTAGAATTTTCAGGATGTTACAAACACCCGAGCTTAGTGGTCTGCTGAGGCGATACCCCAACTCCCAGACTATGGCCGTTCTAAACACTGTGGCATTGACGGCACGATGCGTGCATGAAGGTAACCGTATTTGCAAGCCCTCGGGACCACCCAGCCATGGCCGGCTGCTGCACCTTGATGTCGTGGAGCCCCAAGCCACGGAGGGCGAACGTGCTGCAGAGGATCGCGAGGGGGAACCGACCGGCGTCCCTCCAGCCCCCGAGGCGGGTGAAGCCCCGACCACAGAGGTTGGGCTCGATGTTGCTGACGCAGCAACCCCTGCCGGATAGCTGGAAGGGACCACGGAGGTCGGGCCCGAGGCTGCCGCCGTGTCACCCCCAAATGGGAGGTCGAACTCACCGTTGGGAACAATGAGACTCAAGCATGCCAGGCTGTCGACGGGGGCTGGGCGAGACCCACCGGCGAGGGTCGAGGGCGACCCCGGTCTTGGAGATCTAGGCGAGGGGTACGAGATCAACACAGCTCGTATCGACGAGCTGAACGAAGAGTTCTCCCGTGCACGCGTCGAGAACCGTCTCCGCGCGGTAAGGGACCACCTCGCATGCCCTGCAACGTGTTTTGGTTGAACATACTTATCAATTTCTCACCTGGGCCACTTTCCTGTCCTCAAGGCGATCGGTGACGTCACCCGAGGACTGCAAGGCTTACTTGGGCATGCCAACGTGCTCAGGGGAATCCTGGACGTGGTGGAGACGTGGGAGATGGAACGCACCAGGCTCTGCACGACCATCGAGGCCGACGCGGAGGAGCTCGAGCGGGTGAATAAGGAGCTCGACGACCTCCGCCAGACAATGGTGGCGCAGGAGGTGGATCACATTACCGAGCTCGAGCAAGCGGGACTTCGGCGCGAGCACGCTTCTAGGCACCTGAGAACAACGGTCGCGAGACGACCGAGGGCACTCGAGGCGCTTCGCGGATCAGCTAGCGTCAAGGTCGAGTCATTGGAGAAGGCCGCCGCAGAGCGAACTTCGTCCTCAGACTCTGCCCTCGAGGTCCTACGAGCCATGGTCGTGGCGCTGGAGAAAGCTGCTGCCGAGTTGGCTGTCTCCTCGGCCCAAGCGCTCGCCGATGAACGTGCCAAGGTCGAGGCGTTGGAGAAGGCTGCTGCCGAGCAGGCTACTTCCTCGGCCCAAGCGCTTGCCGATGAACGCGCCAAGGTCGAGGTGTTGGAGAAGGCTGCTGCCGAGCAGGCTGCTTCCTCGGCCCAAGCGCTTGCCGATGAACGCGCCAAGGTCGAGGCGTTGGAGAAGGCCGCTTCCGAGCAGGCTGCTTCCTCGTCCCAAGCGCTTGCTGATGAACGCGCCAAGGTCGAGGCGTTGGAGAAGGCTGCTTCCGAGCAGACGTCATCCTCGGCCAGGGCGTCCCCCGAGCTGGAGGCCAAGATCGCGGGACTGGAGGAGAAGCTTGGGCGTGCCAGCAAGGCGGCGAAAAACACCCTGGCTCAACTCCAGGACGAGCGTCACCGGGCCGTGGATGCTGACAAGGAGGCCCACCAATACCAAGGCGAGATCTCGACCTTGCGGGCCAAGGTCGCCGGGCTCGAGCAGGAGAAGCTCACGCGCGAGATGGCGGACTTGTAACTTACCCCCCTGCTGTCCTATAGAAACACTTGGAAATGTTATAACAGAACGGTGTTACCTTTTGCTTGTCAAAGATCTTGCCCCGTTTTGAGGTTTGTAGCCTAGGACGCTTGGAGTTCGTCTTTCTTGATTTTGGTCGTGCCCTGTAGGTCGTTTGCTGGTGGTATGCCCCTGTCCATCCCCCGTTGGGTCCAAGGTCGAGCAACGCCGGCCTTTGGGCACAAGACTGAGACGCGAGCAAATGACCAGGACCTGCAGAGTCGAAAAAGAAGATCCACGGGGGAAAAGGGCCTAACATGCGATCTGTATAGTGAGTCGCGTCCGGACTAGAGTGTGAACCACGACCATACACGCGCCTAATGACCAAAGCTGCGAGACTCCTTAAGTTCGAGCCCTGGCGAGCTAGATTGCGATGGGATTCGGCTTACGCTGAGCTCGACCACTGGGGGTGAACGTAAAGCTCGCGGCGCTCAGACCAAGGGGCGAGTGCAAAGGTCGTGGTGGAGAAAAGATTTACAGACAATGATAACTTTGTAAACACAGGCGAATACAAGGAAGCATAAATGCGAAAAGTTGAAGACCAGCTTTATTGAAATTTAAAGGTATAGAAGTTTACACATAAAATTTGTGTAGCTGATCTATGTTCCATGAGCTAGAGAGCTCTCTGCCGTCGGGCATCGCTAGCCGGTAAGTCCCCGTGTGATCTGTTGAAACAACTCTATAGGGGCCCTCCCACCGCGGGGATAACTTGTTGGTGTTGGACGAGCTCTGGATTCGTCTTAGAGCTAGGTCCCCAACAAGGAGCTGCCTAGGTCGTACCGACCGAGACGCATGTCTGCGGAGAGCTTGCAGGTAATGCACTGATCGTAGCAGTGCACGGCATCTTACTTCTTCCGCAAGGGTGAGGTCGAGAGACCGTTCTTCCTCGAAGTCGACGTGGTCGACCAAGCTAACCCTGGCGGAGCCCAGCATCACCTCTGGAGGCAGGACGGCTTCGGTACCAAACACGAGCTGGAAGGGTGTGAACCCTGTTGCTCGGCTGACTGTGGTACGAATAGACCATAAGACGGTGGGAAGTTAGTCCACCCAGGTCTTGCCGTAGCGTTCGAGCTCATCTGCAACTCGCTTCTTGACGCCCTGGACGATCTGTCCGTTGGGGCATTCTGCTGCTCCGTTGCTCTGGGGGTGAGCCACCAAAGCGAAGCATATTTGGATGCCGAGTTCCTCGCAAAACTCCTGGAACAACTCGCTGGTAAACTAGGTACCGTTGTCAGTGATAATTTTGCATGGAACCCCGTACCTGGTGACCACAAACAATCGGAAGAAACGAACGGCCGCCCGAGCAGGTATGGTCGAAACTGGTTCAGCTTCTATCTACTTGGTGAAGGTATCGATGGCGACAAACAGGAACTTCTTTCCTCCAGCTGCTTGAGGAAAAGGCCCGAGGATGTCCAACCCCCATACCGAGAAGGGCGGTGGCGGGATGGTGCGGAAGCGTGGCGGTGCGATGCGACTTTTGGGCGTGGAATTGGCATGCGCGGCAAGTGCAGACGATATCGCGAGCATCTTGAAGCGCCGTGGGCCAATAATACCCCATGCGGAAGGCCTTGCCGACCATCATCTTGTACGAAGAATGTGCCCCACAGAGGCCTGAATGGATGTCATTTAGTAGGTACTTACCCTCCTCCGTGGAGATACACCGCGTCAGGATGCCGGAAACATTTCGCCTGTAGAGCTTTCCCTCGACGAGCATGTATAGACTCGCCCGGTGCTTGATCCAGCTCTTCTCAGCAGGGTCGGGTGGTAGGTCGCCCCGTGCAAGGAAATTGTGAATGGCCTCGGCCCAGGAGGGGATACGTTCGACCACAGCGAGCATGACCTCTTGGTCGGAGATCGACGGGGCCGCCAATGTCTCCAGGATAGCGTCGGGCGGATATCGTCGGGAGGAGCCGAGCTTGGAGAGGAAGTCCGCCTGGAGTTGTCCCTCACAGGGATGTGCTTGAGCTCAAGTTCGGAACCACTTCTCCATCTTGCGCACCTCGTGAGGTATTTTGCCATCGAGTCTCGAGCCTTGGTAGCCCTTGTTGAACTGGTTGATAACGAGCTGGGAGTCGCCCTTGACGACCAGTCGGCGTACGCCCAATGCCTTGCAAGCTCGTAAGCCCGCCAGGAGGGCTTCATATTCTGCCACATTGTTGGTCGCTGAAAATCCAAAACGAATTACGTACCTCAGCTTGTCGCCGTGCGGGGTAAGGATAAGGATCCCGGCCCCCGAGCGCTTGAAAGACCTTGAGCCGTCGAAGAACATGGTCCAGGGCTTCTCCTCCCCGACCTGAAGCTCGGTAGCGGGCTGTGACGTTTGCTCGACCACGAAGTCAGCGAGCACTTGCGATTTGATGGCCGTCCGGGCCACGACCTGAACGTCGAACGCCGCCAGCTCTATGGCCCATTTGGCGATTCGTCCGCCACCCTCTGTGTTCCTCAGGATGTCCCCGAGTGGGAAGTTGCTCGGGACGACCACGGAGTGCGCTTAGAAATAGTGCCGGAGCTTGCGCGAAGTCATGAGGAGAGCATACAACAGCACGTACTGCGGTGGCGCTCCTTGGGCCGTGCAAGACCTCGGCGACGTAATAAAGCTGGTGTCTTCTGAGACCCCCGCTCCGCCACCGGGACAAAGATCGACAACAGGGTGGTGGCGAGGTAGAACAAAGAACCTCTCGCCATGTTGTGGTGTTGTAAGGAGGGGTGGGGACGACAGATATACCTTCAAATCGTCGAAGGACCGCTGCGCCTCTGGAGTCCACTCGAAGCCCCCGTGCTTGCGTAGAGTTTGGAAGAATAAGCCCACGCTCGCCGAGCCTCGAGATGAACCTGCTAAGGGCGGCCATGCGGTCAGTGAGGCTCTGCACCTACTTGATCGAAGTCGGGGGCGCCATCTTCTCGATCGCCTTGATCTTCTCCGGATTCAGACCGACCCCCGAGCCCCCGATCATGTAGCCGAGAACCTTCCCCGACGCCGCGCCGAACACGCACTTCTCGGGATTGAGCTTGATCTTGTGCCTGTTCAGGTTGGCGAAGGTTTCCTCGAGGTCGCGAACGTGGTCGCCCTCGGAAGGGCTCTTGACGATGATGTCATCCACGTAGACCTCAAGGTTTCGCCCGATCTGGGGTTCGAAAGTCTTGGTCATCAGGCGCTGAAACGTGGCCCCCGCATTGCGCAGACCAAACGACATGGTCGTATAGTAATAGGTGCAAAACGGCGTGATGAAGGACGTCTTGCTCTAGTGACTTTTGAAGCAATTTCAATGTATCATGTATATGTGACTTTTGAAGCAATTTCAATGTATCATGTATATGTGAAATGTAATGTATTTGAATTTTCAAGAAATTTGTATGTATCATGTCAAATGTATATGTATCATGTGAATTATTCTAGTTCTTGGTGAATTTTGTAGTTTTTATGTATATGTGAATTTTGAGGCAATTTCTATGTATCATGTATATGTGAAATGCAATGTATTTGAATTTTCAAGAAATTTTTATGTATCATGTCAAATGTATATGTATCATGTGAATTATTCTAATTCTTAAGTTTGGTAATTTGTAAGGTGGTGGAGTACAACGTGTGCAACACCTTAGAAAGCTTATCTTTGGAGGGATGATTCATACAAACAGGGCCTAAGTATTTTTGCTATTATTAAATCGGTTATGATTTGCAAACTATATGACATATATTTGTACTGGTTTATTTTAGATGCTTAAGTCTGGATGGCCTTATGTACATTTGTTTTCGATGCAGTTGCATTTCTTGAATTATGGCCTTATGTACATTTGTTTTCCTTCTTTGACCATAAATGAATGCTTGAACCCATTTGTATGTACTCTATTATGTTCTTTGAGGTGTATCTTTGATGTAAGAGAATGTAATTTGGACCTGTCAAAAATTCCTTTATGATCTGTATGGGTATTACTAAGGATTGTCATTTGGGAGTGTTGGTAATTCTGGTTTAGATGTTTTGTTTATGAGGAAATGACCCCGTTGTTGAATTGCATAAAGTAGACCCACAAATTGCGAACACAAATTGCTCGATATGAAATAGTGAATAGATTTGGATGTAATATCTGTGGAAGTCGCGTGACCAGGAGTCTAGCTGGTGGGCCAAATTGACCAGCCCATGAAGGTGGACCGAGCCCACCAGGTAAAGAGAAGAGGGTTCTGGAAGGTGCCGGATGTGTGCGGAGAAAGGAAGAGCGGGAACCGCGGGCGCCAGGAGCAGGTAGGTGGCAGCTGCACCTCTGCAACGAGCGGCGCTGCTCTGCATGGTACTATGTTTTGTCGGCCTGCTCAAGGACGGTCTTCCCTGCTATCCTCAGCTGCCTCTGCCGGTCTATCGCCCAGTTGCGCCACTGCGGATTCCAGCGACTCCCGTTGCCTTGCCCGGGGAATGCTTTGGCCGGCGGATATAGAAAGAGTGGACCCTGTACAGAGGGGAGGAGAGTCTCCATTGTAATCAAGAACGCTCATACACTCACAAAAACAACAAAAGCAGGACTAGGGTATTGTCTCCATTGGAGAGCCCGAACCTGGGTAAAAAACTCTCTAGTGTCTTGCTTTACCATCGGGCTTAGATCTTCCGCCTCCCCACACTCCCTCTTCTTCATTGTCGGTAACCACCATCGACAATATCCTATTGAAATACTTGAATATAATAATTGTTTTCCAATTCATATTGGTGACTTCTTATATATGCGTATAACACACTCTTTTTAATTCTTAAATCCTAATCTATATATGTATTTTTAAATATATAAGTATTAGTTTGACACATTCATTGGAATTATATACATTGTAATTATGCAATTATACATATTTGGATATAAATATTTAGATCGAAGTTTTTTTTATGAGGAAATGACCCCGTTGTTAAATTGCATAAAGTAGGTTAGTGGTGTTTCATGCTAGGTTGATGTGGCAATGCCATCTAGTACCAAATTGCACATGGAAGTGATTATGTGTTTAGCAATTTATTCGAATGTACAATTCCTCGTTTATATATATGCGAAGATTCATCTCATGACTTTGTTAATTTAAAATTCCAGAAAACTTGCTGCACATGGCCTCCCACAATGGACAAGTGTCGGATGGCACTGAGCCCGTGAACCAAAGCCCAGAGCAAAACCCGACAGGGTTCCTCAACCTGGAACAACCCGAGGCAACAAATGCACACAAGGTAAGTCTTTAGTACGATTCTTTCGTAGGATGTGCTTCTTGATGAAATTAGAGCAGAGCCAAATGACTAATGAAACAATCAAAATGCAGGGTCAGACATCTGGTGCACCGAGCCAGTGTCGTGGGTGAGGTCCCAGCAAGATGCGCACAAGTGAACGAAAGGTGATAGTTGAGCTTAATGTAGTCGGAGAACTAGCTATACCCGCATCATTGCTTGGGCCATATCGGACAGCCTGCGGGGTCCTGGCTAGAGATAATGTGCCCATCATATACAAATCATGGACACGTCAGCGCGATTGCCCATCGTATGTTCCCGATGACATCAAGGAAACAATGTGGACAGAGTTGTAACACCCCGATGCCAACCGCGCCACGATGATACCAAAAACCATAAATAACGAATGACACCTCTACGAAAAGACTGAGACGGCACTCAATCTCTAAACTCTTAAACCACTAATAAAACTAAGCCACCGAAATTTACAAAATTTCGGCATGACCTCTCTAGAACAGAGGACATCCACTCAGCAAACAAAAGAACAATAGCAGATATATGATATCATTCTAGTAGGTCCTTAGTTAATCAATCACACATCCAATAGAATTTATTAAAGTCCACCACATAATTATTACAGGACAGGAACTCATTAAACATAACCACAACCAACCCCTTACAAGAATTTTCACGAGCTATTAAGATCAGAACTATATATCAATATGATGGAACGGTGATGATGTAAACATGATTGTGCTACTACCCCCATCCATGCATGCCGGCTTCAAAACACCTACAAATGTTAAGTAACAAGCGTGAGTTCAAACTCAGTAAAGTACACGAGAATAACAAACCCAATTTATCGTAAATAAAACAAGAGCTTAACCATAAGAGCAAGTAATGCCAATAAAACCATATCCGGACAATATGCACTTATATCCATTTCAAGCAATAACTTGACCATACCAAAAATTACTACAATCAAGCCATCAACTTGATAATAAAACCAATCAACACCCAAGAACCATTACTTAACGCTAAATCACAACGTCTCCTGACTCAACCACCCCTTTTTGAAACTCAAACCATTTTCATCAATTTTAGTTGAGTTCATAACTCGACTTCACTCCACGATATTCATACAACATAATTAGCAAGGCAATGAAATGCGCTAATTCATCAAATTCAATTTAATCTCCCTTTTTTGGGCAGAGTCCACGACTCAACCTTCCTTTACCATAATCGCAACCCATATGACATACCATTTACCACAAAAATCATTATTAAAGATGCAATGCACATGAATGCTCTTTTCGATGCACGTACCGGTACTGCCGAGTGCCCACCCATCGGTGTGCACCCTCACGTCCCTTCCATCCCGTGGAAGGTGCCTACTCTTACTGTCTCGCTCCCATTCACCTCGATGAATGAGACTACGAGGTAGGACTTTCGTGTTCACTACGTGTGACACAGAGGCCCTTGATCGTAATGGGTCGCCTCTTCCTTTAATGAATGCACAATGCAATTTACATGAATGAAATACAACCTTTCATTCATTGCCAACACTAACATAACCATAACCACATACATAAACATATCCAATTCTCACATTCATAAGTTGCTAGTGGTACTAGTCTAATCAGATTCACAAGAAGACATGACAACACATTACAGCGTTTCTCACTACTACAGAAATGATTTTCCTAGACACCAAGGATTTCTTTCCACAGGCGGATTAAAAGGAGAGCCGCCTCAAATGACTGAGGGCGGTCCTTGGGGTTAAGAACCGCCTATGTAAAGGTATCTTCACAAGCGACTCACGTAAGAAATCGACTGCGAAAATATTGATCTTTTCACAGGCGACGCCTTTAGATGCCGCTGTGGAAACTATATGCTCTTCGAGCGCTCTCTTAAGAACCGCTGAAATTGCGATCTTTACACAGTAGGCTTTCTTCTGAAGCATGCATGCGAAAATCACAGCTTCCACAAATGCGTTAAGCAAGCCGCCTTAGTTAATTATATTGATGGCCTAATTAATTAAGGAACCCCGTGGTGATGTTCAAGTCTTTAAAGGCGTAGTTCTTAAACAAACCGTCTGTCCAAATTTTGTAAATGCTTATGCGCATATCTTGTACGAAGGAGATGCCGTATGCGTTCTGTATGCATCTGGGATCATCCTTTGTTCAACAATACCGCAAAACACAGAAATCAATGTGCGTGAAATACTCCGTATGAGTTTTTATTGACGTCTCGGATCATCCGTTACGTTGCAACAACGCCACTACGAGAGAAATCCAACGTCCGTAAAATACTCGGTATGGTTCTTTTTTCCTTGACGGATCATCCGTAATCTGTTTTGCTTGATCGTTATTATTTTTCTGCAGTCGTTGTCTTAGGGAGTCTTTGTGGAAACTTCGCTTAGAAGAACCGAACAGATCGTTCTCTGCGGCAGCCCAAAGTGCCCCAAAATTGTGAAAACAAGGGGGAGCTAGGTTTTGAACTTGAAATCCTTGGAATAGTTAACTCTCTAAGGTAAGAGCATCTCATTCCTGACATTTGTAGAGGTTTATATATATATCTTGTGGAGAGGAAGATGTAGTGTAGATAGAATGTGCATGGGAGAGGGTTGAAGCCCGAGAGATTGGCGCCTCTTTAAAATTCTGATTCACTTTTTGACACCTGGTCCACCGTCATAGACTCAGATGGACCCACATGTCATAGACACATCACCAAAAACCAATGAATTGAGTGTCCTTTGGACTAATTTAATTTTCCGTTGAAGCCCTCACCTTCTAGATCTCAGAGCGGATCTTGTATCCCTCCCTCTCTCTAGAGGGAGAGAACATCCCCTCTCTAGATCTAGAGGAGAGGACCTTACATTCTTCGTGATTTTAATAAAATCATTTTATAGTATTTAACTTAGGGTTCTCTTGTTAAAGTTCTATCTAAATAATTGACATTTCAATCTGATTTTCTGCTTTAGGTTCAAGATGGAAAGGGCATGGATGTACAATGCCCCAAGAAATAAGGGTGTATTCCTCAAAGAGCTCAAACTTTTATTAAAGCCGCTATGAAGGGCGCTTTGGACTAAGAAGGAAGCGGAAATACTTTGTCCATGCAAAGACTGTAAGAACAATGTAGGGTGGGCAAATTTAAGTGCAATCACAACACACCTGATCATGAGAGGTTTTATAGAGGATTACACATGTTGGTCCAACCATGGCGAGCAACGTACATCGCAAACAACCGATGATGTTGATCCCAATCTCGTGGATGATCGGCGCCGGAGGCGACTACATCGATGGTTTGGGAGATGAAGCTCACGTGCATGCTCGTTTGCTAGATGATGGTCGCATCGCCGATGTAGAGGAAATGTTGCGCCATGCCGAACCACGTGTTTTAAAGGAGATGACAGTTTAGATAACGTCGATGCGCTACACAAAGCAAATAATGATCATTATATGAGGAATCCAAGGGTTGTCCTCCGAGTTTACTGGTGTTGCATACGGTCTTGATGCTTCTCTGGTTGAAGGCTAGCAATGGATGGTCGGACAAGAGTTTCACCGATCTGTTGAGGCTCTTGGCGAAAATACTTCGAAGGCTAATGGATTGCCCACCTTGCCGATGAGCACTTATTTGCGAAGAAGCTTATCACTCCGATGTCATTGGATGTGCAAAAGATACATGCATGTCCGAACCACTGTATCCTCTTTCATAAAGATTACACGGACTTGGATCAATGCTCGGTGTGCAAGGCGAGCCGGTATAAGAAGAATGATGACTCCCATGACGATGATGATTCTTCACCTAGCACTACGAAGAATAAGAAGAACAAGAATAGTACTACTGGTAATAATGAAGATGACAGGTCTTCAGGCACAGACAAGAAGAAAAGAAACCCTGCGTTGGTGATGTGGTACTTGCCGCTTATTGGCGCTGAAACGTTTGTACTCGAATGAGAGGGACTCGAACTAATGGGTTGGCATTCCGACAAGCGCGAAAAGATGGAAAGATTCGACACCCAAATTGATGGTAGACAATGGAGAAATTTTGATCGCATGTATCCAGATTTCGGCAACGAACCCAGGAATGTAAGGTTCGCACTAAGTACCGATGGTATGAATCCTTTCGGTGAATGGAATGCCACAAATAGCACTTGGCCAGTATTCCTGTCCATCTACAACCTTCCTCCATGGCTATGTATGAAGAGAAGGTACCTAATGTTGTCCATTCTTATCCAAGGTCCGAGACGACTGGAGTAGATATTGATGTGTTTCTAACCAGCGATGGAAGATATGGCCATGTTGTGGCACGATGGGGTCCAGTGTGGGATCGGCCCAACAACGAAGATTTCACACTAAAAGCCATTATTTTTGTCACCATCGGTGATTACCCCGCCTCGCTAGCCCTATCGGGTCGATTAAAGGGAAGACAACTTGTGTAGTATGCATGGATGAAACTGTGTCGACGTTCCTTCCATGCTCACAGAAGTTAGTGTACATGCGGCACCGCCGTTTCTTACTGAAAGCTCACAAATACCGCAAGATGGGCAAGTATTTTGACAATACGGTTGAGGAAGGTGTGGCTCCAAAGCGCCATAAGCGGGAAAAAAGTGTTTGAAATGGTCCGAACATCAAGGTGGTTTTCGGAAGAAGCCGTGCAGCCCAAAACGAGGTCGAAGAGGAAGAATACCGATGAGGAGGTTCCTCCTACTTTGTTGTCTTGTTCAAAAGATGTCAATTTTCTACAAGTATTTGCCCTCTTTGAAGGACTTGAAATTCGCCATAGCATCGATGCCATGCATGTCACAAAGAATGTCCGTGAAAGCGCTAGGTCTCTTGTTGGACATTCAAGACAAGACAAAGGATGGTCTTAAAGCTCAGAAAGACTTAGTAGTACTTAAAATCGGGAAAGAACTACACCCTCAAGAAAGAACACATGGAAAGTATTACCTTCCTCCAAGAAGGCTACTCTCGACAAATGAGCAAAAAAGATCAGCAGTGCAGTGCTTACGTGGGGTCGAGTCCGTCTCGGTTATTCATCCAACATCAAAAACCTAGTATCGATGAAAGATTTAAATATAAGTGGTATGAAGTCTCACGATCGCCACGCCATGATGACACAAATGCTCCCAATTGCAATCGAGGTATCAACTCAACATTTGTAAAGGTGGCCATCACAATTTGTGTCATTTCGCAATGCGATTTCACGAAGGTAATCGATGATGAACAGTGAGCTATCTCGCAGAACTACATAGTGGAGACTACAAACCAACTTGAGATGTGCTTCCCTCCATCCTTTTTCGATATCATGCCGCACCTCTTGGTTCACCTTGTCGAGGAGGTAAAGGTACTGGGACAAGTATTCTTACACTGGATGTTTCCATTTGAGAGGTGGATGGGCTTGCTTAAGAGCTTACAACGGAATCGTGCTTACCCAGAGGGTTCCATTATTGAGGGCTACAATACTGAGGAAGTCATTGAGTGTTGTACGGATTACTTCATGCCCACGGAAAGGCCGATTGGTGTGCCTGTCCCTCGACATGAGGGGAGGTTGACTGGTAAAGGGACTAAGGGAAAGAAAAGATTCATCGACCATGAGTACAAGAATGTGGACCAAGCACATTTCACCGTCTTGCAACAGCTAAAGATAGTGGAGCCGTATGTGGAGCAACACCTGGAAGAGCTTGAAAGAGAAAATCTAGGACGCCAAGTTGATTGGATCTCGAAGAGAATAAGCGATGTTTACCACATGGTTGAAGAACCAAAACATACCAGATGGTGAGGACGAAGAAAGCGAAACATTGAAAATGTTGGCTCATGGCCCATCAAGTCGGTAACATCATGGCTAGCGTATGACATCAATGGGTACACGTTTTATACCATTCAAAAGGACAAGAAGACGATGGCCCAAAACAAGTGGCGTTCGGTAGAAGCCATAGATGCGACGAGGAGAAGAACACCTACTATGGAATCATTGAAGAAATTTAGGAACTCGACTATGGAAGGGATATGCGATCCTCAGATTTACCAAGAATCGGGTCAAACATCCTAATGGTGTGGAGGTGGACAACTATGGGTTCACAATCGCCGACCTCAACAATCTTGGACACAAAAGCGACTGGATACTAGCTTCAAGTCTCGCAAGTTTTCTACATAGTGACCCGAAGAATAAGAAAAGGAACATAGTTGTTCCCGGAAAACAAAGGATCATTGAGTTGACAATGTGCACAACGAGGCGAATACAATCGGTCGACGACCTACCGCCTTCGGAGATCTCGAGAGGATAAAATTTGTAGAAGAAACCCTCGATATTTCAATGATGCCATATATGCGTGATGATTGCGCCGGAAAAGTTGTTAAAGGCAAATAGGGACACGTTGTGTAAAAACTTAATATGTAATAGAACTTATATTTTTATTGGATTTGAGTAAAACTGCTATGCGTGAAAGTGCAGGATGGTACGGTAGGTAATTCGCTATTAGGCCGGATCATCACAGAAATTGAAGCCAACAAAGGCCAAGGAAGCTAAGCACTATTCGTCCGCACAATAATCCAAAGATTAAGTTTCTCGACTTAACGGGCGTCCGGTATGTGAATCTTTGCTTCGAGGCCTCCGTCGTTCGCATTCGAGAGCGTCTTTATCTTTTCCTATACGGACTCTGCTAGGTGCTGCACACCACTAGACAAGATGATCCGATTATTTTTTCCTCAGCAGGCCGGACCATCCTGCCACCAGTCGAACAGAGGCATCGATCCGGTCAGGTGATATTTCCGATAACGGATCATCCGGTATGTTGATCTTAACCTTATCCAAAAACACGCTGTACATTCAGAGGACCGCTCAGGACCACAGATATTGACCGCACCGACTACTACTCTCCATCGCCGCCTTGCGCCAAGCTGTTTTCGGTGCCTTGCGACGCCAGACTCCAATCTTCCACACGCCAACACGCCACCCGCTTTGTCGCCATGGCAAATCCGAGCCAGCGGTGGTAATCGACTCTCCTTCACTTTGTAAGCGGTGAGATCCACATGAAGATCCGACAAGAGCTAACACCCCTAAAATCAACTCAGCACTACGTGTCCGTGACGTTCTCGCCGGAATGCCCAAAGATCGGAGCCGAGTTGATCGACCTCGCCGCTCATGAAGTCGCCAGCGTGCTCGTGGAGGTCATGATATTGAAATGGTCTACTCTTGTCACCATCGGACCGATGGGCTAGCGGTGATGTCGTAGGAGCAGGCTATGGGTCACGGGCTTAGGGGTCTCCGCACTACTACACGTTTACACATCACAATCGGTTCTTTTTTATCATCGCAATCGGTTCTGGTGGCGACACTAAGCGGTTAGACAGAGATGAGGCGCTATTATTACGATCGGTTCTTACCGATAGAGATGAACTCATCATCTCTATCGGTTCTTCGAAGCGATAGAGATTATAGTATAATCTCTATCGCTTCTTTCAAGAACCGATAGAGATGATGAGTTCATCTCTATCATTTTCTTTCAAGAACCGATAGAGATGATGAGTTCATCTCTATCATTTTCTTGTAGGAACCGATAGAGATGTAAACATTATCTCTATCATTTCTTACAAAAACCGATAGAGATGATAATGTTATCTCTATCATTTTCTTGTGAGAACCGATAGAGATGAGGGGTGTGCTACTTTCCAATTGACCCTCCAATCAGCAAATATTTCACACAAATATATATATGCACATATCACAAACATACAGCATGTATATCACATTCACATTCATAGAAAATGAATACAACTCATTCACGTAAAATGAATACTTTAATTGTTACAACAAATACATATCACATTCAGAAAATGAATACTTTGTTACAACCGACACATGCTTAACCATCATGTACACATGTAATCCCATTGAGATTTGTAATATTGTTCACATATAGCCTAGTACGAGCTTTGGGATCTCTATACCGTCCGCCCTCCACCATACATTCCATCCAAGACTAACGCATAAGTGGTCCCTTATCTTGTTGAGCGAAAAGCGGTCTAAACTCTTCGGGGATATTGAGAGTCTGCAAAATAGAAACGAGTGTTTTAATTTAAGTTTTGAAATTTCTATGTGAAAGGCTACTTGTATTATTATGCATGTACATATATACCTGGGGGAAACGGTCTGAGAGGCTAATCAAGATCAGCATGTGATGCATGACGTACAAACCGCGATGGTCGTCATTTGTACTGTTGATGGCACTGTGAAGAAAGAAAAGAAATTAAGAGACGAAGAAAATATGTCAGAAATCTAAATCTTATATAGGAACGCCACTTGTACCTTGAAGCGCACATACTCGAATTGGAGCCCTTTTTTCGATCGTGTATCCTCCTTCCTCATGACGTGGTCGAGAAACCCCTATATACATTGGAGAGACGCATAAGTACAAAATAATGAATGTACGTAGTTAAATACGTAAAGTGTTACATAAGAGTAGTGCACTTATCGCCCAAAGGAGGCTTGATCGCGTGAGGCCATCGGTCTCTTCTCAATGGAATTAAAAGTGTAGACCACGTTGTTACTCGGAATGATCACGAGTAGGACCCAATGGTTGCTTATTAAATGGTATGCAAATAGGAAATAAGTTCACATACGGTTGAAGTGCGCATAAGTAATTGAAGGGTGTAGTAGTACTTACTCCTCGTACGGAATAGAATGAAGTCCTTCTTGGCCTCGACTTTCAACGCACCCTTGATGTAGCCTAAGCCATTGCGGTTGAAGCCTAGCCATCGTTGCGGACACCACTCGTGGTCGGCGAACCCAATTAGTTGTCGATTCGTCACGACTCATTGCCTCATTGCCCGCAACTCGTATTGAATATTACGAAGCATAATGCAAAATCCTATGGAAGTTCTAAGGTCATGCTACGTGGTGCGATACTCACGGTGGTCGAGGATCGCACGATGGAAGCGTCGATGGAGATCATTTGGTAGAGACGAACAGATCCTCAAAAGACCGAAATGTCCCGTCGTCCTCACGGTGGAAATGTCCTTTTGTACCTAACATTGAAGTCGACCCGACGTTCCCTTTCACTTTGTCAATGTACCATCCATGGAGCTGCCGAGTCCACATGCCTAAAGTATTCAATTTCGCAGAGGAAGAAGGGCTTTCCATGTTCATACGCCTTAAAATTATAGGGCTTCTCTGTGGCTCATGTCGGCTCTCCTTTACGGGCGAAGGAGTCTCCGAGGCGGGGTTGGAGGCTTTTCCTATACCCGAGAGGGCACTGTGTGCATGTGAGCCTTGGCTTTTTAGCGGAGGCCTCCAAAGTGGTTCTCAGGGCGTCGTGGTAGCCCTTTTATGCACCACGATTAAGATTGCGGGACTCGTCCGTGTGGGAGGCGCAGTACAGTAGGAACCTACAAAGCACGCGTATGAACAACTTGTTGCAATACTACTTTGAATGGTACAGTATAAGCGAGGTTTTTACCTTGACCAAGACGACGCTCGCCAGGGCCATTTGATGAACGACATGTGCGCTTGCCCGAGAGTGGTGATCTCTTCGTTGGGGGAACTCGAGCACATGTGATAAGAAGGCCGTGGACGAGTCCACCCGACCCTCATGTAGCCCTTCCCCAAAGGCCGACCATGCATCAGGTCGGTCTCGTTGCATGGAAATGCAACCCCGCGTGCAGCCTCAACAGAAATCCGTCTTCCGTCGGCGTGGGCACTTCAGAGGCGCTTTGCAAGAGGTGCGCAACTTAAGAGAAAATATTGGGGAGTTACCCTCGCACCTCGGCCATGCAAAATTAACTATTACCTTTAGTCGGATGACCACCTTATCGTTTTAGACCCGCACTCTTTGGGTCGCGACAGTTTCAGACGGTAGGCGGGGTCATCCGCTCGACTGGGAGAACATCGCCATCATCTCGGCCCTCAAGCGGTCCATCTCTACCTCATCTCCTGCTCACGTGCCGTCATCTCCCCCTCATCTCCTCCTTGATCTCCTCCCCGAAGCGTGTCCTTCATGCGCCCGTGCGTGCCTCCCATGATCTTGCCCCGCACTCCTAACCTCGTCTTGGCACGTCTTCTTCAGATGTTCGCCCCTACGGCAAGTAATTCGCCCTTATGGTCGGACTTCCGATCGCGGAGGACAAGATGTCATTTGACCCTTGGCTAACAAAGGTCCCTGCTCTTTCCTCTGGTGACCTCCTCCGCAAGAGAGGGAGTACTGAATTAGATCTGAAATACAACAGAATGGTTGATCGCAATGTAGTAAGTTTGCTTGACTTACGATGGTGGAGACGACTTGCGCAGTAGCGGGTTTGGTACTACCACCTGCCCGTCCGCTGATTTCTTTGTCCTCGCTAATACCCAATCCGCACGCCTCCTCACATATGTGGGAGTAAGGCACCTTATTGTCCGAGTTCACGCACTCCTCGGTACTCGCGCCCATTCTGCTTTCTTCCCTTCAGAGTCATTTGAACCGAGGTGGTGCGGATACGTGTTCGCCTCGGATACCAATGTTCTTCATCTCGGCTCCTCGCCTCGGCGTACCCTTGATCCTCGTGAACTCCTCCCAAACATCGGAGTCACGAACGGATACTTCTCGAATGGTGTAAGGCCTTTCAAAGACGCACTCACTATGCATGTAGCCCCCAGGTGCCTCAAAGCCACACCCATCCTCTTCATGGCGTCACCGGCATTGTTTTCGCCCTCCTCTTGTATAATCCATTTGCCCTTCACCTCGTCCCACAATGGTTCTTACGCTTTCGCGCCGACCTCCTTTCTCCGGTCCTAACCGTTATGGCAACCCTCTCCCTCACCAATTGGCCGAGGAATGAGCGGTATCGCCTCTTGTACTTAGGAGGACCTGCAAACCCGTGGCATTGAACCGAGAACCTGTGGTGTTCTCCTGTGGCCCCTTTACTCGGTCCTCGGGCCTTCCTCACCTTACTCGGCCCCTCGACACTTGGAAGTTGGCTCGGCTCGACACTTGAAGTTCGCTCGCCCCTCGACACTTGGAAGTTGGCTCGGCTCGACACTTGAAGTTCGCCGGCCCTCAGAGCAGCTAATTCGGTTACATCGCGATGAGTCGATGCTCTCTAGTTGCGACATTTTCAGTTTTCTTATCGACATGGTCATATATTTGACATGAGATAAAGCAATTAGTAGCAATTATGTGAAGTTGACAATAAATCATGTAAAGCAACAGCTCATTGACAACAAACAGAGAAACGAATGATCTTCAACGATGACTCCTAACCTCTAAATAGGTTTGGTCCTAATCCCATTCGAGGATGTGGTTGGGCAAGTTCTAAGCCGTTGTACTACTCGGAGAAAATTTGGCGACATCTCACTGTTCTCCGGATACACGCCTCGACAACAAGTCAAGAGGGTGTGTATCCGGAGAACAATTGGGAGACGCCATCAAATCTACTCAGAGTTGTACAACACCAGAACTTGCCCGAACCACATATCCTCGAATCATCCAAAAACGTGGATAATTGAGATCGCTTGCTTATAAATATGCTATTCCAAAGATATTTATAATTAAGCACTCTCGACCGGGAGACGAGGTTACGCAACCTAAACTCTAACATATGCTGAGATAAAAAAAGTAATATGCAATTAAGATTGAAATAACTATACCATCGGCATACTCAAAAGTTGCTACAAGCCATCATTGCATATATGAACAAGCAATCAATTGATATGGAAAGATTATGCTATATAGAAATGTATGAATACTTTTGCAAAGGTTAACTTTGTAAAATACCGTGACTATCCAAGAGATACACCAAGCATAGAGAAAATCAGAATTCGTAATCATATAAGGACAAATAAGACCATATATGTTGCGGTTGTTAAAACTAAGACAACGAGATAAGGTAATCCACATATATAGCAACAACACATATACGGCTTAACATCGGGTTTTGGTAGTTTGCAAACTGTTGGTATCAAGTCCACTTTGCTAAACTAAACTCAGAATTGAAGTTTGGAAATTTGGTTTCGGAATTTGTTGAAATATTTGCAAGATGAGCATAATGAAACAATGACTTAACCCATATATAACTAAGCACACATTATCCATTATGCCAGAACATATGATAAAATCATGACTTCAACAGAACAGGCTTGTAAGCAAAGTAATTCATGATCGATCACAAATAAGCATAGCATCTAGCATGGATAATAAACAAACTAAACAAACCAAAGATATCGCCTCATGGTTGATTTAGCAATTTTGCTCTCAGATTTCATAAATTGATGGGTTGCTCCAAATGAGCCCTCCAACAACAATTTCAGCAAGATATATCACAGAATATATCAATCAAATCGGTGAATCTACACAATTCAGCTTGCTTTTAAGAAAATTGATTCACTAGAACTTCGCTTATGGACTTATGACAAACTCGAGAACAACAAAGACAAAGATTAAAATGGTCTAACACACAGTGCACCGGACTAGTAACAATAAGTTCGAGAATGTACCGATGATAACAAAGCTATTCAAGCCATGTAATGAGAACTAATCACAGATGACATAGCACATATCCGTAAGCAACAAGGCCAAGATGAAGTCTAAACACAATGATCTAAAAGCAGTCTTTGAACTACGAAAGCATTCACTAGCTAGCGAGATCAATATAATCTCAACTATTTGAATCATCATTGAGCGGCAAAGAAGATAACAAACTTCGGTGTTTCCAGATCAAGAAAAACACCTCTAGCTCGATGGCTAGTTCCCCAAATTTCTCAATCGGTCCATGACACAATACCAACAGAGGGGAGTAAAGTTCCTTACTCACGGCGCGGATCCGAGCCGATTTAAGACAATCTACCAAAGTGATTGGTGCGGGGAAGAGTCGACGGCGTGGGGAAGAAGAGTCAGCGGCGGGGGGAGGAGTCGGCGGCGTGGGGGCGACTCGGCGGCGTGGGGAAGAGTCGACGGCGTGGGGAAGAGTCGGCGGCCGGGGGAGGACTCGACGGCGTGGGGGCGATTCGGCGGCGGGGGAAGGAGTGCACGGCGTGAGGAGGAGAGGGAGCGTGGAGGCTTGCGGCGACGTTGGCGGTGGAGGCGAAGAAATCGTGGTGCGGGAGCAATTCAGGCGTGGGCGGGAGCTAGGGCAAAAAAATGGAGGAGCGCGCGCGTAATATTGTTCACTCTCCCTCATTACTATCGGTTTTCCAAAAACACCGATAGAAATACTTGTACTAAGGAAAACCCTGGGAGGCATATTCCTATCGGTTTTCAACTAAAACCGATACAATTATAGTATCTCTATCGGGTTTGTAAAAGAAAACCGATAGAAATACTTGTACTAAGGAAAACCCTAGGAGTGATATTTCTATCGGTTCTAAAGTAAAACCGATACAATCGAAGGATAATATTACTATCGGTTTTATTACAAAACCGATACAAATGATTATGTATATGTGTCGCTTTAATAAGAACCGATACAAATATAGGCCTTTGCTTGTTTTCCCGACAAACCATAAAGTCTGAATTTACTGAGATATCTCGATCAAAGAGTGAAAAGGCCATATCTTTTGCACACATAGTTGGAATTATTTGAAAGTTTGCGTAAACATACTTTGTGATACTACAGATCTTTTCTAAAAGGATTTTGGCAAAATGAGTAAGCATTGAAAACAGAAGCCCAAATTCACTTTGTAGGCATACTTTTTGGTCAAAGAGTAGAAAAGTCAAATCTTTCTCAAATAAAGTCCAAGTATTCGAAAATTCCCGTAAATGATTTGATGTAGAGTGCCTTCTTTTCATTCCATTAAGTAGCTACATACCACAATGCATTGACAAAATTTGTGAAAGTTTCATACGCACACATAACCTTTGCAAACACATATCAACCGATACAATGATGTACTCCTTTTATTTACAATATAACCCTTCTTGATGATCTACACGCATATAATTTCTTCCATGTGTGTCGTTGTCACCGCTAAGAACAGCCCCATCCGCAAACGGAGGTATTTCATCGAATTGGTCGTATTCTTCTTCATCTATGACATTTTCGACACCAACGATCCGCCGCTACCATAAAGGACGACGTGCAACCTCGGATTGGCGGGATCACGCACATAGAAGACTTGATTTGCTTGCTTCCATGAAGCACTGAATGGGTCATCTTTATAGGCGAAGTCTGTTGAGATCCACAAGAGTAAAACCTCTTGTCGACCTTCACTCCATGTGGAAGTCCCACCCACTTACATCGAACAATGGAATCTGGTATATTCCGTAATCGAGCTCCCAAATTTCTTCGATCACCCGTAATAAGAGTTCATTGCCATTGAGGATCCTCCTTTCGGTGATGTTCATCGGACAAAGCATCTATCTTGACACATTGTTTTGAGCAAGACTCTTCGCATCCCGACTTTCGATGGTAAAAGGTGTACCCATTAATATCGTACTCTGCCATGTCCATACATTAAATCTAGGTCCGTCGACCAACCATTTGATAGTATCACTAACAAAGACCTCTCGCCTCCTGTTTGAACCATGTTAGAAATCTATCGTTGTGTTCTCGATGATGGAAAGCTCATCCATATGTGGATTCTCTTCTCGTAAAATCGACTTGTGCCGCTTCGATATACCCCGCAACTTCGTTGGTTTGCCGCAAGATCGCTGATCGCTTTGCAATACATATCAAATCGTGGCCTCGTTAGTTTCGCCTCAACAGCCTTTTGCCGATAGTCGCCCTCATGGCGAGATAGAGAACACCGATTGCTTGTCTTCTCCCGAGATAGTCCACGCAGAACTCAATAACCTCTTCACCCCATAACCTTCCACAATACTACCCTCGTGTTTCAACCGATTCCTCACGAGGGACTTTAATATACCCATGTACCTCTCGAACGGATACATGTAGCGAAGAATGCGGGGCCACATATCTTAATCTCTCGACAAGGTGAACAACAAGATGGACCATGACGTCGAAGAACGATGGTGGGAAATGCATCTCAAGTCGACATAGAGTCTCGCACCACCTCACTCTGTAAGTTGTCTAGCATATCGGGGTCAATAACTTTGCAGAGATCGCATTGAAGAAATAATGAGCTTCGTGATTGCAAACCCGACATCCTCAGCAGAATATTTCGATAGCAACCCAGGAGCATTTGGGTCATCAAGACATGGCAATCGTGGGACTTCATGCCCAACAACTTCAAATCATCCATGGACACCAGCTTCTTAATGTTTATGAGTAGCCGATGGAACTTTAATACCTTGGAGACATTTGCGAGAGATCTTCTTTCTCCTTCTTGGACAGGTGTAGCATGCAGCGAGGGATGTACGGACCTTTCCCATCCTCCTCTATCACCGCAAGCCCGGGCTCGATTCCCATGTAGGCCATGTCGCGACGAGCATTCACACCATCCTTGGTCTTCCTGTATGTTCAGCAGATACCAACCAAATTGTCGCAGACATTCTTCTCAACGTGCATGACATCAATACAATGTCGGACATCTAACTCCTTCGATCACGGCAAGTCCCAAAATATGGACCTCTTCTTCCAAATTGTCCTAGTACTAACAGATTTATTTACTCTTTCCGTCATCAAGTTCAATATCCTCCACACGTGAATATACTTGCCTTCCACTCATAGGTCATGCGGGGCGAACGGACTTCCCTCTTCCCATCAAATTTGTCATCCATTTTACTAAGATCGATGACTTCGAGGTAGAAACCTCGGTGACCCATATACACGGTTTTCTTGGAATTCGGTAGCCATAGGCTCTCGGTCTCCTCTTCACAGATAGGACACGCTTTGGCTCCTTTCAGATCAGACCCGCCAAATTACCAAGCGCAGGAAATCATTTATGGTACAAAATACCATAGCTCGAGGGTGAAATACTCTCTTTGTATGCATCCCACACCACGACCCCTCATTCCACAATTGTACCAAATCCTCGATCAATGGTGCAAGGTACACATCAATATCATTTCCATTTGTTTGGGTCCCGAGATTAGCAAGGACATCATGATATACTTCCGCTTCATGCACAACCAAGGAGGAGGTTGTAGATACACAATGTAATCGCCACGTCTTTGTGATTCCGCTGCTCATGTTACCAAACGGATTCATTCCATCGGTACTCAACCCAAACCTTATGTTCCTCATTTCGCACCAAACTCCTCATGTTTCCAATCGATGTTTCTCCATTGAGCCGAATCGCAGGGTGTCTCGACTTGCCATCTTCCTTTCGAGACTCATAATGCCAACACAACAATTTTGCCTCTCCGGGATTTGCAAACAACCGCTCAAGGCGGGAATGATGGGCAAGTACCACAATACCTTGGCGGTGCACCTTTAGTGACCTCTTCACCATCGTTGCCTCGGCTCTTACGCTTCTTGTCGTTACGCTTCTCCTTTTGTTTGTACCGGGGCACCTTGCACATTTGGACAAGCGTCGCAGCTCTGATATAAGCGTTCGGTACAAGATGCAATCATTAGGACATGCATGTATCCTTTCTATTTCCATTCCCATGGGACACGAGAGCTTCTTCGCTTCATAAATGCTTGTTGGCAACTCATTTCATACCGAAGCACATCCGATAGAAGAACTAGAAGTGCATTGAAACTTGTATCTGTCCAACGGTGTTTTGCCTTGATTCGAACAATGCAAGGACCGAACCCAACTTGGTGTATTCCGCTTTGCAACCTTGTGAACAGCGGTTTGGCATCGCCTTCCATCAAGCTTTTAAACTTTTCAACTCTCTTTCCGTGTAATTACCCTCCACATCCCGCAACATTTGCTCCAAATTCTCATCCTCAAACATATCATGCTGCAACTCGTCATCCGTTCCACCGTATCTTACGTTAATCGGAAGGTACCACTGCCTCGCCGTGATGGATCCAACACGTGTAATTCCTCACAAAGCCACGCCGAATCGTGGTCCTCGATTTGAGCCGAGTTGTTAAATCTTCTCGATTGGTGCAATCAATGCAAGGACAATATATGAAGTTTACACCCCTCCTCACAATGTCCTCTTCGCAATTTTTTGAACTCCTTAACACCCTCTCGAAATTCAAAGACTCAAACGACTTTTCGATACATCCATTCCTTACGGTCCATCTCAGAATTAAACTTCGCACAATAAATATTGAGACACCTAGCTAGCTATTTGAAATATTGAGACATCATTTCGGTTAATATTACCTTTATGTAAATAGAGGACAGGTTCCAAGATATGTAAAATATGTACTCCCGATCGATATCTAGATTCTTCTCCTGTTTAGTGCTTTGAATTCCTTACATAGGAGACCTACATTTTTAACATCAACAATGATATCAAATAATCTAATTATATAGCTACAGTAGTACTTGCAAATCTTTTGACTACAACAAAACAAAACAAGGGTACCAACGATGACTCCTAATCTCTAAATAGGTTAGGTCCTAATCTCATTCGAGGATATGTGGTTCGAAAGTTTTAAGTTGTTAGTACAACTCGAGAGAAAATTTAAGACATTCTCGCATTTGTTCTCCATATACACGCCTCGACAACAGTCAAGAGGGGTGTGTATATGGAGAACACCAGGAGACGCTACCAAATCTACTGAGTTGTACAACACACCAGAACTTGCCCAAACCACATATCCTCGAATCGCCCAATTAAAAATGTGGACAATTCGAGATCGCCACTTATAAATATGCCATTTTGTTCGCATATTTATAAACAAGCATCCTCTAACAGAGACGAGGTTCCAAGCCTAAACTCTAGCATTTATCACATGATAGAAATTAACAATAATTCCATATTAACAAGAGCACTACAATAATTAAATAGATGTGTGCTTGACAAATTAATGGAGAGTGTGAAATCTGATAGCATATACTCAATTCCAGTGCAACTTAAACTTTATTCACGATGTATCAAAATTACCTAGTGCAAAATTGAAGGGGTTTAATTTAAAGGCCGGATTGCTCACATTTTGAAGAAAACAGCAAACGAGGGTAAAAGAAGGAATCTCTCAAGATAAGGCTTCAAATTTGCCCTCTTAACACCTATCCTTGAGGACTTCAAATTTTATCATCCAAGTATTTGCTTCCAAGCACGTAATATGAGCTGTTTTCTTGATCGGCGGCGAGAAATCTCCTCCGAACAACAACAATGAGATCTTGTTCCCGAGTGGTATATATAACCTAGCGAGGCATCATCAATCGGTTCTCAACTAAAACGCGATAGTGATTTCCACTGTTATCACTATCGGTTCTTTCCATAAAAGAGATAGTGATGATCACGCGAACATCACTATCGCTTTTTTGGAACCGATAGTGATGTATACCCACATCACTATCACTTTATAAAAAGAACCGATAGTGATATATACGTGATCATCACTATCGCTTATTTTCTTGGAACCGATAGAGGTGATACCATATCACTATCGCTTGTTAGTTGAGAACCGATTGGGATATGTCGAGTCCATATCACAATCACTATAATCTCGTAACCGATAGTGATTATTACTAACACCCCGTCCGGGTTATCTATCACAATCGCTTTTTCTCGAAAACTTAAGAACCGATACGATAAAGCGATAGTAATGTGCCGCTCAGTAGTCTTGCCGGAGTTGTCTCGCACTAACCCGCAGAGACAACTCCTGGAGACCCCAAGTCCAAGACCCATAGCCTGCTCCTACGACATATTTACATAGACAGAGAATCTCAGACTTGCTTTTCTACCGAATCGACGATCCCATGTGAACATATTTACATAGAGCAGAGAATCTCAGACTTGCTTTTTCTACCTACCGGACGATCTGGTATGATAGATGCGCGGGTGTCCCTTCGCCTTCCCTTGCTTATATTAACCACCGGCGGAGCAGTTCGTGTTCACAACTTCCCCCAAGCCATTCTGTCCCATGGTAATAGAATTGAAATTTCAGAAAATGACACTTTAATTCTCCCTCAATTCATGGTCTCCCCAAACGAGAGATTTGGTTATTTGCCACTTTAGACATGTGGTTGCAAAATTGCCATCGACCTACATTTCATTGACTCTTACGGTCCCATATTTCACTGCTCAAGTGGCATCATATCCAAAAGGTCAAATCTTTAAGTGGCAAATGGACAAAAAGCCTTCAAATGCGACCTCTCCCAGTAGTACAAAGCGGAAGATCCTGTCTAGTCAAATCTTTAAGTGGCAAATGGACAAAAAAACCTTCGAAATGCGACCTCTCCTAGTAGTACAAAGCGGATGATCCTGTCTAGTCAAATTCATAGGTCGCATTTCGAAGGCTTTTTTGTCCATTTGCCACTTAAAGATTTGACCTTTTGGATATGATGCCACTTGAGCCAATGAAATATGGTACCATATGAGTCAATGAAATGTACGTCTAGTGGTAATTTTGCGAAGCTACATGTTTAAAGTGGCAAATAACCAAATCTCTCCCCCAAACTATGGACGGACCATCCGGTTCAGGCAATCGCTCGCCTAATGTACGACGCCATCAGAGAAATCGTTGGAACCGTCAGGAAATCTTGTTCATCGCTAGGAAATTCCTAACCCCTAAAATTCTAGGCGGAGATCAATTGTTCGCTTGATTCAAAGCGCAAAGCCAAATTTCGCTGACACCTCCACGCCGCCGCCCTCATTGACATCCTCGGCTCAAGGCCCGACAACTGCTCCGGCCAGACCTCTCCGCGGGCTCATGCCTCACGGTTACCGTCCCGCCAACATTGCCGCCCTTCGTCCATGTCGCCGCCGGTGACCTCTCCGGCCTCGCTCCTCCGATTTAACTTGCCAAGTCGTCAACTACCGAGCCTCCTCGCCGCCTAGCAAGGAAGTGCATCCGACCACCCTTATATCTTGTTATCTTTAAGAAAAAAGTTTCGAAGATATGTCTAAAGTAGATGGTGATTGATAGAGCAATTCTTGCTCGTAAGTTCCAAAGATGAGTCTCACTTGGAACATAGAGCAATTCTTTTGAGATATCATAAGTAGTTATTAATATAATCGAAGTTGAAGTTGGAGTTACCAAAGTTTGTGGAGTCGGTTTCGATGGACGTATGAATACTCTACGGATAGTTTCTTGAACCGCATGTTGTAAACGATCAAGAGCCAGTCCGAATTGATTTTGTGACCAGTGGCGGAACTAGAACAAAAGATGGCGGACATTGGTAAATACTAAAATATATCATCCAATTTCAATAGCCTCGAAAAGTTAAAGGAGCAATATGAATTAAAGTTATGAACAAAAAGATAGAGTAATCAAATAAAGTAGATACATTACCTTTAGTATTTCCGCTTTTTCAAATTCATAAAACGATTAACGATACAAAGATCATCGGTGACTTTCTTCAGCTTCTTCTTTTCTCCACATAACAAATGAGACTATCACTCATGAACTCATCGCCTATGCGATTACGCAAATATGTTTTTACTATTCTCATGGCTGAAAAGCATCTCTCAACAGTAGCTGTGGTGACAGGCAATACCAATACTAGTTTCAAAAGTCGATGAAATGAGTCATAAATTATGGTTAAGATCTCTCAATTCCAAAGAATTAAAATCATTTGGATAGAGTTTAGCTAAGCTCATCAGATTCTCCAAGTTGAAATCATGAAATGAGTCTCTTGGACTTAAAGAAGCTGACCAAACAAGCAAATTGGATGTGGTCTCGTTGAAACGACTGTCAAGCTCTTGGCATAGCCAATCAAAAACATCATTGAGGATTAAACCTTCTGTTTTGTAGTAAGATGGGAGATAAAGAATTGCTCGACAAGAAGGCGCGTAAGAGGAGCATGTTTGCAAAGCTCGGTGGTAATACGCCGCTGCAAGAGGAGGGCGATGCCGAAAGGCAGCAAGACTTGGCCGAGAAGGATGATGCAGCCACGCGGCTGGAAAGAACACCGAGCCTATCGTTGTCCTTGGCAGCGATGGTTCCTCGTCATCGCACAAGAGCCCTAGCCAGCTTCCATGCCCACGACCAAACGGCGACGTGGGGAAATCGATCCACTACGATCCCAATGAAGAGGTATATATTAAGAAGAGTGAGCTTGTTTTATTTGTAGCTTGGTGTGACATAATTGCATTTCCTTATGTTTATGTATTCCTCGTGTTTATTTCTATGAAGAGGCCGGCAAGGCGATCACGCCGACTAGTCATAGCTCAAGAGGTAATTGAAGATACCTCCGCATGTTCCCGTGATTCTCTATCGCAACAACCACGACCTCGCATAAACGAAAAACGGGGAACGGCGTAGGAATAAGTTACCGCGAGGACTTGGTATATCACGAGGTCGGTCCTTTAGGAGAGCCCCTAGCACCTCGTGAGGCACTATCCATGTTTCAAATAGTCATGCGGTTTTTGTCAAGGACAATGTCTCCATCACGATTGATAACTGGACAAAGGTGGCCGACGCGACAAAGGCACACCTGTGGACCGAGCTGCAGAAAATCATAAGGTTCCCCCCAGAGTATGAGGCCATCGCTAAGAAGAATGCCTTGGACGTGATGGGGAAGAGCTTCGGAACTACGGTATGAGCTGAACAAGTACTTTGTGAAGACGGAGCGACACCATTCCTAAATATGGAAAAATCACCGTGGTGAATGGGCGGAGTTTGTCCGGAGAAGACCACAAGCTTAAGCCGTAGCATTGAGCGAGGTGTACAAAGGTTCTAGCGAAGAAGAACAACTACCCCCATCACCGGGCACAGTGGGTATGCCCCAAGATTGTTGAGTGGAGGAGTAAAGAAGAAGAGGAAGCCCGTGGCCGATAGAGAACCCATTGACGAGCTGTAGCGAGTGAGGCAGAAATTGGGTCCTAGCTCGCCAACCCAACAGCAAGAAGGGTGGCAAAAGCACGGTGGACCCTGCGGTCCTGGAAGTTTCAGCCAAGTTGTCAAGATCTCGCATGAGCAAGCGGAGGGATCTTTTCGTGCAGACAGGAGAACGACGACCTAACGACGGCGTTGGGAACCAAGGAACACCCAGGTCGCACTCGTGGCGTCGGAAGTCGAGTGGGCTTCAAGCATGGGTTCCCGAAATATCAAGGCCAATACAAGTCGCATCAAAGATATAAGAGGACCATGGTCGATACAATAAGACAACGGCCTAACAAGAGTTTTTAAGACTGTGGGAAGAGAAGGAGGCGAAAAGGGCGTTATAAGCGCTGGTCGGATGACAACCCGAGCCCGCCCGCATCCGAGTAGCGCCGGTCCGCACCAATCCTAACGCTCGATATCCTCGTGGATGATATCACAGAGGCAACCAAGTGCAAGCTCTGGCACATCCGAGCAAGGGGCTTGGTGCGTCGAGCTTATGAGGGCATGGCATATCCGACATCGTGATACACAACCAACCTGTCTCCGATTGGTCACGCAAAGGTGCAAGTGGACATCGTGCTTGTTCCGTGCCTTGGCTTGTGGAAGCTACCATTCAAGCACCCACGATGATGTAGAGACCATCCAAGATGCGCTGGTCATTTATTGTATGGCCCAAGGAAGATATTGCATTGATACAAGAGAGGTCGAGACGCCAAAGACAAGTCAAGACGCCCTACCTCTTCCAAAATTGCCTACACCACAAACCGCATCTTCTCGCGCCACGGCGCTTTCACCACAAATACAGATCTTCTCCGCCGTCGGCGCCTTCACCAGCAACGCCAGATCTTCGCCGCCGGTGCCTTCACCACAAGTCGATCTCCGTTGGTCGGTGCCTTCACCACAGCGCGCATCTCCGTTGTCGGCGCCTTGTGCACCGCATGCATCACCTCCGTTGCCCCAACCGTCACAACGCCTCATCTTCGGCGATGTTGTTGGTTGCAAAGAAAAACAAAGAGGTAGATTGCAATCAACGGAGTACCACCAAGTCAAACAGGAGTGCCAACTCCACTGCATCTGATCCATGCCTTCACTAGAGACTTATGAGCATGGCAAGCCATTTCTCCCCATGGAGCAGATCAACAAAGGACCATGGGAGTTGAAGAGATTCCATGATCGGTACTTGAGGGCATCTCGTCTTGGGGTGAAGGGCATTTAAGCCGCCGCCCCTCCGTGATATCTACAAACACGAGGACACTCACTACATCTGCATCGATTTTGGTGACTTGCAATGATGTTCCGTTTTGAAAAACTCGACATCAACATGATCGGCTGTGGTGCCTGTAAGTTGGCCATTGACTCTACCCTACATTGTTATATCGCTCTTGCGAGTAAGTGCCAATATAACAAATTATGACAACATATCATTATATTGCATTACGATAGCATAATAAAGAAAACCTCAAATGTATAGTCATTGAGTGCCAAGTTGAGTTCCTCTTTATAGTAAAGGCTTGTTAGATCATTCAAAAATTGGCGTAATCCATATAATTTTCACTAAATCGTAAGTTGGCCGATTTTAGTGGTTTTTTCCTTTTAAATAAAGTTAACTTCGCCAAATCGTCGAATAAGATGCATTTTGCCAAAATATGATATTTGCCAAAATGTCATGTTTCCCAAAGATTCAAAGATATAAATTGGCGATTGACCATTGTCTTGTGTGTAGAATGCAATATACCGCTGCTAAAAAGATGGGAAAACGTGTCGGGTTCCTTGACCCCGCACGGATTAGCCACCGAGCTTAAGAGTCAGACTCAATGAAAAGGCGTTGAAGGATAAGGGGATAACGGAAACAGAGATAGATAAAATGCGCCAGTCCCTGACCCGAGATCGCCAAGTAGATGTCGGGCTATACATATCAAAAGTAATGCTCCGGATGCAAGACAAGGACGTCATAATGGCTCCCTACAATTTTAAGTAATCTTCTCATTCGTCAATTGTTGCTAAAAGTTTAGTTTGCACCATAATCACTTGTGAAACTTACATAAGTTTTCGCTGCGTGATCACTTCATTTGTTTCATGTCAGCACCAAGCAGAAAGCAGATATATGGTCCTTGACTCATCCGTAACCCCACCGAATCTTACAATGAATTCACCCGCCTTAAATGCGTAAGAAATATATATACACAAACATACATAACATAACGTAATTTGTTTTATGATATGATAGTTACTTGTTGTTGTTGACATTCGAGTAGGGCTTTCAAGAATTACACGAGCAAAAAAAAGGGGGGCAACATGATCCTGCGAAGGGGTCAAATAAGATGCTTTGCTATGTCCACCCATGGGTAAGAAGACACTTGTAATGCTTCAACATAATTGCACTAGTAAGGAAGGGTATTACCAATGTATTAATTCCATACATCATTATTTGATTTGAAGTGCCACAAGCAACCTCCGCAGGTGTTCTTTGTGGATACTATGTCTGAAGTTCCTCAGATCAACGGAGGTATGTATAAACCCCTAGGACGAAGCCTATACAAATTGGTGATTCAAGATTATTTATTGTCTGATTCTCGATTTCACTATTGTTTAACCTCTTTATTGCCTACTTTATTATCGCAGGCGAAGATTGCAAAGACCACTTTGGCACTCACTGATGATGACCGTTGCAATGTGCAAAAGGACATGTGCCAATTCATTCGTCGTGAAGTCATCCATGAGAGAGGTAGTTTCTTTTACCGGGAAGGTGAAGTGGCGAAGCATCCTATACTTTGTAATTGGGAGATGAGGATAGACGGGCTGTGAACACTGATGTATATATAATAACCTTGTGTATATATTTTTTTTGAAAGACAACAGGGCTGTAATTTATATTAGATAGAGAATATCAGAGGAGTACATGGCGTAGGATACTGCACCTGGAGAGTTTTACAAGGAGAATATCAGAGGAGTATATATATATAACCTTGTGTATATAACCTTCTATATATATAATGCAATTATGATGTGCTTGATTGTATATATAACCTTGTCATTGTTATGTATGGATTTGTGCTGAACAGTGATGTGATTGATAGAATATATGCATTTATTAATATTATAATATAATTAACATAACATTATTAAAAAAGATTCTTCGATCTATACAGCGACGGCTTAAGGCGGGCTCGGAAAATGCTTATTTATACAAAGATGGTGCTTAAGCCAACCGATCGCTAAATAGCACTTATTCAGGCGGGTTCTTAAGCGCCCACTGCGAAAATTCATTTGTACAAAGTGGTGGCTTAAGAATCACCGATAAATGCTTATTTGTACAAGCGGTTTCTTGCCCACTGCATAAATGCATTTTCCAGCGGTTCTTAAAACGCCAGGCAAATATAGCGATTTCCACAGACCTTCATTCCATAAAGGTGCAAAACGCCGAGAAGATGGGTTACCACCCGCCTGTACAAATATTTTCTGTAGTAGTGTCTGTCATGCAATTACCGCAATTAATTTCATCTACACTCATAATCATCAAATCGATTCGCACACATACTCAATTCCATTCCCAAACAGGGCACAGTTAAGTACAACTCTTGTAAATTAACCACAAGTATCCACGTACCCCCATACTAGCTACTCACTGCAATATTAACAAAGGTACAGTAAACTCACCGAGATTAAGGCTTACTAGTGACCACTCGAATCCAATAGTTAATCACGTCCTCGAAGGGACGATCACAAATATAACTCATACTTGCCACAATCAATAGAAAATTAGCCATGAACAGATAAATACCAACGAACAATTCAATTAGGCACACTACTCGATGTACTTGCCTTTACCAGGAGGAGCGGAGTGGTTGGAGGAAGATGCTATGCCACTCCCGAAACTACTCCACCTGAAACAACCGTCGCAAAACGCTTTACAAACTATACCCTTTCAATAAAGCTCTACGCCCCCCCCAAAACTACAACCACGAAAGCTCCACTTTTAGGTTGACTCAGGTAAATATAATCTACACTATAATACCAATAATTATCTCATTATCTTTGACTCCAAAGAAACTTAAGACAATAATAGTAAAATATATCTCAAACAAAGCAGAATTGCAAACTTAGATATGGACTAGGAAATCGCATCTTCATGCATTAGTTGCAGCACACATCACCACAACTCCTAAGAAGGCAATATATTGTTGCTTTACTAGACAAACAAGCTTGCCTTCTTAAATCATTAAATTCGGATATAAGCTTAGCACATGGAAAATCAAAGAACACTTGAAAACTAGAACATCTCTTAGAATCATCATGTCAGACATATAAATAGAATCACTAAAGCTCTTACCATTTGATCTCAAGAAAATGCAATCTGTAAACATATGCACTGCTCTTTGTCTAAAATACAAAACAATAGCATTCATTCCATTATGCAAAATGCTAGCTCTGAACCACCTAAGCATATACCACTCTGGATCAACACATATAGGTTCCATACTGACACAAGAGATTAGAGTCAATAGGAATCCATATACATCAGTAAGTCAATAGCCCCAACACAAAATTCGCAATACAGTGATTCTTATTCTCACAAGCTCAACCATATATGCATATTTACCCTAATGAACAAGAGCACAGAGATAAATTTCAAGTCACGCAATTTGTTCACGAAGGTCCAAGATTGCCAACTCACAATCACAAAGACACCGTAATATAAAACCCGAAAGCTAAGTACCTCTAGATTACATTTGGTTAAGGCTTAAGTCTGCATTGTTTATAACGACTATCGCCGCCTAGTTTGGAATACACTCACTAGCAGTAATAAGCACTTTTTACTAATTCACAAATACAAAAGAACCCAAAATGCCAAGATATAAAATATAATGCTAAACATATCTATGCACTACTCTCTACTTACCATGCCATACATCAAGATCCACTTTAGCATGTAAATACATGCACCATCACTAACATTCTTTAGCAAAGAATAAAGAATAACTAAAGGAGGTGCTGCTATATGCATTAAACTCACCACAACATACTACCTCAACCTGACAAAGAAGGAATGAAATATCAATCAAACCACCGTCTCGAATTGGCCCAAACAAGAGTCACTACACATGCGTACACCTCACAGCCATTTCATCGAACACCTGGTATGCGCAATGAACCAAACCCTCAACTTAAAGTTTGAGTTCTCACCAAAAGAAGGCAAGAGGGAGGGCATCTTCTTCTGTGTCATTGTCGAATCTTCAGCCGCTGCTCACCGCTTTGCTGTCGCCTGCTCATCGCTCCAGCTTGTTTGCTACTCCACCGACCGCTTCTTCTTTGAGATCGATTCTTGCCTCCCGGTTGGGTTCTTTGTCATTCTTCTTTGTTGGGAGGAGCCGGTCGGGCTGAAGAGGAGACACCGGCCAGGGGGAGCAGGGCGCCAGCCAAGGGAGCGCTCGGCCAGAAAAGGTGGGGCGCAGGGGGGAGCTCACTTGGATAGGAAGGCAGGGGGCGCCGGCAGGGCTGGAGCAGGGCGACACCGGCAGGGAGACTCGGCTGGCCGGAGGGGCGCTCAGGCCAGACGCAGGAGGCTAGAGAACAAGGTTAGGGGGAGTCTGCAGGAGACTGGAAAAACAAAAATCGGCAGGCTGGATTCGGGGAACAAATGACAGCCACAAGAAAGAGAGGAAGAGAGAGAGAGGTGGGGTTAGGTAAAAAGGGTAGGTGGAGTGGGGAAATTCCAAACATACCCCTCCCAAACCTAAATCTTTAACCCTAACCCTCTCCAGATGGGCCAACCATCTCTGATAATACCTGCCAGATGGCCCCAGGCTAGACGGCGAAAGGCCCAAAATTTGGAGCGAGGCTTCGGAATATTACACTCTCCCCCCTTAAAGGAATTCGACCCCGAATTCGAATAATGCCAACCAAACCAAAGTGCACAAGGGACTTAAAACTTCTTGGCAAACTCACAACACCCACGCAAGGACTTCAAACGGAAACAAGCGATAAACCAAGTTTCCAAATCCAACTATTAACGAAACAATTTACTTAGCTCAAATGAGTGCAACTTCTCATGCAAGAACTCAGTCAAAGTCAATCAATAGGTCAAAATCCCAAAGGACCACTGCCCAAGGTAAATGCTCACTAAAGAACATTACACAGCAAATTAAGGAATCCTTCGTTACAACCATCTTAACCCAAAAGTGCAGTCACACGATAGAAATGGTGGCATAATTACCATCAACTTCCAAGTAGTCCACTAATAAGGGTTAAATAAGCACCACCAAGGAACCACATTAAAAGTATAATCCTCATGTATTATCTACCCAAAATCCCTCGATTCTCTTTAGCAAAACTAACCACTTTCATCCACTTCAAATCATGTGATAAAATACCCACGAAGGAAAACTCAACTTTCAAGAGAAACATTGCATTGAACTTTTACAGCTGCAATCCCAATGACCAAAGAAAACTCAATTCTCTTTATTATACTCAACACTATACCACAAGCTTCCATATCCCTTAACTCCAGCTAGCACACAAAAGAAATACATTTCCCGCTTTGACCCAAATGAACCACGTACGTCACGTTGAACCCAAAGCATTAAAATCTACCTGAGAGAGGATCTTGATAAAGCCCAATCATCACTCATTATCTTCTTCCAAAACCAAATTTGCAAGAGCAGACCTGATTCTCTAATATCACATAAATCGCTTTTAACACTCTCAATTAATGCAATAAAATTCACCTTGGGGAGAACTCCAATTAAAGGAGAAACCCCACAGAAATCGCTGACAAAAGCTCTTATAAAACCAAGAAGCAACTCCGCTTATTTTAACCAAAGCAAAATCTCTCGCATTAAACTAAAACCAACATTTGGCAGTGGAAACCGATTCTCAAATTAAGCATCTGTACCCATAACCATCACATTCTTCCTCAAGAGAAAAGGAAACGCGTTCCCAACAAAACCACTTCAATCAAATCCGGCTCTAGTCAACATAGAGTTACAAAACCCAAACTTTCTTTGATTACTTTCTACTATTCGTATAACCATCACTATTCATAGCATCATCAAACCCCTAACCAAAACTCTCTCATGACAATCAACAAGGGGAACCACGTTTCGCCCTGCTTCAGCACAACAACTTATCCATTAGTTCAACATAGGACGTGTGTCATCCTTCACTTCGGCTTACTAACCATGGCGAACTGTTATTTATACAACTGTCCAATCCCAGCTTAAAACACATCTTTTCAATATTGACTTCAGCTTAGTCACTAACACCTTTCGTGCAACTCCAAAGTCCACAGCTTAATATCCCCAGTTCATTCAACCAATAAATACTTTTTAACAACTCGATGTGATACCCACCAACCATATTCCATAAATAAACTCCTAGATAGACATTTGTCAAAGATAAGTGTCGACGATCGGGATCGCCTGACCCAAATATGAAAGCAGGGTTAGTGTAAATGCGGGACCCGGAAAAAGCTGCGCTCAACCACGGTTTAGACGTAGGTCAGGACGAGACATCAACGAGCAGGAGACAGTGGATTATACTGGTTCGAGACCCCGTGAGGGTAACAGCCCTACTCCAGTCTTCTCCTGAGGCGGAGGAATTCACTATTCGAGTACAGAGTGTGGTCTACAGCTCGAGCTTGAGCGTCTTTGGTGTGTTTAATGGCCTATTGCTGGTATGCTGATGTCGTGCCTTGTCACTTTGCTTCAAGGGATTTTATACCCCTCCCAGCCGTTGCTAGAAACGGCCAGGAGAGATTCCCGGGGACGTGCATGTCGTGCACTGAAGACGTGCTGCAACCATCCCGGATCTGGCGCCCATGTCCGCCTCAACTCCGGGCCCTTAGGTCTTGGTAACCATCGAGTGCATGCACGCCCCCGAGCCAAGGTTGAGGTTGTGCGGGGTAGGGACCCCCCACTGCCCAAGCTCGAGGTCGTGCGTCGCATAGGTCATGGTCGAGGGCCGTTGCTGCATCATCCTAAGCTGGGGACCCTGTTGACCGTGCATTGACCTGTTACAGATTTCTCAGTCCGTGACAGCTAGCCCCCGAGGCTCAAGGTCGTGGCAAGAATACGGGTCGAGCTCGAGCCTCCCCACATAGAGAGGGGACTGTTTTCTGGAACTTTCGAGCCCGAAGTCGAGGTCGGGCGGAGACCTCCAGGAAAAACTTCAGCTCCAAGACACCTGGCGCCCCCTGGACTTCACGATGCTGGTACGGACTCGATCAGTTAGAGGAAATGCTCGCGCGCCGGCCACCGCCGATCTTCAATTGCGCTGTCAAACCGTCATCGGCACACCTTTTGAGGCGCCTTAGTCTAAAACTGGCGATGATCCGGGCCTATAAGCCCAAGCCTTCTGCGACCTTCGAAAGACTCCCGACTTCCTTACACTCAGAAGAAGCAGCATGTCGTTAATGAGGATGAAGGAGCTCGAGAGTCTGGGGCTGCTCGACCCAGCGATGTGGCGGCTGCCAGACGGTGAGATCGAACCGCATCCCAGGGACAACGAGCTCATCTGCACCGAGCACTATGCGCTCTTCGGCTTGCGGACAACGGAGAGTGATTTCATGGTGGCAGTCCTTGCCCACTGTGAGATAGAGCTCATCAACTTGGTGCCCAATTCCGTCCTTCTCCTTTCTATCTTCTCACATTTGTGCAAGGGGTTCCTTGGAATTCTTCCCACCCCCTCGCTCTTCTTTCGTTTCTTCAATCTATTCCGTTCTGGGAAGGACCCTGTGGTCGAATGCCTTTACTTCTGGCTGTGGACGGGGATCCCATGGGCCTTCCCCAAAATCCAGTCTTGGGACTCCCTCGGTCCGTGGACTGAGTGGTGGTTCTACTTGAAGAAGGGAAAGACCGGCGTGCTGTTGTTCGACGGAACCCCGATCACCGGGAAGAAGGAGACCCCAAAGGCGGATGACCTAGAGGTCGACAAAGAGGCCATCGCCAAGAATACACCTCGCGCCATCTGGCTGTTTTACCGGCAAAGCGATCGTCATGATTTCTACGAACCGAGTATTCCCCTTCGGAAGAGGGAACACCCATTCTTCGAGATCAAGGGGCGCGATGACATGACTCGCGAGGGTACATCCGGTACGTCTTCTTGCCCTGGGGACTTGCTCGATTTCGACCTTCGGGCCCTCCTGACGGTTTGCTCCCTTGCAGCGCCGAAAGAATCCTGGGTCGCCGCTAGGATGAATGAGATGTTCAGGAAAGGGGCGCACGACTATACCATCGATGACCCTGTCCCGAAAAACACACTACGCCGGAAGGTCGAGGTAAGCACTCCCAAGCTGTTCTTCAGTTCGCACTCAATCAGTGCCCTCCCTGATTGTTTGTTGTGCTCACAGGACCATCAGGAGCTGGTTGAGACAGCAAGGAGGATGCTCCCGCTGCCCGGCGGGGGCAAGAGCAAGAAGGGGAAAAAGAAGCCACCCCTGGGCAAGGCAGATGACTGGGAGGTGAAAAAGCCCCACGTTGAATGGGCCGCGCGCGCAACGGTAAGAACCCCCATGGTCGAGCTGTAACATCCTAATTTTTAGCCTTTGCAAATAATAAATATTAATTTATTGCTAATTATGAATTTTGTGAATTTTCTGGATTTAATTGGATTTTCTGATATTTATTTGAATTATTTTGAATTAAGGAATATTACTTTCTGTTAAAGATTAATTATAAAAATATAAAGTTAAAATAAAGTTTTTGTGAAAATATTTCATTTAAGTCTAGAATATCTCAAAGTATTTTTGAGATTTTTCCTGGAATTTTTAGAGTAGTTTTATTACTTTAAATAAATCAAATGAGTATCCTGAATTATTTTAAAAGAGAAAAATCCGGAAAATTTCCATGAATAGTAACGGGCCGCCATTCACTATGCAACCCCGCCGGTTCTCCTCGAGCTTTATCGCCGCCGCTCGATTAGTATCCAAGGGTCACCATAAGAGCTTAATAGTTTCCATAGCCCTAGCACGCGCGCAGTAGTCGGTGCTCGACCGCCGCGGGCGCTATCCGTCATTGTCCTCACCACAACCGAAGTTGGACTCGCCACAAAGACGCCATAGCCGCCAAGGACTTTTGCGCCGAAGCCTTGCTATATCTCGCCACCGCCATATAAATGGAGGCATCGGGTGCGCAAAGTCATAAGCAACCAAAGCCCCAAGCCGTAGCCGAAGAATCGCCGCATAGTCGCCACAACCGAAGCTCTTCCGAGCGCACCGCCGCAAGTCATGTTTCGTCGATTAGTCGCCGTTGGAGGGACGATTCGAGTCACCGGCGGGATTTTCGAACTCACCGTGTCGAGGCGCATCTGGTGTGCACCCTTGTCTCGCCAGAGCATCACCGAGGGAGGAGTTCGCCGTGGAGACCGTCACCACCGGAGAAGAAAGCCGTGCCACCGTCGAGCCGAAACTCAATTCAGAAAACCATTCGCGTCATCGGACCCGCAACGTCGAGGTGAGTTAGGAGGTGCCCTCGCCGCTCGTCGCCGACGACCCTAGGGCCGTGAGCACCGCCGGTGGACGTGGCATGATAATGTGTCGACATGTGTCGAACATGCTGGCGTGGCTGTCGGGTGACGCTGACGTGGTGCTGATTTGGCATAACACGGGCGCTGCGTCACTGCTGAGTCACATGCTTTCGTGCACACACGTGTCAGCAGCGGGGCCCAGCCGTCAGGGACACAAGCCCACGGGACGCGTGTCAGCCAACGAAAAACCCAGATTTTCTCTTACAAAAATAAATCGATAAATTCGGATTTATGAATTTAGGGATTTTTCAGGAATTTCAAAACTTCAAAACGCGATAACTTTTGCATATGAACTCCGATTGAGGTGATTCAAATTCCTAAAAATTTGTAAAATTGAGATCTTTCTAATGGTGGCTTTTGTTTGAATTTTTCAGTTTGTTTGTTCTTTGGTTTTGGTTTTTATTTGCTTTCTCTCTCGATTCGCGTAGACGTGGAATTGTGCGACGCTTTGGAGGAGGAGCTACCAAATCAAGAACAGTTTCTAGACCACGACCAAGAGCTTAACCAAGGCAAGTTGTGCTTTGATCATGTTGCACCCATAAACTAGATTGCAAGCTATTTTGATTTACCTTATCACATGTTATTTTATGTGTATAACTGATTTCAACTTAACCTTGGGATTAGCTATTGTACCTTTTGAGTTACACCCTACCTTGCTAGTTGTATGCCATAATCCACTTGTCACCCTAGGTTGGTTTACTATAGTTGGTTAATAATGAAATCAACATGGAGGATTAGATCGGAATAGAATGCTTAGTCATGCCACGTCATCACATGTACATGAAATGTTGATTATTAATCTTGACTAATGGAATATGGAACAATGATGATAACTTGTGGGCCATGTGTGGTCGCACAAGGAGATTGAGTTGTCGTGGCGGGGAGGTCACACAACGATATTGATTTGTGAAGAACACGTGGTGCTTGGTAACCAACCGGGAGGGTAATCACCTTAGATTAAAGCAAGTGGAAGGGGCAAGTGTGCGGGTGGGCTCAAGAGAGCCGAGGTATGTGCAAGTCTTGCTTTAATCAATCCTAAGGACTTCACCTTAAGAGTCTTTGACTGAGTCAATCATGCAACCACATGTCCGGTATGGGACAGCTTAGCTGACTAATTTGCAAAGTCTTAGCTTGAGTACTATCTTGGTGGTGTGAGTCCGGGTGTGCGGAGGAAACTCACATGGCGCAAGAGGGGGCCTGTTGTGGTGGTGTAACCCTTGATGTTGAAACCTTAGCGGTAGTCTTGGGCTAAGATGTTTGCATTGTAATGGCCGTTACATTTATCATTCGCCTGTGGTGTATGATTGTATCATGTGGTAAAGTGCATAACCTTTGCAGAGTGTACAAACTATTCGGATAGCCGTGCTCACGGTACTGAGCAATGCTCGGGAATTACAGTCAAGGGTTAGTTTAATTAAAATGGACCATTGGATGGGATGGCAGGTTGCCATATGGTTAATGGAATTTGACTTAGGATGGAAACTTGGTTTACTTGAGAATCATCGAATCTACTTACTTGTTATTATTTGTTTTATTGTCTTTTTCAATCTACATATTGTTTATGTTTGAAAAATGTTTGCTATCGCTTATGAACCACTTAGCCTTTCCTTTGAATAAGCCTTGCATATAGCTATGATAGAATTGCATTTTGTGCACAACTTGTTGAGTATGTGGTATACTCACCCTTGCCTACAAACACAAACAACAGTGGAGGAGTCATCGCCTGCCTTGGAGGAGGATTTCGGTGGATACGAAGTCATCGAGCCAAGCCTTGTCGATCGCTTTGTGTAATCGATGAGTCACTACGCCTTCTCTTTGCTTTTTCCGCTTACGCTCGCTTTTACTTTATCTTAAACTTGCCCATGTGGCTGAATAAATGTAAGTGATCATAAGATCATACACTAGTTATATTCGATAAATGAAGTCTTATTATTGTTATCGCTAGTATGATGTGATGCTTACCGATGTTAAGCTGTGTGCACTAGCGATTGATCCTGGGACTAGTGTGGTAAATACAGTGGGTCCGAATTGGTAAATTCGGGTCCTTACACGAGCCCCCGAGCTTATGCTTATGCTCCCTCATCTCCTGACACGTCTTTCTTGCAAAGAATCGAGGCGGGCGGTCACGCTAGGACTTCGAGTCCTCAGGCAGCCCAAGGGTCCCACCCGTGGGATTCTAGGACCTCCACCACATGGGACTTGGAGCCACCGCAAGCCTTAAGGTCCTAGACAGGGGACCCAAGCAGTGAGCGCCTTCAACCTCGGGGTCGAGCCTCGCCACCTCCTGAAAGCCGAGATCGCCGACCTGTAGGTTTCAATCCTTCATTTCTCAAATTCTCCTTGTACTGTTTAGCTTAGTAGTCGCCTAATCGCAGACTTTGAGCGCCTAAGCTCAAGACTTGCCGTGATTGACAATGACTATTGTCCAGTATAGAATCGGTCCCAAGAGGAGGAGGAGGCCACCACGCGGCCGGGCGCCCCGCTGATCCTCGGGCCAGGGATGCATTCCTTCGAGCCCCCAGAGCTGGGCTCCGACCGACTAGTTCAACCACGGGCTCGACAACCCGGACGAGGAAGAGGTCCTCCCCACGACCAGCGAGGATAATGCCATTGGCGAAGTAGACGCCGAAGACGACGTCGACCCGCCTGAGGTTGCCAGAGGAGACAACGCCGGAGATGTCCCCGTCACGACAGCCGAGGTCGCCTCGACCGTGGTGGTCGAAACTCCCCGAGTTGCCGATCCTAAAGATGCTCTGGCCGCGACAAGCACGGAGGACCGAGCCGCAGACCATGCCAAGACCACCGCAGGGGGGAGGCTAGAGGCCCTCCAGCTGCGGGGGACAAGGCCGAAGCCGCCACCGGGGCCGAGCTTGGGGGCAGATCGACCCCCCTTGAGGAGGAAGCTCGAGACGCAACTGCTCACGACGTGGCGCCCGAAGGCCATACCCCTGATGACCCAGCGGCAGTTGTGGATGACGCTGCACCAGGAACTTCGGGCGGTCTGTCCTCCGGGTGTTCCCGTGTAATCTTCGAGGGCCATCTTACCCAGGTACTCCTGTTTTTTTTCAAACCTCGGTTCAGACTTTCCCTTTTACCTTCTTCTCTTTCTTTCTTTTGGCGAGTATCGTGTTGACCCTTCGAGCCCCGCAGGCCATCGACTCAGTCACCCAAGGGCTGCAGGGCCTTCAGACGCATGTCGATGCGCTGAGGGCCTTACTCGATGTGCTGGAGGCCCGAGACTCGCAGCCCAATCTCGTGAGAACCTGCAAGCCAAGCGGAGGAGGTCAGACAAAAGGCGCGAGCATTTACTCCAACGAGATCAGCAGCCTCCGCAAGGTGGTGAAGACGCTCGAGGCTTCCCACAAGTCCGAGCTGGAGCGGGCCATCACCTCAGAGCGGGACCACGCGTACAAGGCCGTCGAGGATGAGCGCGCGAGGTCGGCCAAGGCGCTAAAGGCCGAGCGAGCCGGAGCCGAAGAAATAAGAAATGCCGCTGCGGACCAGGCAGCCACCGCGTCGAGGGCCTCCCCCGAGCTTGAGGCCAAGGATCAAGAGCTCGAGGAGAAGCTGGGTCGGGCGAGCAAGGCGGCCAAGAGCGTCTTGGCCCAACTTGAAGAAGAACGATGCCGCGCCGCCGAAGCCTCCACCGAAGCCCTCCGACTCCAGGGCGAACTTTCGACCTTAAGGGCCAAGGTTGCCCAGCTCGAGCAGGAGAAGCTCACGCGTGAGATGGCCGATCTGTAAATAGGGCTAATTTCCTGTAAGCAAGACCTTTTGTAAGTCAAAAAAGTTTTAATGGAACGACATTATTTTGGCAAAAATAGTTTAATGTCTTGGTTTGCTTTATCATTTCTCGATCAAGAGATTTTTTCCTAATCGCGCACTTAGCCTCTTCTGGTCGTGGTATATCCTGTCCATCCCCCGTTGGGCTCAAGGTCGAGCTAGGCCGGCCTTGGGCGCAAGTAAGAAAACCTGTAGAGACCAAGACCTGCAAGATCGAAAAAAGGCCCACAGGGAGCATAACATGGGCGCACGAGGAAAAACTTAGGATCTAGGGTGTTAGGATCGTTCCTGGGGCAAGGCTCTTGAGTCATGACAACGATGTGCGCCTTGCTCGTTGGACCCGGTCACGGGCTTAGTTCGAACCCTAGCGCAGGGGGAGCATTGATGCGAAGAGGTTCGGCTTACAAGTAGCTCGACCACTGGGGGTGAAGTTTAAGCCCCCGACACCTGGGCCAAAAGAAAGCGCGCTCATCCGTAGGTCGGACTCAAAGAGGCCCCGAACTCGAGCCAACACAAAATATAGAACGAAAAAGTGCGCAAAGACCAATCACGACAATTGAACAAGAGCTTGATTGAAAATTGAGGTAAAAGGGTTACACATAGAACTTTCGAAGCTGATCAATGTTCCATGAGCTAGAGAGCTCTCTGCCATCGGGCAGCGCTACCCGGTAAGCCCCCGTGCGATCTGTTGAAACAACTCTATACGGGCCCTCCCACCGCGGGGATAACTTGTTGGTGTTGGACAGAGCCTGAATCCGTCTCAGGGCTAAGTCCCAAATAAAGAGCTCCGTAGGTCGTACCGACCGGGTCGCATGTCTACGAAGAGCTTGCAGGTAGTGCACCGATCGTAGCTGTGCACGGCATCTTACTTCTTCTGCCAGGGTAAGATCAAGGGATTCTTCTTGCTCAAGTCGATCCGGTCGACCAAAGTCGACTCTGGCGGAGCCAGTGTGACCTCGAGAGATGTGACGGCTTGCACGAACATGAGCCAGAAGGGTGTGGACCCTGTTGTTCGGCTGACTGTGGTACGAATAGACCATAAGACAGTGGGAAGTTCATCCACCTTGGTCTGGCCGTGTCGTTCGAGCTCATCCGATACTCGCTTTTTGACGCCTTGAACAATTTGTCCGTTAGCGCGCTCCACTGCTCCATTGCTCTGCGGGTGGGCCACCCAAGCATAGCATACTTTGGTGCCGATGTCTTCACAGTACTCCTGGAATATCTCACTGGTAAATTGTGTTCCATTGTCAGTGATGATTCTGCATGGAACCCCATACCTGGTGACCACGAACAAGCGGAAGAACTTGACCGCCGCGCGAGCCGTGATGGTCGAGACTGGTTCAGCTTCAATCCATTTGGTGAAGGAGTGCCGTTGGCCAGTAGAACCCCATGCGGAAAGCTTTCTCGACCATGGTCCTGAAAGAAGAGTGTGCTCCACAGAGACCTGAATGAATGTTGTGTAACATGTTCTTACCCTCCTCCGTGGAAACACACTTTGTCAGGATGCCTAACACATTCCGACGATAAAGCTTGTCGTCCACGAGCCTGTACGAGCTTGCTCGGTGCATGATCCTGCTCCTCCCTATGGGATCAGTCGGGAGCTCTCCCGTCGCCAAGAAATTGTGGATTGGCTCGTCCCACGAGGGAATACCTTCGATAAAGGCGACCGAGGTCCTTTGGTCTCCAGGGCGACGCCAGGGTCACCAGGATCACATCTGGAGGGACTTCGTCGTCAGACAACCCGAGCATGGAGAGGAAATCTACTCAGAGTTGTCCTTCCGCGCCACGTGCGTGATCTCCAGGTTCTGAAACCACTTCTCCATCTTGCGCGCCTCGGCGAGGTACTTGGCCATGGAATCCTCCGGCAAAGGGTCGCCCTTGTTGAATCGGTTGACGACGATTTGCCGAATCACCCTTGATGACCAACTGGCGAACACCCAGCGCCTTGCAAGCCCGGAGCCCCGCCAGAAGAGCTTCGTACTCCGCTGCATTATTTGTCGCCGGGAACCCGAAGCGAACTACATACCTCAGCCTGCTGCCCTGCGGGGTGAGAATGAGGATTGCAGCCCCCGAGCGCTTGAAGGACCGTGAGCCGTCGATGTACAAGACCCAGGGCTTCTCCTTGTCGACCTCGAGCTCGGGAGCCGGCTGCGAGGTCTGCTCGACCACGACGTCGGCCAGCACCTGTGACTTGATGGCTGTGCGTGCCACGAACTGGAGGTCGAAGACGGCCAGCTCCATGGCCCACTTGGCGATGCAACCTCCGGCCTCTGGATTCCTCAAGATCTCCCTGAGCGGAATGTTGCTTGGGACAACCACGGAGTGAGCCTGGAAATAATGCCGGAGCTTGTGCGAAGCCATGAGGAGGGCGTACAGTAACTTCTGGACCTGTGGGTAGCTGTAACATCCCAAAATTTGGGTTTTCAAAAATTTATATTTAAATTAGCTTTCTAAAAATTTTACATCAATCTTATTTGATTAAAGAAGCTTAATTTAGAATTTTCTAAATCTAAAAAAACAATTTAATGTGCCTTCTATGTGCACAAGTAATTTAAAATTTAGTTTTTACAGTGTTCTTTGTATCTCAAGGAATTTTCCAAATTTGAGATTTGCTAAAAATTAATTAAAATTATTAATTTAAACATTTGGATGTTAATTGGATTTTTATTGGATTTTTAATTTGAATTATTAATTGTTCGGGCAATTCTATATCCAAATTCCAATTCAAAACTTTCCTTTGAAATTCCATTTAAATTCAAAATTTGGATTTTCCTCGGTGTTCTAAATAACTTGGCATCCATATCCTTCCGAAATTAAAGTTCAATCCTTTACCGTCCGCAAAGTCAGAATTTCCAATTTCGGTCCTTAATCGAAATTTCACCCAAGTTTCAAAACACTTTAAAAATCTCAAAATTCATATAATTAGGTTCCAAATATTCTAAAATGATTTTGGAAATTTTTCTATGATTTATAGAATCCTTCTGTTATTTTGTCTCTCGTGCTTTTTATCAAATCCATTATTTTCGTCCCGAAATAATCTAAACTCCAAAGTTCATCTAAAAATAGTGAAACTAATTTTATTGGGTTCTATTCTATTAATTATGATTTTTAGATTTTTTTGGTATTTTTAGATCTTGTTATCTATTTTATCTCACGCGCTTTAAAAATCGCAGCACTATATAGAGTTCAATTCCAAGTCTGGCTGAAATTTCAAACTCTCATATCTCTCATTATATTGCACTAAATCGAGTGGGAGCCAAAGCATCGCGACGGCGTCGTAATGGAGAGTAAATGCCATGCCGTTGCCCATCCTCAATCCGCGCGAATCGGCCGCAATTAATCGTTAATGACAATTTATTGCTCGGCCAATATCTCGGGCGTCTCTTCACCTCCCCGAGCGTGCGAGTACCCAAAAGTTGCGTATTGATGTCCTCTATCCCGTGCGCATCTTGCCTCATCGGTTCAGTACCATTGCCCTTTCCAAAACTAGAGAAAACCCGACGCCGGCGTTCTCCAAAGAAACGGGTGAGCCATCTTTTCCCCCGGTGAGTTTCCGGGTAAACCAATCCCGTCACTTTGTGCCTTTTGCTTCCGTGATCACAACCATTCAATCGGATTTGATTTTCGTTGCAGTTTGACCCTGAATTTCGAGTTTGTTCATCGTCGGTCGTCGCTCCGTTCGTTGTCGATTCCTCTCAAACCGGTAATCCCCAATCAAATTCCTTCTAGATATAGCCTAGTATGATCTTGCTCTACACCGTGCTCTCGCTGGTTTTGAGAAATTCCGCGGTTTAATTATGTTTTGGCCACCATGCCATTCGGGCCATTTTTGGTCGCTCCGGTCGTCTGTGGCGCCGCTGCCCTAGGCCTCCCCGTGGCCTGCCCCATCCCCACCACTGGCTGGCCCTCAATTGGCCAACGTCGCCCCAATTCTGTGCACGCACGCCACATGCTCGTATAAATATCGATTTCATCCGTTTTTGCTCCAAATCTGGTTTTTCTTGACCTAGCCGCCACCTCAACCTTGTGTAGACCTCCCGTGGCCTCTCCCACGCATATGCCACCCATAGACCTCACCCAAACACTAGAAATCCATCCCTCATCCTCCGAAACGTCGCCGAACGCTGACCTGTTTTGGCATCACGTTCCTGGTCGGCTCGTTGCGATTTTTGGAGATCCGACTGCGTCACCTCGTGCTCTATGGTACCCTCTGTCTTCCTTTCAAATTTCGTGCAATTTGGTTTGTGAAATCAAAAGTTACGGCTGCCCAAAAATTAAATTTTGTCGGAGGCTGTTCTCCCGTGTTTTTGCGAGTTTGGCCGTGAAATTTTTATGGTAGACTCCTCTTGATGTCCCCTACATGGTGCTCACCCTAACTCAAGGTTTTGACCTCGTGATTTTACACAGAAAATTCTTTTCTCCATTCAGACCGCATTGCGGTTGGCAGAAAACTTCGTCGCGCGTTCCCCGTTGATCCAGAAGGCAAAACTCAGATCCGTTCACGTCATATTGTGCCAAATATTCGTAGATAGCTCTCTGTACAATTTAGTTAGGTTTTATCTATTATTTTAATAGTTATGACCGTTTGATCTATTAGCTCCGGGAGTCGTTCACCGGCAGTTTGTGATCAATCCGGTGGGTCGCCGCCAAATCCGCCTATATTGTTGAGTTCGTCTCGTCGCGTTCTACGCGATGGACATTTCCCCTTTGCTGTCGCATCTACCGAAATTTTTTTTTATTCGTCGGCCGCCGCCTTTTGCCGCCGCCGCGCGTCATCTTGTGCCGCCAACCATTTTGGTTTGTCGTGACCATGCCATTGTGTCCAGTAGATCATTATCCCCTATTTTGCCCATCGGTGAAGTTCATTTGATTTCCGGTTGCCGTCAAAGCCATATTCTAGTATCTACCCGTTGTCTTTTGTCGTTGCGTCACGATATATGTACTTCGCAAATCGCTGATCAAATTTGAGCCATGTCATGACCTCGCTGCCCTATCTTTCAACCAATGGTTGCCACCTTGTAATCTCATATGTGTTATGTTAACACTTCACCTTCATCGTTAACGTTTCGCCGTTAACGTTCCATCGTTAACATTCCATCGTTAATGTTCCGCCGTTAACATTCTACCGTTAACGTTCCATCGTTAACGTTCCGCTATTAACGTTTCGTCGTTAACAACCCGCCGTTAACGCTTTGCTCTCATCACATGTGTACACGCAAGTAAAGGCCCTAGTGCGATGTCATCATCTTTTCTATCGCCTTGATGTGATCTAGCCCTATCACCTTGAGTTTAGCCCCGTCTTCTTATCATCGCCGTCTTGTCATCATTGAGATTTTTCATCGATGTATGACTGAACCTCATATCAAATCGCAGTGGATGTTGATCCCACTTGTCCTTGTCTTATCTTTGAAAATCTAATCTGCCATTGATTGGGAAATCATTCATGGACTTGGTTGATACACCATTGCCCATATGTTAGTGTAACGTCCCAAAATTTGACCAATTTTAAATTTTTGGAGTTATTTGAATTTTTATGAATTAATCAACCTTTATTTGCATTTAATTGCATTTAATTGAATTTCTTTGAATTTTGAGGATTTATTGGATTTAATTAACATTTAATTGAATTACTCTTCTCTTGATTAATTAATATCAGAAAAGGTATTTATCAAAAATAAGTGAAAATATTTTATTTAGCCTCTAAATGCCTTAAAATATTTTCTGGATTTTTTAGAATTTTTCGAGTATTTTTAGTACCCCAAATAATTACTCTTAATTATTAGAATTATTTTTATTCAAAATCGATTTATCGCTAGCTACGATCTTTGGCGCCCAACACCGTGCTTGTGAAAAAACCCTAATCGCCGCTGTTTCTCGGCTCGGATCTCGACGGACGGACGCGATCATCTGGATTCGCGGCCGAGGATCAATCCACGCTAGATTGATTCGCGATCGTCGGCCGACGTGACCGGACGACATCGGAATTGTCTTGATCGACCGCATCGCCGCTCTCTCTGTTGGCCCGCGATTTGCGGGATTTGCGCTTCCACAGGCATCTCGGCGGCCGTGTCTTTGGCGCATTAAAATGGTCTCTTCACCCGCTCATTTCTTCCGTTCGATCGTTAGCTCGCGTGCCGTAGCCCACACTAGAGCTCGCCGTTGTAGCTCTCACCTCGCCTCGGTTCTCGCCGTGTTCGCCGCCGTTAAATGCGTTCCCGTCGTCACCACCAAGACCTCACCGAAGTTCCGTGACGAGCCGCGTCTTCCGCGCCACCTCTTTCAACCGGAGACGCACGGAAGCGCCGTCGACCGCATCGTCTTCCTCAGCTCCGACGTCAAGCGCCGCCGCCCCTTCGTCGAACCCTCGCGACTCACCTCCACCGTTGGATTTGCATCGGACGCTCTCGGTAAAGCCACGTTTTCCCGTTTTTAAACTCAAATCGAATCGGGATTGATGATTCTTGGCCGTTAGATCTTGATCGGAAGGTTCGGATTAGGCCGCGTATGCTTAGAAACAGTAAACTCTCGGGGTAACGGTAGCCGTAGGATCTTCATCCAACGGTAGGCATGCGTCCACGTAGGTTTAGGAATAGTAAACCGTCGGGGTAACGCTGGCCGTTGGATCTTCATCCGACCGCTCAGGTTCATCCACGTCGGTGCGGTGAATAGTAAACCGTAGTGGTAACCGTAGCCGTTGGATTTCAATCCAACCGCCTCTGTTGCGACACGTGTCACGCGGGGGAAAAATCAGCCGGAAAATCGGTGGAAAATAGAGGATTAATTCGGTTTATTCTTTTTTTTGAATTTTAGCAAACTTGTAAAGGCTATAACTTTTGCATTTTAACTCGGATTTGGGTGATTCCAGTGCCCAAAAATTTGTAAAAATGTGAACTATTTATTGGTGATTTTTATTTTATTTTTAGAATTTATCTTGCTGTCTGTATAGTGTATTTATTGTGTGATTGCTTGTGCCGAGTAGACTCCGAGTCGCCGGGTTTCGTCGAGGGAGAATTTGAAGACCCGTCGCAGAACCACGACCAGAACCAACTCCTCTTCGAAGGCAAGTCATGCTTTGATCATTCTGCGCCTAGTTTACAAAGTGTATTTTGATTTCCATAAATGCATGCTATGTTAAGTATAAATACTATTGATTAAATGGGAAATGGTAGATAAAAGCCAAGATTGTTATGCCACCTTGAATATAATATTTATATGCCCTGAAACCCTTGTTCACCCTAAGATGACTAATATGTTGGATGCTAATAATAATGCCAACACGGGAGGCTAGACCGTGATAGCTGCTTAGTCCGCTTTTATGCGATGAATGAATTTCAAATGACAAATGAATATTGCATAAACAATTATGGAATGCATTTTTGGAAATGCGATGATGTCATGTGATGGAATTGGGATAGTGACACTGTGGCGCTATTCATAAGATGATGTGGAAAATGGCATGTGTTGCTTAAATATAATGTGGGGTGGGGAATGTTTTGGACCGGGGCAAGTGGCAAGAGGGCTTCGTGCCGGGTGGGCCTGTGTGGCAATGGGCTGAATGAATGATTGAGAAGGCTGTGTGCCGAGTTGTATAAATTGGGATGTCTTGCCGGGACAGCTTAAGGACATAACCTTGCGAGCCTTTGAGCTGAGTTCGTGTACAACCACTTGTGCAGAATGGGACGGACCTAGTTTAGTAGGTCTCTAATATCTTTCCTTTGATACCTCTGGGTGACAAGCACACCAAAATGTAACCGTAAGGGGAGCGATCTTTGCATGCTTGGTACCCATCTAACGGTGTTCGCTTGTTCTAGACTTTGGCTCAGGTGAGGGAAGTACTAGAAAGGCAATCTTGAGAGGATCCTTTGGTTAAGTGTTAGTCTCGAAAAGCTTTGTTGCAATCAATCACTGTGTGGTGAGCGATCAGATCTGTGGGTAAAGTGTACTGACCTCTGCAGAGTGTGTGTGAATCTATTCAATAGCCGTGTCCACGGCATTGGACATTGCTCGTGATTACAAATCAAGGGTTAGATTTCCAAAATAAAAATGTGGAATGGATGGTCATGTGCCAAAAGTCGTTGAAATGAATTTAGGTCATGTGCCAAACTCTTGGAAAAGAATTGAGAAACTAATTATTAAATATTGGTTTTACCGCCTTTTAATCTAATAGGATTACCTATTTAAAAGAAATACTGCTTTATGCAAAATAACCAATTAAGCCTTTCCTTGGAATAAGCCATGCATGTAGTAATAGATCTGCACTGTGCATGACTTGTTGAGTATGTTGTATACTCACCCTTGCATCGACAAAAACCTCAGAAGAAGAAGAAGCCGTGCCAGCTTGGAATGAAGAGTTCGTCGAAGGCCAGGAGGACTAAGGGGGTTGAGCCGCACTCAGTAGCCTGTGGCTAAGAGTGGTTCCGCTATCGTATTTTGCTTCCGCTGAATGAACTTGATACTGATGATATTTATCGCCCTGCGTGGCGAATTATTGTAAGGCGACCATAAGGTCATGTAACTCGACTATATTATGCTTGAAGTACTTTATTACTTATTTCATTGTGTATGATTGTGGTACTTCAACCTGCTTATCCGTGTGTACTAGCATGATCCTGGACTAGTACAGAACGCACAGAGTGTCCGAATCCGTGAAAATTCGGGGCACGACAGGGATGGTATCAGAGCCATACTGACTATAGGACTCAACCCTAGTTAGACTGGCCGTTTTGGAGGAGTCCAAACTAATTTCTAAAGAATAAAATCTGGACAAGAATAATCAAAGAAATCTTGACTTATCCCTTCTTCTCACTTCATATCTCTCCTTGTATCTCGCTATTACCTTTATGCTCTTTTAAAATTTTAGTACTAACGCGTTGCTTTGGCAGATGCGGATGGTTCACTCCTTTGGAGAGCGTCACGGTGGCTACGCAGCTGAGCTCTGGAGGATGCTCCAGGTGTTGGGAGGCTTCGACCGACCACTCTACAAGTCTCGCTTTGATAGTCAACGGATTGCTCGCGGATGGGAGACGACTCGACCTTATACGCCGGGAGCACGCTGCTAGTCGTCCACCGCCTCACGGTGAAGCGAGCTAGCCGAGGCGGGCATCAGAGTGTGCCCGGGTTGCTCGCGACGGATCAGCAGGACCACGGCTACGAAGCTGTGGGATACCGCTTCGTGTGCACTCAAGACGCTGGTGGACCCTACAGCTCGCTCGAGTTAGAGGACGACGCCGCTGCGTGCACTGGGCCGGTTTGTCTGCGGCAGAGGAGGTGATGGACGCCACGATCGCAGAGCTTCAGCGCCTACGCGCTCGAGGAGACCGAGGAGGCCTTACGAGAGACCGGATGCACGCCGCCCGAGAGGATCGCCGAGCCGGAGGAGGCTCTTTACGGACTCGGGAGCGAGACTGTCATGGACCTAGACCTCGACGACGAGGAGGAGCAGCAGAGCGAGAGCCAGCCGGCCAGCCAGAGGAGCCCCAAGTTGTACCGTGGGAGGGCATGGGGACCAGTTTGCCCCGATGCCAGCTCACCCGCCGGTTTATGTGATCGGCGAGCCAGAGCCGGGTTGGCTCGAGGAGTGATGCCTTTTCAAAGTTGCAGTGGCCAGCTTTTGCGTTGAGACTCACCTGTGTGGAGTCGCGTCTTTTATTTCAAACATTAGTATGCGATGTTGTAATGAACAATGTGATGTGATGATGTGACTGATTTTGTGGTTGTATAGTCCCTAGACTATGTAAGCAACCATACCTAATTGTTATTTGTGCTTGAATGTTTAATGGTTCTATTTAAGTTACACCTGTTTCCCCGTATAAGTTTCTATACGTATCTATTCTTTTCCCCCTTATCTCTAAACCACCGAAGCAATCAGCAGATGGTGAACACTCGCAACAATGGAGCAGGAGGCAGTGGTTCACGTCCAGGAGGTAGTCGAACGACGCCACCACATGCAGCGGCACCACCAAAGGATATGCGAGAATCTAGGAGCATTTCTCGCAAAGACAGACTCAACTAATGCAGACTATGATGGCAATAAAGACAACAGATCAACCACCAGGCGATGCCAACAATCGTCGGGAACAATGGACCACGCCCTATTCAAGATTGTCCGAAGTTTATGAGGACTCGACCACCGACTTTCTCGTGCAATGCCAGCCCATTAGAGGCGCATTTATTGGTTAAGAACTATCGAAAGGAAACCGCATATAACCCAAAGGCGAAGGGAACGAGAGGTGCTTTATGCCTCTCATCAATTGGAAGGACAAAGCAGCGAATGGTGGGAAAACTATCAAGGCCGCAGAGAACCCGCAGAGATTACATGGGAGGAATTCACCTCGACTTTTCGCCAATACCATGTACCAAGGTATCATGGAGTTGAAAAAGGAAGAATTCGAAACGCTAAAGCAAGGAGGCGATAAAGGCCGATTATCTCAATAAATTCACTCGCTTAGCACGCTACGCCCGAAGACGAGCGACAGAAAAACAAGGCGGTCTCGCTTTATGAAAGGACTCAATACTGGTCTGCAGGTGGGACTGATCACCCACACCTTCCCTGATTTTCAAGAGTTAGTAAACAAGGCGCTCATACTGGAAGATAAGCGCAAGGAACTTGACGACAATCGCATAACGCCGCATGGCTCAAAGAAGGAGGACGCCATGGTCGCAGAAGGCAAGAATGATACCCAGCCAGCTCACCGATTCCAGCCGAGGAACAATGTCGAGACACCGCCCACCGATGCCAAGACCACCGGACAAACCCTCGCAGACCCACCAAGATTGTTAACCTAAGTGGCGGAAATCAAGAATGTCGAAGGCGCGCTACAATTGCAATGAGACCGACATTTCGCCAATATGTGCCCCAAGAAAGGAGGTGTGACACCAAAGGCGTTTAACCTTGGAAATACATCACCAAGACCCTGTCCAAGGAGGAAGCCGAGGACCTCGCACTCCGGAGTTACGCCACAGCATTCGCGCGAGGAAGAATCAACCATATCTCCGCAGATTTAAGTCCGAAATGCCACAAACGTCGTGCTCGGTAAGTTCTAGTCAACTCTGCGCCCGACTCTGATATTATTTGACTCAGAGCTTCGATTCGCTCATTTCTCGAGATTTTGCGGTGATAAATGAATTGGACATTGTTAACCTTAAAAGTACACTTCTAGTTCAATCTCGGATCGAAACTCCGTTCTAAGGTCGGATGTTCGAGTTAAGCTATTAATAAAAGGAGTAGAGTTCCTAGCGAACCTTATTATATTAGATACCCAAACCCTGGATGTTATCCTGGGAATGGATTGGTTGACCAGACATAAGGCTATATTAGACTGTGGACAAAGAGTTGTGTCTATCGAGAGCCCCGATGGTAGAAAAGTGGAATTTCAAGCAGTGGCAGTCGAGGAAGTCAGATGTTAGTGAACAATTTGGAGACAGTCAGTATACAGGATGTACCAGTGGTCAGTGAATACCCAGATGTTTTTCCCGAGGAATTACCAGGAATGCCACCAGATAGAGACATAGAATTCGGAATTGATTTAGTGCCGTGAACCGCACTAATAGCAAAGAGACCAGACGGATGTCCACCAAGAGCTAGTGGAGATGAAGAAGCAGATCGAGGAGTTGTTGGAAAAAGGATTTATCAGACCAAGCTCGTCACCATGGGGAGCACCGGTTCTATTTGTTAAGAAGAAAGATGGAAGCTTCCGGATGTGTATAGACTATCGCGCACTTAACGAAGTGACGATAAAGAATAAATACCCGTTACCCCGGATAGATGATCTATTCGATCAACTAAGAGGAGCAGGAGTATTCTCCAAGATCGACCTTAGGTCAGGATATCACCAGTTGAGAATCAAGACCGAGGACATACCCAAGACCGCATTTTCTTCAAGATATGGACATTATGAGTTCACGGTTATGTCATTTGGATTGACAAACGCACCAAATACTTTATGAATTTAATGAATAAAGTATTTATGGAATATTTAGACAAATTTGTAGTCGATTCATCGGCGACATTCTCGTTTATTCAAAGGCAGGATGAAGAACACGCCCAACATTTGAGATTAGTATCGAAAAGTTAAGCGAGCAACGATTGTATGCAAAGTTTAGTAAATGCGATTTCGGAAGAGTAAGGTAGATTTCTTAGGGCATGTCATGACCGCCAAGGAATTGCAAGTGGACCCAAGCAAGGTTGAGACGATTGCTACATTGGGAGTCGCCAGACGGTTTATAAGTTCGAGTTTTCTTGGAATGGCTGGTTATTACCGCCGATTTATAGAAGGATTCTCCACAATTGCTAGGCCAATTACGCAATTGCTAAAGAAGGAAAAGAGGTTTGTTTGGACGCTTGATCATGAGAAGAGTTTTCAAGAATTGAAGAAAAGATCGACATCGGCACGGTGTTAGTGCAACCAGATGTACACCAAAGTTTTGATATTCATCATGATGCATCACGCCAAGGGCTTGGGTGTGTATTGATGCAAAATGGAAAGGTAGTAGCCTACGATCAAGGCAATTAAGGCCACACGAAGTGAATTACCCGACGATGATCTAGAACTAGCAAAGTAGTGCACGCATTGAAGATATGGCGCCACTATCTTATCGGCAATAGATGTGAGGTGTATACGGATCATAAGAGCCTTAAATACATTTTCACCCAATCTGACCTAAACATGAGGCAAAGAAGATGGTTGGAACTGATCAAGGATTACAACATGGGTATCCATTATCATCCCGGCAAGGCCAATGTAGTGGCCGATGCCTTGAGTCGGAAAAGCCATATCCCAAATACGATAGTGGAAGAAAGCCAGGGAGAACTGTGCAAGGATCTTCAGAGATTGAAATTGGAAGTTGTCCCGAAAGGATTTGTAGCCGCTCTAGAAGTAAAGCCAATCTTGGAAGACCAGATTAGAGAAGGTCAGAAAAATGATGAGAAGATCGAGCGAATCAAGGCCAAGATGGAGGAAGGCCAAGCAAAGGAATTTAAGCCGACGAACATGGTGCGCTAGTGGATGAAAGAGCGATTTGCGTCATCAACAAAAAAGGAGTCAAGCAGATTATCTTGGAGGAAGCCCATGACTCCAAGTATTCGATTCACCCAGGAAGCGCAAAAATGTACCAAGATCTGAAAGAGAGATTCTGGTGGCCGAATATGAAAAGGGAAGTAGCTGAACATGTAGCACTATGTGATGTATGTCAGCGAGTCAAAGCCATGCATCAGAGGCCCGCAGGATTGCTGCAACCATTGAAAATACCGGAGTGGAAATGGGAAGAAATCGGAATGGATTTTATTACCGGATTGCCAAGGACGCAAGGAGGTTATGACTCCATATGGGTTATCGTGGATCGACTAACTAAGGTCGCGCATTTCATACCGGTAAAGACAACATATTCAGGGGATAAGTTAGCCGAGCTATACATGGCAAGGATCGTTTGCTTGCATGGAGTGCCAAAGAAGATAGTATCGACACGAGGAACCCAATTTACCTCAAGATTTTGGGATAAATTGCATACTGACGATGGGCATCCGCTTGAATTTCAAGATGACTTACCACCCGCAAAACAGATGGATGAGATGAAAAGAGTCAATCAGATATTAGAGGATATGTTAAGAGCCTGCGCGTTAGCATATACATCAACCTGGGATAAATGTTTGCCATACGCAGAGTTTAGTTACAACAACAGCTATCAGGCAAGTCTTCAGATGTCGCCTTTTGAAGCATTGTATGGTCGACCCTGTAGGACGCCGTTAAATTGGAATGAGACTGGAGAGCGTCGCGTCTTTGGGCCAGACATACTGCAAGAAGCCGAAGAGCAAATAGCACTGATCAGAGAAAGGTTAAAGATTGCACAGTCAAGACAGAAGAGCTATGCCGACAACCGCCGTAGAGATTTGAGTTTTGAACCGGAAGACTACGTGTACCTCAGAGTTACGCCTCTTAAGGGAGTCCAGAGGTTTCACAAGAAGGGTAAACTTGCGCCAAGATATGTAGGGCCGTTCAAAATCATAAGCCGTAAAGGTGAAGTCGCATACCAACTCGAGTTACCGCAGTCACTAGCAGGAGTGCACAACGTTTTTCATGTATCGCAACTTAAAAAGTGTCTCCGAGTGCCTGAAGAACAGACATCACTAGAAGAAGTAGAACTACAGGAAGACTTGACTTATAATGAACAACCGATAAAAATTCTGGATACAGTGGATCGGAGAACACGGAACAAGACAACCCATTTTTGCAGAGTTCAGTGGAGCAACCACACCGAAAGTGAGGCCACCTGGGAACGAGAAGAAGATCTGAGAAAAGAATTCCCAAACCTATTCTATAGTTAAGCCTCGAATCTCGGGGACGAGATTCTGTTAAGGGGGGTAGGTTTGTAACGTCCCAAAATTTGACCAATTTTAAATTTTTAGAGTTATTTGAATTTTTATGAATTAATCAACCTTTATTTCCATTTAATTGCATTTAATTGAATTTCTCTGAATTTTTGAGGATTTATTGGATTTAATTAACATTTAATTGAATTACTCTTCTCTTGATTAATTAATATCAGAAAAGGTATTTATCAAAAATAAGTGAAAATATTTTATTTAGCCTCTAAATGCCTTAAAATATTTTCTGGATTTTTTTTAGAATTTTTCGAGTATTTTAGTACCCCAAATAATTACTCTTAATTATTAGAATTATTTTTATTCGAAAATCGGATTTATCGCTAGCTACAATCTTTGGGCCGCCCAACACTGTGCTTCTATGAAGAAACCCTAATCGCCGCCGTTTCTCGGCTCGGATCTCGATCGGACGGACGCGATTAAATACCGATTCACGGCCGAGGATCAATCCACGCCGCTTGATTCGCGATCGTCGGCGGCGGTACGTGGCCGACGACATCGGATCGTCTTGGCGCGACCGCACCGCCGTCTCTGTTAGCCGCCGCGATTTGCGGGATTTTGCGCGCTCTGAGGCATCTCGACGACCGTGTCTTTGGCGCATTAAAATGGTCTCTTCACCCCGCTCATTTCTTCCGTTCGGTCGTTAGCTCTCGTGCACCGTAGCCCACACTAGAGCTCGCCATTGTAGCTCTCACCTCCGCCTCGGTTCTACGCCGTGTTCCGCCGCCGTTAAATGCGTTCCCGTCGTCACCAAGGACCTCACCGAGTTCCCCGTGACGAGCCGCGTCTTCCGCGCCACCTCTTTCAACCGGAGACGCGCGGAAGCGCCGTCGACCGCATCGTCTTCCTCAGCTCAGACGTCAAGCGCCGCCGCCCTTCGTCGAACCTCGCGACTCACCTCCACCGTTGATTTGCATCGGACGCTCTCGGTAAAGCCACGCTTTCCGTTTTAAACTCAAATCGAATCGGGATTGATGATTCTTGGCCGTTAGATCTTGATCGGAAGGTTCGGATTAGGCCGCGTATGCTTAGAAACAGTAAACTCTCGGGGTAACGGTAGCCGTAGGATCTTCATCCAACGGTAGGCATGCGTCCACGTAGGTTTAGGAATAGTAAACCGTCGGGGTAACGCTGGCCGTTGGATCTTCATCCGACCGCTCAGGTTCATCCACGTCGGTGCGGTGAATAGTAAACCGTAGCGGTAACCGTAGCCGTTGGATTTCAATCCAACCGCCTCTGTTGCGACACGTGTCACGCGGGGAAAAATTAGCCGGAAAATCGGTGGAAAATAGAGGATTAATTCAGTTTATTCTTTTTTTTGAATTTCAGCAAACTTGTAAAGGCTATAACTTTTGCATTTTAACTCGGATTTGGGTGATTCCAGAGCCCAAAAATTTGTAAAAATGTGAACTATTTATTGGTGATTTTTATTTTATTTTTAGAATTTATCTTGCTATCTGTATAGTGTATTTATTGTGTGATTGCTTGTGCTTGAGTAGACTCCGAGTCGCCGGTTTCAATCGAGGAGAATTTGAAGACCGTTGCAGAACCTCGACCAGAACCAACTCCTGTTCGAAGGCAAGTCATGCTTTGATCATTCTGCGCCTAGTTTACAAAGTGTATTTTGATTTCCATAAATGCATGCTATGTTAAGTATAAATACTATTGATTAAATGGGAAATGGTAGATAAAAGCCAAGATTGTTATGCCACCTTGAATATAATATTTATATGCCCTGAAACCCTTGTTCACCCTAAGATGACTAATATGTTGGATGCTAATAATAATGCCAACACGGGAGGCTAGACCGTGATAGTCGTTTAGTCCGCTTTTATGCGATGAATGAATTTCAAATGACAAATGAATATTGCATAAACAATTATGGAATGCATTTTTGGAAATGCGATGATGTCATGTGATGGAATTGGGATAGTGACCTGTGTGGCGCTATTCATAAGATGATGTGGAAAATGGCATGTGTTGCTTAAATATAATGTGGGGTGGGGAATGTTTTGGACCGGGGCAAGTGGCAAGAGGGCTTCGTGCCGGGTGGGCCTGTGTGGCAATGGGCTGGATGAATGATTGAGAAGGCTGTGTGCCGAGTTGTATAAATTGGGATGTCTTGCCCGGGACAGTTAAGGACTTAACCTTGCGAGCCTTTGAGCTGAGTTCCGTGTACAACCACTTGTCTGGAATGGGACGGACCTAGTTTAGTAGGTCTCTAATATCTTTCCTTTGATACCTCTGGGTGACAGTTACACCAAAATGTAACCGTAAGGGGGAGCGTACCTGTGCTGCGGCTTGGTACCCATCTAACGGTGTTCGCTTGTTCTAGACTTTGGCTCTGTGTGAGGGAAGTACTAGAAAGGCAATACTGGAGAGGATCACTGGTTAAGTGTTAGTCTCCGAAAAGCTTTGTTGCAATCAATCACCTGTGTGGTGAGCGACTGTATCCTGTGGGTAAAGTGTACAGCCTCTGCAGAGTGTGTGTGAATCTATTCGAATAGCCGTGTCCACGGCATTGGACATTGCTCGGTGATTACAGTCAAGGGTTAGATTTCCAAAATAAAAATGTGGAATGGATGGCTGTGTGCCAAAAGCTGTTGAAATGAATTTAGGGCTGTGTGCCAAACTCTTGGAAAAGAATTGAGAAACTAATTATTAAATATTGGTTTTACCGCCTTTTAATCTAATAGGATTACCTATTTAAAAGAAATACTGCTTTATGCAAAATAACCAATTAAGCCTTTCCTTGGAATAAGCCATGCATGTAGTAATAGATCTGCACTGTGCATGACTTGTTGAGTATGTTGTATACTCACCCTTGCATCGACAAAAACCTCAGAAGAAGAAGAAGCCGTGCCAGCTTGGAATGAAGAGTTCGTCAAGGCAGAGGACTAAGGGGTTGAGCACGCACTCAAGAGCTTTGTGGCTAAGAGTGGTTCCGCTATCGTATTTTGCTTCCGCTGAATGAACTTGATACTGATGATATTTATCGCCCTGCGCGGCGAATTATTGTAAGGCGACCATAAGGTCATGTAACTCGACTATATTATGCTTGAAGTACTTTATTACTTATTTCATTGTGTATGATTGTGGTACTTCAACCTGCTTATCTGTGTGTACTAGCATGATCCTCGACTAGTACGTAACGCACGAGTGTCCGAATCCGTGAAAATTCGGGCACGACAGTTAGTATCTGTCGAGCTTGAGTTAATTAATCTCGAAGGATATTCCTCGAATATACTCCGTTCTTTCTAATTATCGATCGTAACCTTCTCGATAAATCTTCTAAAAGCCTCGTTTCTTTCATCCGATCTTTGATCAAATCTATTCAAGTTCCTAAATTTAATCCTTTTAGCTCAAGACCAATCTAATCTTAATTTAGAGTTTATTTGAATTGCCTTTTGAGATTTGTTGTATTTGTGCTTCTTTGTCGTTAGACGTGTCGTCCAGAAGTTACCCAAAGTAGCTGAAGGACGAGGAAGTCGAAGCATTCGATTGAAGAGCCAAAGGTTGAGGAAGTCAAAGATCAATCTAAAAGAGTAAAGAGCAGTTTCAAGCAAGTGCTAGGCAAGTTGTGCTTTGATCATATTGCTCCCAGTTTTACAAATTTACTTTGATTCAAATTATTGCATGCTAGTTCAAGATTAAAATGATTTAAATTAATTTGGGATTAGTTATTCTATCCAATTGCTAATATCACCTTGCCATGATTATTTGTATGCCATAATTCATTTGTCACCCTAAGATGGTTGATTATTAGTTGGTTGTTATTACTTGCTAACGTGGGTTGGTTAGACCGTGTATAATTGCTTAGCCATGCCACTCAACTCATGTCTTTTGAAAATAAAAGGATAATACTGATTAATTGATTATGAAATGTGTTTGTGGAATGGTATGACGTGTTGCCACATGATGATGTTGATATGTGGAACCAGCGTGGTTCTACATGGATGTTGAGTTGTTGTTGGCATTGTGTTTCGCAATAATCAACTGGGGTGGTAAAATGTTTTAGACTGAGGCAAGTGGCAAGAGTGGCATTGGATATGTCGCTTTGGTATTTGGTGGTATTGTTGGTGAATTTTGTGATGGTATTGTTGGTGAATTATGTGATGGTATTGTTGGTGAATTATTCGGGGTAGTCTCGCCTTGGTCACCCTAAGGACTTAACCTTGCAAGCCTTTGAACTGAGTCACTCGTACAACCACATATCTGGTATGGGACAGACCTAGTTTAGTAGGATTCTGATATCTCACCTTTGATACCTCGGGGTGGCAGTCACAGAGAGGGGTGACTGTATGGGGGAGCGTACCTATGCTGCGGCTTGGTACCCATCCAACGGTGTTCGTCGGTCCTATACTTTGGCTCAGTGTGAGGGAAGTGATAGTGAAGGCAACCCGGAGAGGTTCCTAGGTTGAGCTAGAAGTTTCTGAAAGGCTTTGTTATGATCGCTCAATTGCATACTCTTGTATGGTGATTCACGGCTGATGTGGTGAGTTGATTGTATCTTGTGGATAAAGTGTACAACCTCTACAGAGTGTAAAAAACTATTCGAATAGCCGTGTTCACGGTATTGGACATTGCTCGGGGATTACAGTCAAGGGTTAGATTTTGATAAAAATAAGGTTGGGAATGTGGACAAGGTGAGATGGAAATTGGTTAAGGAAAAGAAATGTTTTACTTGAGAATGATTACGAGCAGTCCATATGTCCCAGGATGGAACGCATGCGCTGTCGTGCAAGCAAGCACCGTGGTCGCCAAATAGGGCAATGAGAGGTGGAGGCTAGGGTTCTGGACGTGAACAACATCATGCACGCCCACCCTCCTCCTCTCCTTATATAGCGAAGGGCTGACATTGATGGATTTCAGGATTTGATGATTCCTCGCTCACGTCATGGAGGACTGTGAGTGTTACTTTTGCTTTATTTATCTGTTATCAATTAAACTTGCTCTTATGAATTCCGTTTGCAAATAACTTTATTTACAAATTAAATTTCGCTTTATGTAAATTAACTGTAGTAGCCTCCTTTGAATTGGCCTGCATTTATGCATTTGCAAATACCACCTTAAGTCTTGCGGAGTATGAAAGTACTCACCCTTGCTTATTCGTTGTTTTTAGGTGTTAAGTCAGCGAAGCTCCGAAGTCTTTATTTTGTCGCAGGTTGCGGGATCCTTATTGCTGTGATATTTCTAGGGATTTATGCCAGGTCAGTTGCTTGCGGGAATGGATGGGTACACTACAAGGCCTTGCTTCTTTTGCTGCTATATACTCTGAGTTGTAAGATTTATATGTTTATTCGTTTCCGCTTAATTAATCTAATGTATGGTTGTGATTCCAATTGTTGAAATGTGCGTACTAGCTACTGATCCAGGGACTAGTACTGCAAGCACATTAGATTTCCATTTTTGCATTCTGTGTAAAAATGGGGGTCGTTACACTGCAGGATTTCCTTTTGACACTACTACAGAACTGGGCATCACAACCGGCCTATTAGAAGTGGTTTAGTGCGAACCCGTTGTGATGTTCGCACCAGAATCGGTTCGTAGGCAACAGTCCGGAGAGGGCTTCCAGAAGCGGTTTGAGACACGAACCGCTTCTGGATCTTGCGTTCTAGAAGCGGTTCTTGTCTCAAACCGCTTCTAATTTTCAGAAGCGGTTTGAGACAAGAACTGCTTCTAGAGCGCAAGATCGAGCGGTTCATGTCTCAAACCGCTTCGAAGCCCTCCTGCAAGCAAGATTTAAACCCTTCTTCCTCCACGAGCCAAACAGAGGTACGACGAGCAGAGAGAAGGGCCCAGCCAATACTATTCTTAGGGAGGTGTTGTCCAAATCTTTAATTGGGGGTGATTAGCTCAAAATTAAGTGTTTCAAGGTTAGTAACATCATGTGAACATCCTTCTCATCTAGATATTGCTTTTTTTTCAATGGATGTGGAGAAATCTTGAACTTTTTAAGCAAGATCACCATGATCAAAAATTTTTTTCTATGCTTCTAATTAGAAAGGTAGGTCTTTAATTGGATGATGGTGTAGGTGGAGCTTTTTTTGTTGGATTTAAGTGGTTGTGAGCTTTAGATTTTTAAATGTAACTATAAGTTAGGTTATAATTTTTGTAACAAAATTTGTTATAATTTTTAATGAAATTATAACTTGGTGTAGATGACTCGGCAATGGATGTACAATGCGGACCGTCGCCGAGAGAGTTCATTGATGGCGCAGAGCTTTTCTCGATGCGTCATTGTGCATTCTTGCCTTCAGGCAGCTTCATATGTTGTCCGTATGTAGATTGCAAGAACGAGAAAGAGCACTCCCATCGATGGCAAGTTATGAACCACTTGATCATGAGAGGTTTCATGCCAAACTATACCTATTGAACCAACCATGGCGAAGTAGAGGCGATTAGCCAGGAAGACAATGAAGAAGGTGAGGAACAGGAAGATGGATTCAACAGTATCCTGGACAGCACGCAATACTGTTCCGTGGAAGAAACACTTGGTGACTTTGGTGATGATGAGCTAGACTAGATGCTGCATGACGGAGAGGGAGACTACACAGATGAAAGATAGTTTGAGAAGTTCCAACGCATGTTAGAGGACCACAGAACTCCTTTGTAACCAAACTGTGGGCAGGGCCACAAAAAGCTGCGTACCACACTAGAACTCAATGCAATGGAAGGCTACAAATGGTGTGTCAGATAAGGGATTCGATGAGTTGTTATCACTCGTAAAAAACTTGCTTCCAGAAGATAACACTCTGCCCGAATCTACATATGAAGCCAAGCAAGTCGTTTGTCCTTTGGGATTGGAAGTACAGAAGATACACGCATTTCCTAATGATTGTATCCGATATCGCAATGAGTATGCCAATTTGGATGTTTGTCCAGTGTGCAAAGAATCACGGTATAAGGTGAAGCGTGACGATCCAGGTGAAATAGATGGGGAGCGTAAGAAGAAGAGACCTCCAACTAAAGTGTTGTGGTATTTCCTTGTGATCCCCCGATTGAAACGTATGTTTGCTAACAAAGCGCATGCCCAGATGATGCGTTGGCACAAAGAAGACCGTGAGGACGAAGGGATGCTTAGACACCCTGCAGATGGCTCACAGTGGAGGAAAGTCGACCGGACGTACCTGGACTTTGCAGATGAGGTGAGAAACATAAGGTTTGGGTTGAGTACCGATGGGATGAATCCTTTCGAAGAATTGAGCAGCGGCCATAGCACCTGGCCTGTTACATTATGTATCTATAACATTCCTCCATGGTTGTGCATGAAGCGAAAGTACATCATGATGTTGTTGTTGATCCAAGGCCCCAAGCAACCTGGAAATGACATCGATGTCTACCTGAAACCATTGTTTGAAGATCTTGTGACGTTGTGGGAGGATGGTGCAAGGGTATGAGATGAGTACAAAAGGGAGTATTTCACCCTACGTGCATTGTTATTTGTAACAATCAACAACCATCTGACTTTCGAACTCGTCCTACCTAACTATCAAAGGGTATAGAGCACGCATCCATGATTAGATGAAGCGGACGACATGTACCGAAAAACTCTTGGAAGGTTGTGTACATGGGTTATCAGAGGTTTCTTCTTCTGAGTCACCCGCTATGGAAGAAAGGCAGAAATTTAATGGGCAATCGACCTTCGTGCAAGACCTCACCAGTAGTGGGCCACATGTGTTTGCTATGGTAAAGGATTTGAAAGTAGTATTTGGAAAGGGCCCTGGAATAAGCAAACATGTGCAAAATGAGGATGGTCAGGCACCCATGTGGAAGAAGAAGTCAATATTTTAGGACTTGCCTTATTGGGAAGTCATGGAGGTTCATCACTCACTTGACTTCATGCACATCACGAAGAATGTCTGCTTGAACCTGCTAGGCTACATAGATATGTACGGAAAATCGAAAGATACACTGCAAGCTCGGAAGGACCTTAAACTCTTGGAACTGAGGAATGACCTACATCCGAAAAAAGAGGGAAAGGACAACATTACCTACATCCTGTGAGCTACACTCTAAGCAAAGAAGAGAAATAAAGCATGATAGAGTTCCTGAATAGTGTGAAGGTCCCTTCTAGATACTCCTCGAATGTAAAGAGACTCATAAACACGAAAGAGAATAAAATCGTACACATGAAATCCCATGACTGTCTTGTGTTAATGACACAGTTGCTCCCAGTGGCTGTGAGAGGCATGCTGCCCAAGTGGGTACGGGGGACAATCACAAAGGTGTGTTCTTTTTTCAACGCGGTTGCACAGAAGGTCATCGACCCAGATAAACTAAGTAAGCTGCAGGACGACGTGGCACAAAGTGTGGTTAGTCTTGAGATGATCTTTGCTCCTGCATTCTTTGATATTATGGTTCATCTCACTGTTCACCTTGTCAAAGAGATAGGTATTCTCGGACCCGTGTATCTACACAGCATGATCTAGGATTGCTTCCTGCTAATACGTGAAAAATGAATCAAGAATCATGTATAGTGTAGTTGGAAATTAAGTTTGAATCTTAGCCGATTTAAGGTTACCAATATGATCATTTAGACTACTTCAACTGTAGATTAAACAACCTATCTAGATGCTAAAACTTATAAAACGAGTTTAGAAATACTTTAAAAATTCATACTACCATATTCTATAGTAATAATCATATTTCATCAAGGTTTGCATATTAATCTTATTAGCTCAAAACCCTTAAGTGTTAATCACACGCTTCATGTTCTTGTCGTTTCCATATAACGTAAACTTCATAATGCCACATAAGCCTTTTTCAACGATGAATATAATGTCTCGCCTAAATCCTAAAACTTATAAAATTAGCTTAGTAGTACTATTCAAAGTATAAACTACCCTATTATGAAAAGATAATCTCACTTCACAATGATTTGTATATAAATCTTGATAGCCTAATAACCCTAAGTGTTCGTGATTTATGAAGACCGTAATATGAATGAACGAACTTTAGTTGCAAATAAGAAATCAATAATTATAATGTTTTTATCACCAGAACCTTCTCAAATATCATGTAAATGATGCCAGTAGCCTAAATCAGTAGTTTTAACTTGTATAAAACTAATTCTGAACAAAATCAATTAAAGATAAAGAACTATTCACTCATAGTCCATTGTAATCATTTAAGCCTATTCAGCGGCCTGTAGAATTACTCATATAGATGTAAATCTTGGTGTGACAAGATTAGAAAGATACTTTGGTATATATACTACCATATTCTATAAAAATATTGTATTTAAAACTTATTTCACATCCGAATCCAATCACAGGAAAGACCCTAATGATCACAAATTGCACAGAATCGTAATCACTTACGCCTTTTCGAGGACCTGTAAAACTACTCACCTAAACACAAATTTTAGAGGAATTCATCCGGAAACATACTTCAATATATGGACAACCAAATTATATAAAAATATCTTAATTACGACTTACTTATCAAATAAAATCTGTTAACGCAAACACCATAAATGATAATATCGCCGAAGCCGTATTAGGCGAATAGTTAAGAGTAGAAGTCTTCGTCCAAAGTCGCCGCAATGCAAGAATCATCCTATGACCATATAGTAACAGCAAATAACTTTAAATTTCAGATCTAACTTGTAGAAATTGCTCCCATGCATGAACACTTAAAGTTAAGAACTATTCAAGCAAAACGTTTAGTGAATGTTTTAATTTTATCAATCCAAACTATTTTTGCATCTTGAATTCGAAGTTATAAATACTAAAATACATAAATATAACCTCTTGAATTCGTAAACAACAATATGTGTGTTCATAACTATAGCTTCATGTAATCAATAAATGATAGTAACACACTCATGCTAAAAGTCTCACATAAACCGAGCACTAATAAGATTGCTATGCAAGTGATAATTCGAGAATCCAAAATCCACCATGACCTTCTTGGTAAGATTTAATTTGGTAATTTTATCTGATTTCTTTTTGCCCATTTTGATTCGATGTTGTTGCTTTTGTCTCGGTTCTTATTATTCGATGCGTAGACGATGATATTTCGGATGCAATTGCTAACGACATCGACTACGATCCAGAATTTATTCCCGAAGAAGAGCAACCAGGCAAGCACCCTCCTTTGACCATTTTGATGCCATATTTTCAAAGCTATGTTGTTTTATCAAACTATATGCATGCGTGTATGTTTTAAACCTGCTATATTGTGGGTGATGGTAGCTAAATCCAATTGTATGCATTTCCATTACCTTGTCATTTGATTTACTGCCATTGTAACCTAGTAATGGTGTAGACAATAATTAATGTCACTTGGGTAAAACTTGCGAGATTAACATATGTATCTGCTTAGCCATGCTCATCAGAATGAATTTAAATATTGGATACCATTTTAACTACTATGAGTAACTTTGTTTATTTTTATGGAACCGAGGTATGGTTTCCGTGTATCTTGGTAAAATCCAACTCAAAACTTATGATTTAGACGCAGGCGAGTTATTACTTAACTTGAGGCGTGTAAAGGACCTCACGCGTAGTTAGGGGGAGATTCTCGCCTGGGTCAGTTAAGGACCGAACTTGATGCTATCACCTAAATGATTTCGTACAACCACATGTGCTAGTATGGGATAGCCTAAACTCATTAGACTAGTTGGAATTTAATCTTGCATCTTCGGAGGCCGGAGTAGTAAGGGCACATCGGGGTATGGTGTTGCTCGTAGGTGCTCCCTTCACCGAGGCATTGGGCCCAAGCATTCCAATACAACGGTGCATGCCTTGTCATGGGGAGAGTTCCCGATGGAGGGCACCATCGTGGTTCAGGATCTCTGGACTGTGACAAGGGTTAACATTCACTGGGGTGGGTGCAAGATTAAACTTTAACTAGTTGAACGGTTTTGTCACAATCTAGCAAATCGGGTACAGTGAGTATCATGAGGCATGGTTGACATGATTGCTAGAATGTGTCATGTGGGTAAAGTTTACACTCTCTGCAGAGATTAAAATCTAATTAATTAGCCGTGCTCACGGTCATGAGCAACTTGGGGAAATAATGTCAAGTATAGTCTTTGTTTTTGCTAAAACTATTGGAAAATGGTGTTGGATTGGGTTGGTGAATTGGGAAGCCAATGGTGGCTGATTTTACTTGTAATCCACAGCAAAGGAGGGCTAAGAAATGTCATCTATGAACTTTACTTATTGTTATTTAGCTTCATATTAAATGCTCTTTACAAATTCGTTACCGTTTTATGAATCTTTTACTTGCAAACAAAATCTGCCTTATGCTAAAAATGAGACTAGAATAGAAGCTTGTTTCCTTATTATAGCCCGGCATTTACTTTATTTCCATACACTAAAGTCTTACGAGTACATACGTGTACTCACGGTTGCTTAATCTAAACAATATAGACGACGGAATGGATGAACACCCGACGACTCATACTTTACTCTTGGGTCCGACAATCATGTTGACGGTTGAACTTGGGCTTTTCCAAGTCGGTTGCCTTTGGGTTTTATGGATGGGCATACCGCTGTCCTACTTTTGGTATATGTTTAATTTCCGCTGCAATTTACTTTTGGACATGTAATATTTGGCCAGTCGGCCACTACTTGTAATTGTAAGTAGTTGTAATAGTTGCAGTTTATGTTTATGCTATTCCAACTACTTTGATTCATGTGTATGTGTTGCGATACATCTCGAATGCGGGATATGTGGGTGCTAGGCGTTGATCTTGGGAACTAGCACTAGACACATATCCGGGTACCTGGAATTGACATCAACCATCGATGCATAAACTCATGCGACCGTCGTTCTTTGGCTATTGCTCGCACTCCCCTTGGAGGGTGTGGGCGATACCAAGGTCCTGAGACGGACGGCGAGTGCTATGCTTGGATGAGTTGGTCTCGATCCCGGTATGGTTGTTCGGAATGGAATCGAAACTCTCATGGACGCGTAAGTGTGTACGGTGCGACTATGTGGCTCATATTTGTTTGGGTCAGGGCCATTTACTCAATACTCCGTGCACGGGACTTTTGGGTGGCAATGAGCATACACTTAGGTGGAGTATGGGTGTCACCTCTAAGTCCAACGCATGTGTGAGTAACGATTCATATTTTCGGGTGCCCACAAGAGGTGGTATCAGAACCCATACGACTATAGGAAAAGCCTTAGTTAGCATGGTCGATAGTTAAGGACAAAACTTTCTCGCAAAAGTTTATTTTCGGTTGTAAAAGTTATTTGTGAAAATGTAGAATGCTATCCTTAACTCTTTCATAGGTTTTCCTCCTCATCATACCTTTCAAAAGATTTTGAGCTCATCTCAAACTTCAAAAATTGGTTTTCTAGGAGACAACATCATAAAACTTTGCTCTACTTCTTATTCCATTCAAAAATTGATGAACACTTAGTTTTGAAGGTTATAAAACCAAAAAATAAAAATTCAATAGGGTTACCATGAAGATCTGTAATCTCTCCTTGCTCTGCACCGTCTCCTTTGGAGGCGAAAGTTTTTAAAACCTTACCCTGTTTCAAAAACTAGATAGGCCGCAAGTAAATGTAAGGTTAAGGAAATTTAGTTTCTTGTTTGCTCAACTTAGAGACATAGAAAACTTTCACTAAAATTTTGAAATGGGTCATCACTAGGTCGAGACTAAGCCGTAGGATCTCGAGAAATTCGGACTTAAGGAACGGAGGTTAGAACCTGACGAGGGCTGGGCGCACCTTGACCGGCCGGCGCTCGGTCAACGGATTCCCCAAGCTCGGGAAGCCTCGACCACGACCTGGGTGCATGCCGAGGCGCTCGACTTAGAGCGCTTGACCCGAACGCCCCGGCCACGACTCGAGCCTCGAGCTCGGGCTCGTTCAGAGACCACCCTTGGATTACGGATCAGGCATTTGACCGGCGGTTGCCAAAGCGCGAGTCGTGGGGAAGGGGCAGGTGCATGCAACAAGTCCGGAGCAGTTACTGCCAGCCCTCAACGTGCATGAAGGCCACTCCCAGGGAATCTCTCCCGTCCGTTGCGTGCAGAGGAGGTATAAAGACCAAGGATGCGTAGTCTTTTAGAGGACACGAAGACAACACACAACACGCCATAGCTCGAGCTTAGACATAGCCATTGTTGAACTTGAGCTGTAACACTCCCATGTACTCAGAAATAGCTAAGAAAACCGCCGCAAGGCGGCTGGAGTAGAGCTATTACCTTCACAGGGGCTCGAACCAGGATAAATCTCGGCCTCACGCTCGTTGTCGTCTTGCTCCGACCATCGTCACGTCTACTCTTTTCCTCCGTCTGAGCGGAGCGCAGCTCGGGTCCCATTTCACACTGACCCCCATCTCATTTCTTGCGGTTGGTGATCCCGATCGTCGACAGCTGGCGCCCACCATGGGGCCCGATTGTTTCGCTCATTCGCAGGAACGACACCAAGGTCCCAGGAGCATGGCGCACTTCATCGACGGACTTTCCTCGAGCGGGGATTCGCACGACTCACTCCATGTCCTCGTTTTCGCCGCCACCACTCGGCGGCACGTCTTTGGTGGCGGGCGGTCTTGGCGCGAAGGGAGATGCGGATGACCGTGATCCGCAGACCCCTGAAGACGCTCGCCGGATGGTGCATGTCGCCATCAGCCAAGCCATAACCACCCTCCGGCGGGAGGCCCAGGGGAAGGCTGGCACGTCTTCTGGGCCGCCCAGGCTCCCTCTCTCGGGGGAGCGCCTCCGCGCTATCGCCCGGGTCATGGCAGATCCCGATAGGGCGAGGTCGGAGCTCTTTGGCCGAGCCCTGGCCGAAGAGCTCGATCGGGCTGCGACCGAGGTCATGCCTCCGCAGCACCGAAGTCAGCACTCGGGGACCCGCTCCCAGAAAAGTGATGACAACACGTCGCGCCATCGCCCGCGCACCCATCGGACACCTCCTGCGCGGGAGCTGGCCCCCGAGCAGTGAACTCGGGACGAGGCTTTGACGCAGCCGCGCCGGCGTCCTGCGGGTACCATGCCAAGCAGGGTCAGGCCTGAGCGAAACCACACAAACTCCAAGTCGACCGGCAGCAGGTCTGCGGACCTCTCTCCAGACGTTCCGCCCAGGCGCCGAAGGGTCCAGGACCACTTGCGTTACCTACCAGGTGATTCCCGTGCCCGGCATCGTGGTCGTTCCCACCGAAGGTCGGGCCGCCGAGGCAGCCTCGACTCCGAATCCGGCAGCAGCAGGGACCTTGTCGGCGATGACCACACCCGACGCGCACCTGTCCCGGCCTATGGCTGCGTGGCGTATTCCGACGGCCTGCGTCGCGTGCGGTGGCCGGCTCGGTTCAAGCCCGCGCTGATCGAGCGCTTCGACGGGACCAAGAACCCTAACGAATTCTTGTCCATCTACTCGACTGCCATCCTGGCGGCCGGGGGGGATGAGCTCGTGATGGCAAACTACTTCCCGACCGTACTGGACGGGGCCGCGCGAACCTGGCTTTTCAACCAGAAACCGGGTTCCTTCAGGTCATGGTGCCAAATCCAGAACGCCCTTCGCTCCAACTTTTAGAGTTGTTACGAGCGGCCGGGAAGGGAGAAGGACCTGGATCGTGTCATCCAGGGCAAGAACGAGCCGCTACGTGATTTCGTGCGATGATTCATCCGCACAAGGAACCTGATTCCGAGCATCTCCGACGAAGCCGTCATTAAAGCTTTCAAGTTCGGCGTCCGCGATCGGCGCCTTACCGAAGACCTGGAGATCGCCTCGAGGCTCAGCATCAACAAGCTTTTCCGCATGATGGAGCGATACGCAGACGCGGACGACGCTGTCCGCTGGAAACGCGACTACGACCAAGGTAAGCTTGGTCTAAACCAAACAGAGGCCGGCCCCGTCCAACTCCAGGGGCGCCGACCACGGCACCACCTCCAAGAAGCGGAAGCGCGATCGCAGGGGCGGCGGAGGTCTGCCGCAGGTGATCATTTCGGCGGATGGCCAACGCGAGGTCCTCGAGGTTCGAGGTCAAGCTCGGGAGGGCTCCAAACCTCGCCAAGGTCGTCCTCGACCTCACCAGGCGAAGAACCAGCCCCAGCAGGAGGGCCAATGACCCGGCCGCGGTCGATGCTTAGCCATTGTAAATGAGGGCGCCACGATATGACGAAGCAAAGTTCTGCCTATTTCACAGGCGGCCGCCACGACCGCGACACTGCAGGGCTTGGCAAAATAAGCTGGATGCCTTCTATGATAGGCGAGGTGAGATGCCCGTGCTCCCGAAGGATGACGACCAACCAGACAGGGTGAACGCCGACGCGGAGCACAACGACCTCGATTTGGAGTTCCAGCAGGGCGAGCGCCAGATCGATATCATCTTTGGCGGCTCGTCGGCTTACCAGTCCAGGCGCGAGGTCAAGGCCGCCGCGCAGACCATCTACCAGGTCGCCGCTGGGAAGCCCATTGAGCAGCCCTACAAGTGGGCTGGGGCCACCATCACCTTCTCTCCAGAGGACACTCTCCTGGTATGGCTCGAGACACGAAGACCGCTTCGTCGTGACCCGACCATCGGCAATACATGCGGCGGTAAGCGTCATGGTCGACGGCGGCAGCTCTCTTAACTTGCTGCAGGCAGGAGCGCTTGACCGGATGCAGATTCCCCGGTCGAAGGTCAAGAGCATCGCCATTCCCTTCTTCGAGATCGTACCCGGGAGCTCGACCATCCCCCTGGGGCAGGTGGTCTTGCCCGTTACCTTCGGTGACTCGGACAACTTCCGCACCGAGCTGGTCACCTTCGAGGTGGTCGAGGGCGACCTCCCGTACAACGCCATCCTCGGGCGGCCTGCCTTGGTCAAATTTATGGCGGCCAACCATTATGGCCATCGATGTATGAAGCTGCCTGGCCCCAACGGCATCATCACCGTGCGGGGTGATCTGCAGGCGGCACATGGATGTGACACCAAGGCCTTGGCTCTTGCAGGCATGTTGCCCCAACGTGGTTCGGAGACGACGACGAAGAATGCCCGCCAGAAGGCGGCGACCCGACCAAGTGCGTCCACGTCTCGGCTGAGCTGGATTCTAAATAGGAACTCGAGCTCGTCACCTTCCTTCGCGCCAACAAGGGAATATTCGCTTGGGAACCCACGGACATGCCCGGCGTTCCTAGGGAGGTGATCGAGCACAAGTTGCAGGTGAGATCCGGCTCTCGACCTGTGCGCCAGAAGCTGCGTCGCTTCTCCCCGGAGAAGGTCGCGGTCATCAAGGAGAACCTTGACAAGCTCTTGAAGGCGGCTTCATCCGCGAGATTGACTACTCAGTGGTGGCCAACCCGGTCATCGTCGTAAGAAAGGAGGAAAGTGGAGAATGTCGTCGACCATACGGGTTGAACTCGGCTTGTCAAGGACAACTTCGCTTCCGCGCATCGACCAAATCGTCGACTCCACCGCAAATGCCAAGATGTTGAGCTTCTTGGATGCTTACTCGGGATACCACCAGATCAAGCTGGCGGTCGACGACGAAAACAAGACATCCTTCATCACGCCATATGGAACCTATTGCTATCTGACCATGTCGTTTAGTCTGCATAATCACGGGGCCACGTTTGGCGCTGATGACCAAGACATTGAACCTCAGATTGGGCGAAATCTTGAGGTCTACGTGGACGACATCATCGTCAAGAGCCCCTCCGAGGGCGACCACGTTCGCGACCTTGCAGAAACTTTCACCAACCTGAACAGGCACAAGATCAAGCTCAATCCCGAGAAGTGCGTGTTCGGCGCGGCATCGGGGATGGTGCTCGGCTACATGATCGAGGGCTCGGGGGTCGGCCCGAACCCGAAGAAGATCGAGGCGATCGAAGATGGCGCCCGACCGGTCAAGCGGTCAGAGCCTCACCGATTGCATAGCGCCCTCGCCAGATTCATCTCGAGGCTCGGCGAGCGTGGGCTTCCATTCTTCCAAACCTTGCGCAAGCACGGGGGCTTCGAGTGGACTCCGAAGGCGCAGCGGTCCTTCGACAATTTGAAGGTATACCTGTCGTCCCCACCCCTCCTCACAACGCCACAACCTGGTGAGAGGTTGCTGCTCTACCTCGCTGCCACCACCCACGCCGTCAGTGTTGTTCTAGTTGCGGAACGGGGGTCTCAGCAGCACCCAATTTATTACATCAGCGAGGTCTTGCACGGCACGAAGGAGCGCTACCCGCAGGTACAGAAGCTGTTGTATGCTCTCCTCATGGCTTCGCGCAAGCTTCGGCACTATTTCCAGGCGCACTCCATCGTCGTCCCGAGCAACTTCCCGCTCGGGGACATCTTGAGGAATCCAGAGGGTGGCGGACGAATTGCCAAATGGGCCATGGAGCTAGCGGCGTTCGATGTTCAGGTCGTGGCCCGAACGGCCATCAAATCGCAAGTGCTCGCCGACTTCGTGGTCGAGAAAATGTCGCAGCCCGCTCCTGAGCTTCGGGTCGAGGAGGAGAAGCCCTGGACCATGTTCTTCGACGGCTCAAGATCCTTCAAGCGCTCGGGGGCTGGGATCCTTATCCTTACCCCGTGCGGCGACATGCTGAGGTACGTAATTCGTTTTGGGTTTTCAGCGACCAACAATGTGGCAGAATATGAAGCCCTCCTGGCTGGCTTACGAGCTTGCAAGGCATTGGCGTCTGTGATCGCGGTCATGAAGGCGACTCCTAGCTCGTCATCAACCGCCCAACAAGGACTACCAGTGCTCGGGAGACTCGATGGCAAAGTACCTCACCGAGGTGCGCAAGATGGAGAAGTGGTTCCAGAACTTGGAGCTCAAGCACATCCCCAGGCGGGACAACTCCAGTGTGGATTTCCTCTCCAAGCTTGGCTCCTCCGACGACGATATCCCCCCCCCCGATGTCATCCTGGAGACACTGGCGGCCCCATCGATCTCCGACCAAGAGGTCATGCTCGCTGTGGTCGAAGGTATCCCCTCCTGGGCCGAGGCCATTCACAATTTCCTTGCAAGGGGCAACCTGCCACCCGACCCTGCCGAGAGGAGCAGGATCAAGCAACGGGCAAGCTTGTACACACTCGTGGACGGCACGCTGTACAGGCGGAATGTTTTCGGCGTCTTGACGCGGTGCATCTCTGAGGAAGAGGGTAAGTATCTATTAAACGATATTCACTCAGGCCTCTGTGGGGCGCACTCTTCATACAGGACAATGGTCGGCAAGGCCTTCCGCATGGGGTACTATTGGCCCACGGCTCTTTAGGATGCTCGTGATATCGTCCGCACTTGCCGAGCATGCCAATTCCACGCCCGAAAGTCACATCAGCCCGCCTACGCGCTCCAGACCATTCCGCTCGCCGGCCCTTCTCAACATGGAAATTTGGACATCCTCGACCCTTTTCCTCAAACAACGGGAAAGAAGTTCTGTTAAATCATTGTCGATACCTTCACCAAGTGGATAGAAGTTGAGCCAGTCTCGACCATAAGTGCCCGGGCGGCCGTTCGTTTCATCCGCTTGTTCGTGGTCACCAGGTACGGGGTTCCATGCAAAATTATCACCGACAACGGTACCCGGTTTACGATGAGTTGTTCCAGGAGTTTTGCGAGAACTTCGGCATCAAGGTATGCTTAAGCCGGTGGCTCACCCCGAACAGCGGCGCGGCGGCAGCCAACCGGCAAATCATCCAAGGCATCAAGAAACGAGTTGCGATGAGCTCGAGCGCTCTTCCAAGACCGTGGTGGACGAACTTCCCACCGCCCTATGGTCTATTCGTACCACGACAAGCCGAGCCATAGGGTCCACACCCTTCCGGCTCGTGTTCGATGCAAAGCCCCGCCTCCCGAGGTTCTGTTGGGCTCTTCGAGGTCACTTGGTCAGCAGTCGACTTCGAGCACGAAGGGTCTCTTGACCTTACCCTCGCGGAAGAAGTAAGGTGCCGTGCACTGCTACGATCAACGCACTACCTACAAGCTCTTCGCAGACATGCGTCTCGGTCGGTACGACCTAGGAAGCTCCTTGTTGGGGACCTAGCCCTGAGGCGGATTCAGGGCTTGTCCAGCACCAACAAGTTATCCCCACTGGGAGGCCCTATAGAGTCATTTCAACAGATCGCACGGGGGCTTACCAGCTAGCGATGCCCGATGGCAGAGAGCTCTCTAGCTCGTGGAACATAGATCAGCTTCAGAAATTTTATGTGTAATCTCTATACCTTACATTTCAATGAAGCTGTTGTTCCATTCAATCTCTTCATGCCTGCATTCCACTCGTGTTAATATTGTCTTTTTGTCCGAGCTCCTTTTTCCTCGAACACGACCATCGTATGCCGCGCACCTGCTCTTGGTCTAAGTGTCGCGAGCTTGACGTTCACCCCCAGTGGACGAGCTAAACGTAAGCTGAACCTCTTCGCAATCTAGCTCTCCCCTGTGCCCGGGCCTGAGCCAAGGGCCTCGCCACTTTTGACTATGGAGCGGTGCGCACGGTCGCAGTTGTGATTCGAACGTTAGTCCGTACGGGACCATCCACCTAACGGGCTCGCTTTGTGTCACCCTCCCCTTGTGGACCATTCCTCAACTCTGCAGGTCGTGGCCGCTCGTCCATCTCTATGTCTTGTGCCCAAGGCACGCGTCGCTCAACCTCGGGCCCAACGGGGGCTGGATATGGCTATCCAATCGGCGCACAACCAAAAGAGCACGAGCGTGGCTAACAAGCGAGGCCGAAAGGGACTCCAAGCATCCCCAACTATGAATTTAAATCAGGGATGAGGTTTCTTTGTTCTCCAAAACCGATCTATCTCTATTAAACATTTCTTGCTTTTTAACATTTTTACAGATCGGCCATCTCGCGGGCCAGCTTCTCTTGCTCGAGCTCGGCAACTTTGGCCCTCAGGGCTGATAGCTCGCTCTGGTTCTAGAGGGCTACCGTGGAGGCATCCGCAGCTCGACGCCGTTCGTCTTGGAGTTGGGCCATGGCGCTTGTCGCCGACCTTTTGGCGTGCTCAAGCCTCCCTTCGAGCTCCGAAATCTTGGCCTCGAGCTCGGAGGGCGCCCTCGCCGAGGAAGACATCTGGACCACGGCGGTCTTCTCCAGCGCTTCGACCTTGGCCCGCTCGTCCTCAACCGCCTTGTTGGCGCGCCCTAGCTTCTCTTCGAGCTCCAAGACCTTGGCCTCGAGCTCGGGGGACGCCTTCGGCAGGGGAGACGTCCGCTCTGCAACAGCCTTCTCCAGAGCTTCGACTTTGGCCCGTTTGGCCTCGAGCGCCTTGGCCGACCGTGCGCGTTCCTGCTCCACGACCTTAAGGCCGTGCTCGCGCTCGGAAGTCCTGGCCTGCTCAAGCTCGGCCGCGTGAGCTACCTCCTGCGCCGTCATCATTCGACGCAGAGCGTCGAGCTCTTGAGTCTTCTCCTCGAGCTCCCCCTGCTCGACCTCGATGGTCCTGATGAGCCGGGAGCGCTCTGCTTCCCGCGCCTCAACCATGTTCAAGAGGCCCGATAGCACGACATCATGCTCCCGAAGGCCTTACAGCCCTTGGGAGACATTGTCAGCCGCCTTCACGACAGAGAGAATGACCCAAGATGAGAAAAGAAACATGGTACTCAGGGTAGCATGCAGAAAGGTACGTAGAGGGGCCCTTACCTCGCGAAGACGGTTCTCAAGGCTTGCGCGGGTGAATTCCTCACGGTCGTCGATTCGTTCACGAGAGATCTCCTCCTCCTCGTCGACCACCGTGCTGGAGCCGAGGCCGACCTCGGGCACCGCTGGCACGCTTGGGCCAGGACCCAGATTCTCCGCCCCGATGGCGGCCTGGTCATCCGCTGCCTCCTCCGATGGGTTCAACTCGCCAACAGGGGAAGGCGCGGTAGTGGGGTTAGTCCCGACCTCCACGGTCACGGCCCCACTCTTCTCTGGCACCAAGGGAACGGCGGCCGGATCCGCTGCGGCATTCTCGACCTCCGTGGCCGGGGATGCCGCGGCCTCAGCACTCGACGCAGCCACAGCTGGGGAGGTCTGCGGAGCCCCTACGACCCGATCACCCCCGGTGGCCGGTGGCGTCACGGCCTCGACGCCTGGAGCGACCGTGGTCAGGGGAGCTTGGGATGTCACCTTGGGCGCAACCGCGACGCTCCGGGTATCCTCCCTCGCCGTGGCCTTGGGAGGATCAGCGATGGCAGCTACGCCATGGGCCTCGCTGGTGCCGAAGTCCTCGCTGGACGCGGGCTCGTTCTCCTCGGACGAGTCGTCGACCCCTTGGTAGAACTCGCCGACCAGGGGGTGGCTCGGGGATCCAGAAGAGATGCGCGCCCGGCTCGAGGAGCGACGGGGGACCAATTCGAAGGTATCCTCCTCCCCGAACTCGGACTCGCCCTGGACAATAGCCATCGTCAAAACGGGCAAATTTCGAGCTCGGGTGCTCATGGTCTGCGATCAAAAGCATACACTAAGCCAGAAAAGCAGGGAGACGGTAGTCCAGAAGCGAGGAATCTACTGGTCACTACGCCTCGGCGAGGGCCGGCGAAGGTCTTGCTGCCCTGAGGCCAGCGGGACACTTCGCTTGCGTGTCCTCCCGACTCGGGGTCTCGGAGCCCGAGCCGACTCCGCGTCATCCGCTGCGGCGGGGGTCCGAGCTTGAGGCCCCAAGGCCGGGAGAGTGCTCGAGGTCCTGGCGGCAGCCACCGCGCTCTGCTGCTGCAAGGAGGAAAGCTCGTCAACCAGCAAGGCACGCGAGCACGGGCTCGGGGGTACGGCCAGCGGGACCCTTACCATGGCACGGTCCCCCCACTCGACATGAGGCTTTTTCACCTCCTGGCGGTCCGCTCCGTCCGGGGAAGGCCTTTTCTTCCCTTTTTTGCTCTTGCCCCCCCGGGGAGCAGGAGCATCCGCCTAGCCGTGTCGAACAGTTCCTGGTGGTCCTACGTGAATAAGAAGATCAAGGAGGGCCCCGGGGTCTCCCAAGTCGATCCATTGGTCGGGATGGCTTACCTCGGCCTTTCGGCGAAGCACGTTCTTTGGGACGGAGTCGTCCATGGAGTAGTTGTGCGCCAGTTTTCCGAACATCTCGTTCATCCTGGTGGCAACCCAAGACCCCTTCGGCGCTGCAAAGAGGAGCGCCCTTCAAAGAAGATCGAGGGCTGGGCACGAGCAAGACCGCGAGGTAGGGAGGCTTACCAGACGTACCCTCGCGGGTTGGGTCGTCGCGCCCTTGGATGTCGTAGAACGGGTGCATCTGCCTCCGCAGGGGGGACACCCGATTCCACAAGAAGTCGGCAGCGATCGCCTGCCCGATGAGACCGCGCTCAGAGCAGAGATGGATGGCGGCGATGGCCTCTTCATCCACCTCGAGATCGTCCGCCCCTGGGGTCTCCTTCTTCCCGCCGACGGGGTTTCCCTCGTATGACAGCGTGCTGAGTTCCCCCTTCTTCAGGTAGAACCACCGCTCGGCCCATGGTCCGAGGGAGTCCCGAGCTTGGATCTTGGGGAAGGACCAATTGAGCCCTGTCCGCAGCCGAAAGTAGAGGCATCCAACCATGGGGTCCTTCCCAGAGCGGAAGAGGTTGAAATACCGAAAGAAGAGTGAGGGGGTCGGAAGGATCCCTAGGAATCCCTCACATAGGTGGGAGAAGATGGCGAGAGTGAGAATGGAGTTCGGCACCAGGTTTATGAGTTCGATCGCGCAGCTGGTGAGGACCACGGAGAGGAACTCGCTCTCCGGGGTCCGCAGGCCGAAGAGGACGTAGTGCTCGGTGCAAACGATCTCGTCGTCCCTGGGGTGTGGCTCGGTCTCGTTGCCCGGCAGCCGCCACATGAATGGATCAAGCAGTCCCAGGGTCTCAAGTTCCTTCATCCTTGCAGGCGACAACGTGCTCCTTCCGAGCTTGGCCATGACGATCGCGTCAGTTTTGGTCGAAGGTGGGGGATGAGGTTTTCGCTTGGGCAAGAAGGCTTGGAAGGCGAAGAGCGCTGGTCAGGAGTTTCTTCAGCAATCGTTGCGGTTTCGGGTTTATAGACCGTGTCGTCGTCAAAACGCAGTCCACGGCGCTTCGAGAGGCACGCCGGCCATGATTTGACAGGCGCAATTAAGGCCTGGGTTGCGGTTTCGAGGCATGGCAGGTGTCCACCAACCGTTTGCATCCATACCAGTGTTCCGGAGATCAAGAGGCGCCAGGTGTCATTTCATCATGGCCTGGCGTTACGTTTCCGCCCGACCTCGACCTCAAGAGGATTTTTGGAATCAATTCTGTCTACAGAGACTCAAGGTCGGTCCGTGTTCCAGCCACGACCTTAAGCCTCGGGGGCTAGCTGACGAGGGCTGGGCGCTCCTTGACCGGCCGGCGCTCGGTCAATGGATCCGCCAAGCTCGGGAAGCCCCGACCACGACCTGGGTGCATGCCGAGGCGCTCGACCTAGAGCGCGCTGGACCCGAGCACGGCCCCGCGCGACCTCGAGCTCGGGCGGGCTCTCGTTCGAAGCCGTAGACCACCCTTGGATTACCGATCAGGCATTTGACCGGCGGTTGCCAAAGCGTGAGTCGTGGGGAAGGGGAAGGTGCATGCAACAAGTCCGGAGCAGTTCCTACCAGCCCTCAACGTGCATGAAGGCCACTCCCTGGGAATCTCTCCTGTCCGTTGCGTGCCGAGGAGGTATGAAGACCAAGGTGCGCAGTCTTTTAGAGGACACGAAGACAACACACAACACGCCATAGCTCGAGCTTAGACATAACCATTGTTGAACTTGAGCTGTAACACTCCCCTGTACTCAGAAATAGCTAAGAAAACCGCCGTAAGGCGACTGGAGTAGAGCTATTACCTTCACAGGGGCTCGAACCAGGATAAATCTCGGCCTCACGCTCGTTGTCGTCTTGCTCCGACCATCGTCACGTCTACTCTTTTCCTCCGTCTGAGCGGAGCGCAGCTCGGTCCCTTATCACAGTGACCCCCCATCTCATTTCTTGCGGTTAGCGATCCCGATCGACGACAGAACCTTAAAAGTGAGGTAGTACGCGCAGAACGACTAATCTGGACAGAACCTTGCCTAATAAATTTTCTAGGAAAATATGTCTGTGAAAAAATTTCAAAAATTTTACCATGGGTGTATAGATATTCCAGAAAGCTACCCAAAATTTTTTGCAATTTTATTGGCTATTTAGCAGTGCATAAAAATTTCGTAAACCAGCTGGTAGAACCTTTAGCATCACAGTTTTTCTGTTTTAGCACCTCTCCCTGGATATCTTTGATTATTTTGTTGCCAGGCCCAAGCTGTAACAAATGCTATCCCATCAAGATGGTGTGTGTGTGCAGCTTGTGTCCATCTATTTTAATAAAAATACTCAAAGTTTCCTATAATATGTTTAAAAAGAAAATGTATACTATGCATGTTAACTCTTCCCTACTTCTAGTTCAAATCAAAACTTTCTCTTGTATTTTGATTTGCTATCTCTATTATCCTTTCCACCTATGGTTCCAAATTTTGTAACTTTTTCAGAATTTGCTCATAACACGAATGACCAATTTGATTCAAACACCTTTGACCTCCATGTTGCGTTTGTAATACATCTTCAACGTGATCTCATCAACAACCGTATAGCTGTCCAAATTTGTCATCGTACTTATATACTTTCCCCGAGGTGAATTTTCTGCCTTTCTCTCGATCACTCTAGGTCTTATGCATCCTACCTTCCATCTCAATCACTCCGATGTATCGCATACCTTTCCCCAAGTTAAATCATTCGCATCATGTAAATCGTTACGGATCAGTTTTATCCTCCCATATACATCTACTTCCATAAAAGAATGTGAATCTCTCTGGTGTACCCTAATTATCAAGTGCATCTCATTGCATGGCAAATATCATCATCGTATCATGAATAATGCTCTCCATTCTTCTCATATGAAATCGACTATGATCTTTAATCTTGCTCTATCTCTTCGAAACTATGCAAGTGTGAGCTACTATCTATCATTATATCATTGATCTACTAACAATCATTAAATTGATCTTTATAACTATGAATCCCCAAGTCTGTATGTATGTCCATGAATCATCAAATCGATCAATATGTCCATGAATCATTAGATGGAAAAGTATCGATCTATCATGCAATTTATCTGTGTGAGATCTAACTAACTCATGTTTCTATTAACATTCTAAAATCAAGATCTCAATGGTTATTCCTTATCTCAAATCTACTCGGTATCGATCTGAATCCTGATGTTGAGAACTTTCTATCACTAAGTAACTTGGGTACTTCCTAACAATGTTTGTGGAATCAAGTATTATCTCTCAATCTCCCTGCAAGCATGCTAACTTATCATTAATGCCATCATTTATCTCGGGATAATTATAATAGCTGCAACCAAGTCCTTACAAATCCCTTCGAAAATCTTTTCGGGTCTTCTCGATCTAACAATCCATGGAAATATAATTGATGAACCTACATGGTCTCATCTCCTTTTCGGGTCATTCGTAATCCTTGATGTACCTATGCATTAAAACTAACCTTCTCTATTTTCCAAATTCTTTTATTTGCCTTTTTGAAAAGAAAAATAACTGCACATTAGTTGCGGGGGAATAAGGGGAAAACAGAGCGACAATAATGGTAATAACTAGTAGTAGTTGCGTGTCAATGACAAAAGGACAGTTGTTGTCTTGACTTCACGCGAACTAGCTGCAAGTGACGCCTTAAGAACAAAGAGAGGGTCCCCATTTTGCGTACGCCTTAGAGGTAGCTTTGTTAGGCCAAATACGTTAGATACGTAGCTAAATAGTAATTATAGGCTCCCTATGTATTGGTTGAGTAAGTGATCTTTTGTGTTTTGGAGTTCTATTGTAAGATCTTCTGTAGTGCTCCTCGGGTTACTCTCGTAAATACTAAACCCTTTGGTTGAAAATTTACGACGTGCCAACCCCACTTAATAAGAAACCTTAGTTAATATTATTTTAAGGAAACGAAACGTTGCCTTATAAACTAACTGACAATCACCTAATCCAAGTAAGACCAATCTTAAATTAATATCCTAATGAACGGAATGTTGCCTAGCTTGTAACCTGGATTAACCCCATCCAACCATCTTTCCCCGATCCCAACATTTCAACGAAAATGGTTGTAGGATGCCGTGACCTAGTCCACCAATATATCCATTGTAAGTAATAAATGATAAGATTCACAGTCTCCTCAAATTAACCTTCATATCTACCTCAACCTATTTCTTGAGTATTTCTGCCCTGCTCTCAATCTAAACCTTCACCTCCTGTGCCCAAGAGGTCAGCCTAGAACGGAATTTAATTCGCAACTAACCTAAGAAACACTTGTTGACCTACACAAATTAGCCGTTGTATTTGAATACACTCCTTGATGCCAACATTTGGTCCTTCCCAGAAAAACTATAGTTGCTATACATCCTTTCTTCGAACATATTCCATACCTCTCCTTGAACCAGCTGATCTATGTTAGCGGACCTTAACCAATAAAAAGAGACATGTAGAATGCGTTAATGTCCCTCATCTGTTTACGTGAAACCCAAATCGAAACCTTCTCCATTCTAGGGATATCAACTCGGAATCACAAGAAAAAGGTTTGATGAAACAGTTGAACTAAAGAAAATGCAACAAGAAAATAACTAGATCATCACCGAGAAAACATTCCCTAAACCCGTCTAGTCCCCGCAAATCTCGAGGACGAGATTTCTGTAAGGGGGGTAGGTTTGTAACATCCCAAAAATTTCAAAAATAGTAAAAATGAAAATTTAGAATTTTGAAAATGGAATTGAGTAAACATTTTAATTGAAAGCAAGATTTTCATTTTAAATATTATCTTTTTCTCCATTTTCTAGTTTGTCAACCAAAAGAAAAGAACAAGTTGCTACATTAAAACTTTTGGTCCAAAATAAACAAGAATTAATTGGATATTTGCCACCCTTCAACGTGAAAATTCGACGCCATGTACAAAAAAATGCCACTCCAGTGGCATAATTTGTACATGGCGTCAAGTTTGAAATTGAAGAGTGGCAAATATCTAAATCTCCCAATAAACAAACTCTGAAAATGAGTGAGAAAGTAATCTTACTTTGAATTCCATATTTTCTAAAACTTTTTCAACCTTAATAAATATTCTTGAATTTTGAGGTTAAAAAGAAAATTCAATAAATGAAATTAGTAAAAGAGTAAAAGTAAAATGGTAAAAGATAAAAGCAAAAAGTCAGAAAAAAATAATAAATAATATTAATTCATTAAAAGTCCCCATCACATCTTTTCAATTTGTCCAAAGATTTTAATGATTTAGGTAAAGAAGTAAATAATAAAGTGACATGTTTTAACTTCAAAACAGTGACATGACGGAATTTTTCAATAATAATAAACGCTTATATCTCACTAAAAATTTTATCATGTCTTCCACATAACATACTTAACCCCTGGTAAAAATATCAAAAATTAATAATTACTTTTATTGCCGTTTAAAATTCAAAAATAGATATCACTTAAATCCAAAATCTGCAATGTCAGAATTTTTATTAAATAATGGAGTAAGGTTTTGAGCTAAAAATTTTACAGACGCATTCCTAGCTCAAATTCATCAGAAAAAACAATGTCTCAGAAATAATAGACTTTATTTACTCTCAAAGAAAAATCAAAATCAGAGACAAGGATTTGGAGCAGTCACTGTTGTAAGAATATTAATAATTTTTTGGAAACTCACTTTTACCTCAAAATTTTACCAGATATCAAGATCTATCCAATGACCCTAGTCAAAAGTTTGAAAATTACCTACCCAAAGTTGACAGCCCAATAAATTCAATCTTTGAGTCGGTAGAGCTAGAGTTGTCCTTTTTCTTTCTTGTTGCTTAAGCTTAAATGTGGACCACCACGATCTTTGACCCCACTTGTCACCCACAAAGACGACTTGAACCTTCTCCTCACTTCACATGCAAGCCAGCACCGCTTGCCGTCTGCTGCCACGCAGAGAATTCGAATTTCCTTGCCGCGACAGAAGACGCGAGCCACGCGGCCACCGAAGCATGCTGCCCTGTCAACTCCGCCGTGCGCCCATGCTCCTGCCTATGACGTGCCTAGCCTTCTCCACCGAACCCCGCTTATAAGTCGACCTTGCCGAGCACTTTGCTTCCTTTTCCTTTCCGCCATGGCCGCATAATCCTGAGCTCTGCCTAGACACGAAATTCAGCCGAACTAGCTATTCAAACCCAAATTAACCTGAGAGGTAGCATCTAGAGCTTCTAGTGATCAAACGCCACCAAAAAGATTTGGTCTCCTTCATCTGAAATCTTGCTGCCACCGTTGCTCGTTGTCGTAGACTATACGCTTAGGGTACCCTCTCCACCGCATAAAGTACAATCCACGTGGCGGCACGGCAATCGGACGATCACGGCCACGGCCCGCGCGCGTCGGTCCACGTGGCGCCGGCGGCGGTGGGGAGCAAGCCACTTCGCCGCCGGCGCCCACCTACGTGGCGGCTTTGGCAATCGGCGGCGATCACGCCCGCCGCAGCGTCGGTCCGCATGGCGCCCGCGAAAGGTGGCGAAGCACGCCGCCGCCCGGCGCCAGCTACGTGGCGGCCTTGCAATCGGCGGCGATCACGGCCGCCCGCCGGCGTCGGTCGCGTGGCGCCCGGCGAAAGTGGCGAAGACGCCGCCGCCGGCCGCCGCCGGTCCACGTGGCGGGTGGCGGCGATTGGCGAGATGCCCCGCTCGTCCCCGCCGCAAGGCAAAAAAGTGGAGTCGCGGTGGCCGCCTCGAAGCTCCTTCCACTACCGCACCATGTCGAGCAGCGAGCTCGCCATAGCGAGCTTATCGATTCAAGGATTTCTGCGACAAGCCCATTCCTCTGAGACCTCTCACCTACCTGTCGCAAAGGGGTCCCATCCGGCGGACCGGGCAAAGGCACGCGTAGGCATTTAGTACGCTGACACTCGTCTTCTTCAAAGCCGGTCGTCGGTGGCAGCCTATCTTGGTGACTCTTCCGTTGAAGTGACCGCAAAAATGGGCTTTCCAGTGTCCTCTAATGCTCACAATGCTGCCGATTCAATTCTCATGCCTTGATCTTTGCTCTCCACAGGACCGCCATTGTCACCACCGTGTGACCTCATTAGCAGCTCACCTGAGACCTTCTCCGGCCAAATCGGTACCTCTCCAGGGTGCGCACGAGTCCATTGAAGCTCACAGCACCGGCGGTCCACTTCCTCCGGCATTCCCTCGCCAGCGGTGAGCATGGTGTCGACTTCCTTTGTTTGGTGTTGCTGACGCCGTGGGCCCCTTCTGTCAGCCGGCGTGAACGGATCTTTGTTCAACTGGTAAAAGGCGTTTTCCTGTTCCAAAGGCGCATTTCTATTTCGAAAGAAAATTTTCAAACCGATTGATAATAAAACCTCAATATCTTTTGCATTTCAAATCTAAATCTGATGAAACAAATTTCCATATTCATATAAAATTATTAAGATTGTAAATATACAAGAATATTTAATTTTTGAACTATGGAGCAATTATTTAAATTAATTTTTGTTTATAATCCCATTATGGTCTTAAGGTTAAATCAGTGAACAATAAGTCATAAAATAATAAAATAAATTTTTATATGATGATAAGACCAAAATGAATTTAAATCTACCAAAATAATTAATTTCGAGTCATGAAACAATTATAAAAATTTAAAAAGTTTTAAACACACTATTATGAACATTAATGTATACATGAAAAATATAACTCCTAAAATCATAAAATAAATTTGAATGTGTTTCTAGAATTATTAGAAGCTCAGATATGCCAAAACATATAACTTTTGATCTATGTTTAAATTATTTACTTTGCAATCATTAGTAAACCTTAATATGGCCATTAATAAAATGAAAATATAATAGCTCATAAAATGATGAAATAATTTGTATTAATTTTTGAAAACAGCAAGAACCCATGTATGCATAAATATTTAAAATTAAACTCAATTTGCATTCTTTTAACAAAAGGAAATGTTAATTATGACAATAAATAAATAGGTAATCTATTGCAATTAAATTTAAAATAATGCCAAGCCAACCTTAAAACAATTCTAGGATTACTTCCTGCTAATACCTGAAAAATGAATCAAGAATCATGTATAGTGTAGTTGGAAATTAAGTTTGAATCTTAGCCGATTTAAGGTTACCAATGTGATCATTTAAACTACTTCAACTGTAGATTAAATAACCTATCTAGATGCTAAAACTTATAAAATGAGTTTAGAAATACTTTAAAAAATTCATACTACCATATTCTATAGTAATAATGTTATTTCATCAAGGTTTGCATATTAATCTTATTAGTTCAAAACCCTTAAGTGTTAATCACACGCTTCATGTTCTTGCCGATTCCGTATAACGTAAACTTCATAATGCCACATAAGCCTTTTTCAACGATGAATATAATGTCTCGTCTAAATCCTAAAACTTATGAAATTAGCATAGTAGTACTATTCAAAGTATAAACTACCCTATTATGAAAAGATAATCTCACTTCACCATGATTTGTATATAAATCTTGATAACCTAATAACCCTAAGTGTTCGCATTTCTAAAGACCGTAATATGAATGAACGAACTTTAGTTGCAAATAAGAAATCAATAATTATAATGTTTGTATCACCAGAACCTTCTCAAATACCATGTAAATGGTGCTAGTAGCCTAAATCAGTAGTTTTAACTTGTATAAAACTAATTCTGAACAAAATCAATTAAAGATAAAGAACTATTCACTCATAGTCTATTGCAATCATTTAAGCCTATTCAGCGGCCTGTAGAATTACTCATATAGATGTAAATCTTGGTGTGACCAGATTTGAAAGATACTTTGGTATATATACTACCATATTCTAGAAAAATATTGTATTTATAACTTACTTCACATCTGAATCCAATCACAAGAAAGACCCTAAATGATCACAAACTGCACAGAATCGTTATCACTTAAGCCTTTTCGAGGACCTGTAAAACCGCTCACCTAAACACAAATTTTAGAGGAATTGGTCCGGAAACATACTTAAATATATGGACAACCAAATTATTTAAAAATATCTTAATTACGACTTACTTATCAAATAAAATCTGTTAACGTAAACACCATAAATGATAATATCGCCGAAGCCGTATTAGGTGAATAGTTAAGAGTAGAAGTCTTCGTCCAAAGTCGCCGCAACGCAAGAATCATCCTATGACCATATAGTAACAACAAATAACTTTAAATTTCAGATCTAACTTGTAGAAATTGCTCCCATGCATGAAAACTTAAAGTTAAGAACTATTCAAGCAAAACCATTAGTGAATGTTTTACTTTTATCAATCCAAACTATTTTTGCATCTTGAATTCAAAGTTATAAATACTAAAATACATAAATATAACCTCTTGAATTCGTAAACAACATTATGTGTATTCATAACTATTGCTTCATGTAATCAATAAATGACAAGAACACACTCATGCTAAAAGTCTCACTTAAACCGAGCACTAATAAGATTGCTATGCAAGTGATAATTCGAGAACCAAAATCCACCATGACCTTCTTGGTAAGATTTAATTTGGTAATTTTATCTGATTTCTTTTTGCCCATTTTGATTTGATGTTGTTGCTTTTGTCTCGGTTCTTATTATTCGACGTGTAGACGACGATATTTCAGAACCGAATGCTAACGACATCGACTATGATCCAGATTATATTTCCGAAGAAGAGCAACCAGGCAAGCACCCTCCTTTGACCATTTTGATCCCATATTTTCAAAGCTATGATGTTTTATCAAACTATATGCATGCGTGTATGTTTTAAACTTGCTATATTGTGGGTGATGGTAGCTAAATCCAATTGTATGCATTTCCATTACCTTGTCATTTGATTTACTGCCATTGTAACCTAGTAATGGTGTTGTCGGCGTTTCGTGAAACTGGCAGACGTATTTGTAGGTCAAGGGGCCGCGCGCTCCCTCTCCTTGATGGCTGACTCATGGAGTCTCGGACGTATCTTGGGTCGAGATGAGGAGACTCGGATGTATACTGGTTCGGGCTGAACGTCCCTACTTCCAGTTTGTGGTGGTGGATCTCGTTGCTCAAAGCATGGTGGATTACATGCGAGGGCTAAGGACAGGCCCTTAGCCCTCGTCAGTGCGGGGAGGCTCGGGAGCCTCCCACGATAGCTTGGATCGGGAGAGCGAGATGTCGTTCTAGTGGAGGGAGTTGCGTTTTTCTCTGTCCGCCCCCCCCCCCGGAAGATCCTGCTCCTCCTTATATAGGCGGAGAGAGCAGGTTACACGGGACTTGGGAGAGAGGAGCGGCTGGGGCGCTATATTTCTTGGTGATCTGGTCTACGATCTTCAGAGCTGACATGTCCCCATATACGTCATGATGGGTTGGGCAGGTTCAGCCGGCTATGCCCTGTCGGTAGAGTTAGCTAGCAGCGCTTTGTTGGGAAGGTGCGCTCCTGCCCCCTGTGCGCTTGTCAGAAGTAGGCGTCGCGTGAGCGACGTCTCTGGCGTTGCCTTGGGAAGGTTCGCTTATCCCTGCACGGCTGTCTTGCTCAGACGGCGGTTGACCAATTTCGAGGCCGATCGACGATGTGGCCGGAGTTGCTGAGACGGGGCTTTGCCAGGACCCCGACCAGCGGCTCGGCCGGAGGCTGTGCGCATCCCTGTCCTACGGCCAGGTCAATGCTCTCGGAAACCCCGACCGGAAGCCTGGTTGTGGCCGCGGGAAGTCCGACCCGTGGCCAGGTCGGCGCGCTCCCGCAGGCCATGGCGCAGGCAAAGGCTTCCTTACGACCCGATCGAGACCTTGTTGTGGGGGGTACCTCTGATATAAGTATTTGTCAGGTGTAGACAATAATTAATGTCACTTGGGTAAAACTTGCGAGATTAACATATGTATCTGCTTAGGCACGCTCATTACAATGAATTTTAAGTATTGGATACCATTTTAACTACTATGAGCAACTTTGATTACGGAACCAAGGTATGGTTTCCGTGTATCTTGGTAAAATGCAACTCAAAACTTTTGATTTAGACGCGGGCGAGTTATTACTTAACTTGAGGCGTGTAAAGGACCTCACGCGTAGTTAGGGGGAGATTCTCGCCTGTCGGAACCCGCAAAAAGGATACGGGCCCCAGCTGTGTTTACCTGAACTAGTCCTTGGATCAATAGCTAGAACACACAGATCATAACAGTATGGACCATAACCATGCGATAAATAAAAATCTAATTCAAAGTACTGGCCGACATGGCCCATTATTACAAGAGGTGGACCCGTAGATCATACAGCAGTGGAAACATCAAACTGGCAAATAAACTTGACGAAGCGAAGTCCAAAACACCACAGGCAAAGTCTGGAGAAAATGTGATCCTAGACGTCCGGATGATCCTCCTCTTCAAAGCCTTCATCGCAGATGTCGAACGGTGGGATGCAGGCTCTTGGATAGCTATCGCCGATCTCTTGATCTCGCTTTATGGAATAAGACCCATAATGAAAAAACGAGGTCGAGTATGCAACGACTCAACAAGTCCGGAAAGAAATGCAGTATGTAGTTTAATTCAAGGGAAGCAATTGGTTAATTTGCCAAAAGCCAATTTTTAAAATTTTATACTAGAATTTTGAAGAGCAGTTTTCAAAGATATTTTCTTTTAAGAAGTGAGCATTTCAAATTTTTCAGAACACGGCTCCAACCGTGGAAAAACAAAACATGAACCAACACACGGCATCGGCCATGGTTTTATTTCAAGAATACTTTTCCACAACACCAACCGTGATTTTCTTTTGAAATCTTTTTCTCATGGATCCAACCACGGACTTTTATCAAACCAAAACATTCACGGCTCCAACCATACTTCATTTTATAAAAATCTGATTTTGAAACCAAATAGGGAAAATCTACCATGTGACAACGCCCTTTGTCCACCCTTGACCGTGGGTACGGCTATTGAATAGTTTGTTTACTCTGCAGAGCTTGCACGCTTTACATGAGGATATTTCACTCTTTTCGGTCATACACTTCCTTTGGCATATAACCCCAAGTGAAAATCACAAGGCCATTTCTCTAGTTACATCTTTAACTAAGTCACGCCCGCTGAGGTTTCACCACCAAATGGCTACAACCATAATGGAAGCCCCCTCTTGCGCCTGTAGGACTCCTACGGCTCCAACCACGCCTACTCCACCATCTGGCATGCCTTAATTAAGTTTTCACTAGCTACTTGGCTAGGCCCGTCCCATACCGGAACCCGCGGCCGCACTGTTGTACATTGTTTGACAATCACAAGGGATCGGTCCTTAGAGTGACTAGGGTGGTACATACTCAAACCTGAGTCTCGTGCATTCTGCACCCACCTTGCAACCTTTCCACCCTATTCAAGTTTTTAAATACCAAATCTTTTCTTTTTTACCTGGCAAGACACCAAATTGCCCTTTTAAAATAATATTTTCACTCAATCATTCGAACTCCAAGTGACAAGCCTTCAATTAAACATACAAATAGTATTTAGCATAACTAAGCACTACTATTATACTAAACAAGGTGTCAAGCCATTTATATCATAATTAATCATTCTAGGGCAGCCAAAAGACAGATGGATTAATATGTAGCAAGCCTTCATATTAACAAGGTATTTAATTACAATCTATCATAATATATATATTTTTGTAATCAACATAGCATGCAAGTTTGTAAATCTACAAAGTGTTTCCAAACATGGATCAACAAGCTTCAAGGGAACTTGCAAAAATTTGCTGGGAACTTGCTGGGAACTTGCCTTGGTCAGCGAGGATATGAAAGTCCTGAGGTTTGGCGACAGCGTCGACGGTGCCGGCGATTTCTTTGGCTACACGCAAAATGGTACACGAAATGAATAAAATAAAACAAACAGAAACTAAAAATTATAATAAAAATACTGGCAGATAGAGGATGAATTTAGAACTTTGAATCACTTGATTCGGGGTTACGACGGAAGAGGACGAGCCTTTTGAACCTCCCGCCGGACTTGGTGAAGAAACGGTTGCCAGCGGAGCTCTGTCGGTCAAATTAAAAATATGATTTTACTAGATGTAAGGGACATTTAGAGGAAGCTCCAGTAAAAATTTGAGGCCGAGCGGAGGTCGGGAGTGGCCGGGAGAGCTCGCCGAAAGTTCACCGGATTACGGAAAGAACGACTTCTATAACGAGATCCGTATGTTGGATTAGAGAAATTCCAATTGGGTTGCGTGGGTAATGATGAGAGGATTCTGGAGTTCAATTTATATGATGATCGGACCAGCGGATCACCAGAAAATGCTCACCAGAGTTATGGCCGGAAATGAGATGCGCACGGTGGTCAAACGAATAAAAAAAATTCGGAGCATGCAATAGCAAAGAGGAAGTGAGCATCACGTAGAACGCAACAACACGAACCTAACGGTGATGCTGGATTTCGGAGGGGATCACCGGAGTGAGAGAAATTATTGATGCTGCGGTTAACTGTTCTACCAATGTGACAAAAGGGTCGCACAAAAAATGGCCAAGACAAGTTGTTTTTTCGGGACCAATATATTTGGCTGCTTAGTCGGAGAGCAGAACCAATCTAGCCCCCAAAAGTTTATGTCTCACTTGCTCACTTTTCCCTTCATTTTTTTTCTGGAGGGACCGCACTTTCCACTGCATTAAAGGGATATGTTCTTTGTGATGCTAATATATATGCTAAATGAATGACTTTTCTTTTCCTCCATATGGCGATGTCACCTCGAGATATGGTATTGGATTCCTTTAAGAAGAAGCAACATATTGTTCGAATCATTCTTTCTAGAGATCTTGTTTGTGGCATCAAGGTGGCTCAATTCCATACGCATATCACACATATGAAGGAAGCATCACCAGAAATGGGACAATGCATTTTGCTTTGATTTTTCTATCCAACTATTCCTTTTTTGGTCTGTTCAATTAAACAGATAAAAATGTGTTAAATTCTCAAATATTTTGTTGGGAGAGTCAATTATGAGAGTAGAAGAGAGAATTGAAGGAGAGGAAACATGGTTTCTATTCGTAGTAATATAAAAAAGGCAAGTTGTATCTATAATTTGTTGCAGTTTATATATGCAGTCATCATTACTTCATTTACTTGTTTTCACTATCTTCTCATATAGGATGGCCCATTTATCTTGTCATCACATATGGTGTTTCTCATAGTCATCAATCATATTTATCACCATTTTCTTTCTAGATGTTCTGTTCTCTCATACAATCCTTGCAATTTTGGTAGCGAGATGGATGGCAACACATAGCCAAGAACTCACATGTTTTGCTTTCTTTGCGCTTGGTGGGGCAATAGCTCAAGGACTATTCGAGGCTGGTTTTATTGTCTTCTGTTCACCACATTTGAATGGCTTGAGACCGAGGGCAAGCCACAAGGTCCCTCCATCTCTTTAGGCTAATTTCTTTTGCCTAAGAAATCAAACTAATTGCATGATTGCAGAGGTCACGCATGAACCCACTGACGAAAAGGATCTATTCTTTTTGATGTGTCACAGTTATGAGCACATATTCATGCTAATGCAATAACTTAACCTTTTTGGTGTATGTTTTTTTTGCGGTTTAGGGGTTTTATTGATTTTGGTTGGGTTTATTTCCTAGCTCACCCCAACTTGTTTGGGAAAAAAGGTTTGGTTGTTGTTCAATTAGTTGATAGCAGCAGCTAGTAGCTCAAGGAAAGTCGCTTACTAATTTGATGTTCTCATTGTTAAGATTCGGTAGCAATTATGGGTTAAATTGTTTGACACAATGTTGTTTTGGTATGAATATATTTGTTGAAATTGATTTTGTATGGCTACATGTGTATGTCTTGACATGTGAATCAGTCCAGATCAAGTAATATAGTTACCAAAAAAATAAAGAAATGAAATGTGCAATTGCATCTTGGTTACTTATTTTGATACTTTGCAAGTCCTAAGTTCATTGCATGCCAAAGTATATCATACTTTAACGGTTTATCTTTCTACCCTCCCAACAGATCAATATTGAAGGTGATCTGATGATAAAACAATATCCGCACTTCATGGATCGGAAAGCATATTCTTCCTATCATTCGACATCCATATTGGGCGAATATATGATGAAGCGCAACAAAGTAATATTGCTACAATCTGAGAATGTTCGCCAATTTGTAAGTTCTTTCTAGTTAGCTAGCTCTTGTTGCCTTTTCGGTTTGGTATTTTCATTTAGTTTATCTCGCACTATGGAGATTTTGCATATTATTAATTCTCTTGATTGTTGTCTGCTTGCTCATATGAATATTTGGGTTCACCGATGTGATCTACCCAACTTGTTGAAAATTGACTAGTTTTGGCCTTTTGGGCCTATCTTTGAGTTATTGATGTAATCCATATTGAGCAACCGACTAGTTTTGGCCTTTTTGGGCCTATGCTGAGTTACTGATGTAATCCATATTGAGCAACCGACTAGTTTTGGCCTTTTTGGGCCTATGCTGAGTTACTAATGTGATCTACCCAACTTGTTGAAAATTGAATGAACTGCCTGATATTTGTTCACTGTTTTCCTTTTCTTGTTTCCCTGTACTTTGTTATAACCGGACATATCTTTTGCTCCCACATTTCACCAAGTGAGAAGCATCTCGAGAATACAACTACGTCTTGAAATGCCGCTATGATGAGTACTTGAGAGACAAGAAACTCTTGATTGACCCTCTTTGGATAAAGAAAAAAAAAGAAGAAAAAGTTTGAAGAACTCTACCAAAAGTACAAGCTTGTAAGTATACAATCTTCTTGAAGAACAGATACCGAGGATTCTACCAACATTCGAAATGGTTTGTTAACTGCGCAGATGCTCTACAACGCCGCTGAATTTGAACAAACACCAAGAAACCTCGACGATGTGTTCACCGAGGCTTGCACGATATACCGGATTGTCTACGAGAAGGCGATGGGTACTATTATCGTTGTGGAGTTTGATTCTTGATTCTTGAATCTTGTTGATAATACTCTTGAATCTTGTGATGGACTTATTGTGATGTGTTGAATAAGATTGAATGTGAAGATGGTTGTGTTGAATAAGATTGATTATCTAAGGATCTACTAGAATGTCTCCTTCTGGTTTGAGATATATATATATATATATATATATTATAACTGCAAATGTTTTTTTGTCTGCTGAGTGGATGTCCTATTTACTAGAGAGGTCATGCCAAAATTTTGTACATTTCGGTGACTTAGTTTTAAGCCGTTTCAAAGAGTTAAAAGGTTGGTTTCAGTCTTTTAGTAGAAATTGTGCCAGTATTCATCACAGTTGATCCTGATAGAGACATTGTTGAGCAAGTGCATGATTATGTTAAGGGTATGTAATTGACTCACCCTTTTGCAAACTTCCTGGCGGTGGTCCCTTTTGCAAAACTTTTCTGGCAGTGGAGGGTGGTTCTTTTCACCAAATTCATTAATTTGTTTTTCTACATGCATTAGCATCTATATATGTATCCTTGTCATTTGTTGAAAGAAAAATGTATGCATATTGTTAATTTGTTATATGTTGAGGTTGTTGCATCTGTTCATTTGATTTTCACTTATGTTGCCTCACTTGCCTGTTTGGCAGAGTTCCATCAAGATCTCATTGGACTAACTGGCACCTCAGATGAGATAAGGCAGGTTGCTCGTGCTTATCGAGTTTACTATATGAAGACAGAGGTGGATGGTTCTGACTACCTTGTTGATCATTCCATTGTAATGTATGTGAACAATTTTACCAAATTTTTATTGTTTGATTTCTTTTCTTGATTTTAATTTTGTCTGTGGTTTTGCAATAGGTTGGAACTATATCGATTGAAACATCATTTTATTGTATGAAACAAGGAAACCAAAAGTAGAAAGACCTTTATTAGAAGCAATACAATTAGGTTGTTCTTGCTTGTGCCAATTCTTGAACTAAAATGCCTGATCTACCAGAGCATACAACATTTTTTTATCATTAGTAACAAGGCCAAGTGCCATTAATTAGTGACAATGCCAAACCAGACTGATCAAGCAGGCAATAACAGCATTTATTGGATGCTCCCATGTGACATCCAACATACTCTAAGTGACAGCTGATATATGCACCAAGTTGATCATTCTCATGATTATGAGTTGTCAGGCTAGGCTACTACACCTGTTGCTTTCTGTAGTTGTCTCCATTAGTGAGTTGTTCTGCATTTTTCTTTAACTGTTACAGTTAACTGTAATGGGATGAACCAAGTTATTCACCATTGTTCAATTTTAGATTACATGTTGAGAGGTCAATAATCATGTATAGTAAATACGTAATTTGACATGTTCACCTGAAAAGTTCTTATCCTCAAATTGGTATTTTCAAGGTCTGTACATTACGAAATTTCAATGAGCACTATTGACTTAGTGAAATACATGTAATGAGTCATAACAGGCAGTATCTTGAGGTAGCAAGTAGGTAGATCCGATACTTACTTCACATTCGTTTATGCTGTTGTTTCGCATAATATGTTAAACGCTGACTAGATGCTTATCTACTTTCAGGTACTTGATGAACCTGAAAATGGAGTTTGTTAAATTTTTTGGCAAGAACTATGATGCAGATTCCCTTGTTGATGGCATCATTAAAGAAATTCGAGAGCACAAGAGTAGTTGAAATTCTGCGCTTCATTTGGACTCGACACAGTGTTCAGGGATTATTCTTAAATAACCAAACCTCAGCGATGCTATCGACTAGCTATTGTTAGTTCGTTCTGAAATGTTAGGCGCTTAGGATATCTGTATCTTGAGGCATTTTGTTTTCGTAGATATTATAACTGCAAATGTTTTTTTGTCTGCTGAGTGGATGTCCTATTTACTAGAGAGGTCATGCCGAAATTTTGTATATTTTGGTAATATTGCGATGTGTTGAATAAGATTGAATGTGAAGATGGTTGTGTTGAATGAGATGCATATCGATATATATATGCGTGATCGATATGGTTATATGTATTGATCGAGTGTGATATCGATATGGATATATATATATATATATTTTTGTATAAATGTCTGATAAATTCGTGAGCCATTTAAATCCACGAATTTAACAGTTAAATTCGTGGGTACCCATGAATTTAAGTTAAATTCATGGGTTTATTCAGCCCACGAATTTAACAGTTAAATTCGTGGGTTTTGGCCTAAATTCGTGGGTTTTTGGCCCACGAATTTTTCCCTGTTTCTTGTAGTGCATAGTCAGTAGCTGTTGGATACTCGGCTCTCCAATAGGGGAAGGAATTTGTACTGGGTTCCCTTGTCCGAGTGGTGATTGATTGTTGGCAGGGTGTTGAGTTTGCCCACGACCTCTGCCACGACCAATACCGCTGCTACTGGCTCCAACATCACCATGGCCTCTGCTACGAGTATTCACCATCTGGAATTGAGAATGGGAAAAACACAAGGAAAGAGGGAAAAACAAAGTTAAGAAAACAGGGGAAATAAGCAATCATCCCACAACATGACAAAGACTAAACCACAAAAAGAAACACCAATTGAAATCTTATATAAAATAAAAGCTTTTGATAAGATGGCTGTATCACAAGCGCATAGAGCGCGATACAGTCCATCACACTCTTTATTACACATTCTAATCGTGGACAAAAGATGGACACTACTGGCCAAGACTAACTACTCCCTTCACCTTCCTCGAAGACGCGAAGGGAAGGGTCCTCTTCACTCCTGCTGTGGGATGCACTAACATCCCGGGAAGGTCCTGGCTCTCCTAGAGCAGTCAAGAATCCCAAGGAAGTCCCCAAGGACGACTTGCGATGCACAGACTTGCGCGCAGTCCTTCTTATCAACGGACCACGGCGACACTTGACCTGCGGGGCATCTGGAGTCAAACCTCGAGGCGGAAGCTCCTCTCTAGCACGGACTGGAAGCGGTGCTACAGGCTGTACCTCCTGCACAGGGGCTGGTGGAAGTGGAACTGCTGCCCGCTGAGTTTCCTTAAGCTGATGGTTTTCCTCCCTTGCTGCAGCTAACTGTGACAACGCCCTTTATTCACCCTTGACCGTGGGTACGGATATTCGAATAGTTTGTTTACTCTCCAGAGCTTGCACGCTTTACCCGCGAGGGATATTTCACTCTTTTCGGTCATACACTTCCTTTGGCATAGAACCCCATGTGAAAATCACAAGGCCATTTCTCTAGTTACATCTTAACTAAGTCACGCCCGCTGAGGTTTCACCGCCAAATGGCTACAACCATAATAGAAGCCCTCTCTTGCGCCTGTAGGACTCCTGTGGCTCCAACCACGTCTACTCCACCGACTGGCATGCCTTAATTAAGTTTTCACTAGCTACTCGGCCAGGCCCGTCCCATACCAGAACCCACGGCCGCACTATTGTACATTGTTTGACAATCACAAGGGATCGGTCCTTAGAGTGACTAGGGTGGTACATACTCAAACCCGAGTCTCGTGCATTCTGCACCCACCTTGCAACCTTTCCACCCTATTCAAGTTTTTAAATACCAAATCTTTTCTTTTTTTACCAAACTGGCAGCACCAGCTGCCCTTTTAAAATAATATTTTCACTCAATCATTCAGAACTTCAAGTGACAAGCCTTCAATTAAACATACAAATAGTATTTAGCATAACTAAGCACTACTATTATACTAAACAAGGTGTCAAGCCATTTATATCATAATTAATCATTCTAGGGCAGCCAAAAGAGAGATGGATTAATATGTAGCCACCCTACATATTAACAAGGTATTTAATTACAATCTATCATAATATATATATATATATATATATATATATATATTTTGTAATCAACATAGCATGCAAGTTTGTAAATCTACAAAGCATTTCAAAACATGGGTCAACATGCTTCAAGGGAACTTGCAAAAATTTGCTGGGAACTTGCCTTGGTCAGCTAGGATATCAAAGTCCTAAGGTTCGGCGATAGCGTCGATGGCTCCGGCGATTTCTTCGGCTACGCGCAAAATGGTGCACGAAATGAATAAAATAAAACAAACACAAACTAAAAATTATAACAAAAATACTGGCAGATAGAGGACGAATTTAGAACTTTGAATCACTTGATTCGGGGTTACGACGGAAGAGGACGAGCCTTTTGAACCTCCCGCCGGACTTGGCGAAGAAATGGTTGCCAGCGGAGCTCCGCCGATCAAATTAAAAATATGATTTTATTGGATGTAAGGGACATTTAGAGGAAGCTCCAGTAAAAATGTGAGGCCGAGCGGAGGTCGGGAGTGGCCAGGAGAGCTCGTCGAAAGTTCGTCGGATTTCAAAAAGAACGACTTCTATAATGAGATCCGTATGTTCGATTGGAGAAATTCTAATTGGGTTGTGTGGGTAATGATGAGAGGATTCTGGGGTTCAATTTATGTGATGATCGGACCAGCAGATCACTGGAAAATGCTCGCCGGAGTAATGGCCGGAAATGAGACGCGCACGGTGGCCAAACAAATAAAATTTTTTTCGGAGCATGCAATAGCAAAGAGGAAGTGAGCGTCACGTAGAACGCAACAACACAAACCTAACAGTGATGCCGGATTTTGGAGGGGATCACCGGAGTGAGAGAAATCGTCGACAAACGGAGCTCCAATCGAAAACTTTGACCACGAAATTCGCCGCTGTCCTACAACGAAATGTGAATTTGGTTGAGGGCTTTTGATCGTGGCGACGATGCGCACACCGTGACTCGAACGGAATTGCAATCGCCTCACCGGATCAAAAGTTGCCACAACGATGTCGACGGAGGACGATCGACGTCGGTTTCTTCGAGCTCCCGAAAGATTGAAGTGGAGATACTGAGGGAGGATGTGGGCACCGGGTAGAGGATGCCGGGACGCTCTTATAGGAGGTGGTGGCACTCGAAAAGACGGAGAAACGGCCGCGCAAATAAAGAAACAGTAATCTTGATTTGAATGCTTATTGCGGCGGTTTCGAGACGTTTCGGGGAGGGAGAAGGCCGGGAATGAATTCCCTGCGATCACACCTTAGATTTGCAACTGGTTTCATTCAATTCGATGCAGGACTCGCAGAGTTTTGGTGATTTGAAGAGAAGGTTTCCATGGAAGGAAGAGAGATCGTTTCTCTGGACTTTGGCTGGAGGTTGAAGACAGGTGAACAGTGCATGACAGGTGGCAATCCCCCATTGGTCAATGAATAGTATTTCAACAATAGCGCGCGGGATAAAATTGTAAAAATGGTCTAAAAATCCTAGAAAATTTTCTAAAAATACTAGAGAATAAATGGAACCCAATAAAATTGGTTTCACAGATTTTGGATGAATTTTAGAATTTAAAAAATTCTGGGACGAATAAAATGAATTTGATGAAATGGCGCGAGAGATAAAATAGCAAAGAGATTCTATAAATCTTGGAAAAATTCCCAAAATCATTTTGGAATTTTTGGAACCTAATGCAATAGGTTTCAGGATTTTTGGAGGATTTTGGAATGTAGGTGGAATTTCGAGTAAGGACCGGAATTTGAAATTTTGATTTTGAGGACGATAAAGGATTGAACTCCAATTTCGGAAGGATAATGATGCACGTTAATTAGAACATCGAGGAAAATCCAAATTTTAAATTAATTAATTTAAATTAGGTTTTGCATGAAGACCGAAAATGGGGATGTTACATCACCTGGGTCAGTTAAGGACTGAACTTGATACTATCACCTAAGTTATTTTGTACAACCACATGTGCTAGTATAGGATAGCCTAAACTCATTAGACTAGATCGAATTTAATCTTGCATCTTCGGAGGCCGGAGTAGTAAGGGCACATCGGGGTACGGTGTCGGTCGTAGGTGCTCCCTTCACCGAGGCGTTGGGGCCCATGCAACTTAGCAATGATATCGATGTGTACTTTCTTGAAGCTGCAATATAAAACCTCTATACTTTTACCCTATAACTTTAAGTACGTATTACCCTACTTCTAATATCATTTTACTATTTTTGCATAACACGATGTGGGACTAATGGGCTATGTTAACATATATGTGCAGTTTTCACTAGGTCCTCCTCGTCATCGAGTTAGATACTAGCAGGATTTTTGTCTTGGACACGAGGAGAAAACCCCTTAATCTGTATAAAGACTTTTGGGACATGCTGAATAGGTAAACTCGATCGTTGCTTTATTGCTCTAGTAATATTCCATTCTATCGTATTTAAGCTTAATTACTATTTAAAATCATTCACAGGGCATTCGCATGATATTGCAAGAAAAGTGTTCGGCATTGTCCCTACAAGAAAGATTTTGAAATAATAACTGACTTTCCATGCATGAGACAGGACCCAGGAAATAATTTATGTGCAGACTACGTATGTACAAATATGCATTCAAGCTAGGTATATAATTACACATTGATCCCTACTTTTCTTTCATTTGACATATATCATCATTAATTAAATTTCTCTTTTCTTCAATAACAGCGCTCCAAGTTGAGAACCACTAAGTTACTGCTAACATAAATTTTAGCAATTCAAGAGCAGATCGTTGGATTCGTTTGCGATGAGATCATCAATCCAAACGGCGAGTTCCACAAGCAACTTTAATTCTACTGGAGTTGTTGCAAAACCAAAGTGAACGAGATGTAATCACACTATATTTGTAAACAAACTATTGTAAAAACTAAATATTGTGATGCTTTAATATATTTGAATTATGATTTAACGATGCTTTATATACTATATATTTGAAGGCAACATATCTTGCGCACACAGGGTTTCCCGTGTACATACCGTGCACACCAACTAATAAAAGTCATGAAAAATTTTGAAAAAATTTGTAGATGTACTTCATAGATTACTCTACCTATATATAAAATTGTAGGTTCAAATTCAATACATACCAAGAGTTACAAAAAGAGAAAATTCGACAAATTTAAGTACATACATACATACATACATACATACATACATACATACACCTATATATACATACATTTATATATATACAAATATACACATGTATATACATATACATATGCTATTTTTCAGCCGTGTAGACTCTTATTCTAAGCATTAGCCAATATTACATCAGTAGAACCCACAGTGGCATTAATTAGCACAATTGAACCCCTTCACCAGCTTAACTGCTAATTGCCCATTGACTAAGACCATCGAACATGGCAAAACCAAGTAATTAATATGTTTTCTAGTTTGTATATGAATCTTGTTTTCTTTGTTTTAGCCATAGTTTTTTTTCGCAACTCAGATTCGGAACATTTTTACCAAGAGCTTACGGACAACGAGAGGAATAGAATAATATATCTCACCAATAAATGGCGTATGAATTAATTTTTATTACCAAATAAATATCATAAATATCAAATTACTTAATGCATTGTAAGATTTTACTACCGCACATACTCCACATGCCGATGAACTCTCCGCAATGATACAATAGATTTTCCTATCTATATAAGAGTGGTGGTGGTATTCAAGTCGTGTGCAAAAAACTATCGTGAAACAACATGCACTAAATGATGTATGTATGTATATATGTATATGCATATACGGTAGCACTAATCATGCTACACGTAGCTCTGCCTAGTCTCACGCAGGGCAGGTCCTGAGTTTTTGGCGGCTCGGGCGAAATTATAAACGAGGCTCTCCTAATATAAGCATCAAAATATTTTTGTACTACTATGTATCAACTAAAAGATAATATTCAATGTATTATAGAAATTGTTACCAATAAATAAATGTAAGTACAAAAGTGAGATTATTTATCTCAAACATTTTGTAGAGATCATCTTAGGAAATATCTTCTAACATTTCTAGATGCAAAATGATCAATTATGATCTCAACATTAATGTCATCCAATAACTTCTTCTCAATACGTAAAGTTGCGAGACATTTAACCTTTCTTGAGACATTGTAGACCTCAAATAGTTCTTCAATAATTTCAACTTTGAAAAGCTTATTTTTGCTGATGCCACGATTCTTGTACGATAAATAAGATTCGATAAGCAAATGAAATATTAGCATAACAATCCACTTCCCTAACAAAGTGAAAAATCTCTATAGCAGACATTGGTCTATCTAGCAAAGTCATTTGCAGTATTCTTAACTCAAAAATCATGTTATTTAACTCAAAATCAGATGAATCATCAACAGAGAAAGTTTTTGCCAATTTAGTACAATAATCTTTAAGTTCAATATGATCCAATGACTCCAAAGTTGTTGAGCTTAGAAGAGGCCCAAATATACCATTGAATACTTAGAGTTCTTCAAATCTGTTTTTCAATGAACTGTTTGCCATATCAACCATAACCAAAAAAGTAATTAACTTCAAAATCTTTCTCACCTTGTAGAATTGCATCACTAGTGCAATCATTTTCATCAAACTATTAAAGATTACTTCGGTTTCGAAAAAAACAGATTGACATATATTTACTAAAATATTAATTCTTGAAGATCCCACCGTTGGATTAAAGTGCAATTTGTACTGTAGAAACTAGATTCAATTTCGAAACTAACCCAATAAAAATCAGCTCAATCGGATCTACGGATCTAGAGTTATGACTTTCACAAGATTTAGAGTTATCAGGGCCCCGACATCTATTGGTACAGTCAACTTGTGAATGTCATAACTCTAGATCCGTATATAGGATTAATTTTTTCTAACATGTAATCTTTGTGTGTTAAATTTTTTTTCACAGTGTCATCAACAGATAATATTGATGTGTTAAATTCTTTGTCTCTTCACGTGTTGGAAGTCACGACCGGTACGTTTGGGATATTTAACTATTTACCATCCTTACGAATGGCCACTCTCCAAATACCAGTTTTAGAATGTCCATAACATATTTGCCACCGGAGAAAAAAAGATGCTACATTTTTGCCACTTTGACTGACGTGGCACGCCACACGCCACGCCCCCTCGCCACTGTGGATTCTGCAAGGAAAAGACCATGCTGCCCCCCTTCCCTTACCTTATGGTGCTGAGAAGCTATGCATGTCAGATTGAAGATACTCAAGTATTCGACCGGTTGGTAGGAAGATACTCAATGATCATGCATCCGGTTCTCTCTGGCTGGATGATTTTTTCTTAGCGGTACCGTGCTCCTTGCGTGAGCTTTCTGGCGACTAGTTTTGTTCCAGCCGACGAGAATTCTTGATTGCTTGCGTCTTTGTTTTCTGGTGGCATGCATGCATACGGTTTTGAAGATGGAGCATGCATGGGACTAGATAATTTCTAGCGCTTGTTTTTCCTTCTCGGTGGCGAATGCGCATGTGTTCGCGAGATTTTTCTTACGTGGCGTGAGTTCTGCGGCGATTGCTTCGGAGGCATCTTGTGAACAATCCAATGCAATAAAGATCAATCTTGAGTAAGTGCATGCGTTGATGAGTTGTTCTTCGAGTTTAATCCGCTCTCGCATGCCGGTTTGGATTTTGCGTGGATTTGGATTTCAACGGTGTAGATTTTGATTTGATCCATTCATAATCTTTCTAAGGCATCAATTAATTGATCTGAAAAATTTTATTGGTTAATTTCTCATATATTCTGATTAATCTCGTAATTAAGATAAGATTAATTTTCGTCACAACTGAGATAGTCATATTGCGAAGGTAATATCTTTAGATTCGTAGATCCGATCGGATTGATTCTTATTGTGTTAATTTCAAAATTGCATCTAGTTTCTACAGTTAAAATTTCACAACAATCTAACGGTAGGATATTCAGTAATTACTATTTTAGTGGACGTATATCTCTCTGTTTTTGTCGAATCCGAATCAGGCAATTTGAGTTTGAATTGGGGTGTTTCAAAAATTATCAAAAATTTGATTTTAGCTTCCGCGCAATCATTCACCCCCCTCTGATTGCTAGTTTAGTATATATCGATCCTACACATTCAATTAACCATTGTGGTGCAAAATCCCCTCCTGTCCCCAAGCACCACCACATGAAAAGAAAACAAGGTGCAAAGAGTTATGTTGCTTTCTAGTATCCACAAACCTGAAGTAGTTATTATGGATATTCTTGTCTTCAAGGAGAACACTTTTCGATCTTGTGTGCATTTGCACACCATTGTTAGGAAAGAGCTAATTAACGCTGTTTTTGACCTTGTATTTTGTTTTGTCATCGATTACATTTGAGTTCGATACCTTTTAGGCTATAAATCTGAATATAATGTTGTAAGCACTAGGCTCGTTTACATGAACTAATGATTTATCAATGCATCACATGTTGTAACGACTATCCTTTGAAGAACATCGCACTAGGTTGCAGAACAAATATAGCTTTGCCACTTTGTAATTCATCCTGTTAAGATGAAGGGGGCAGCATGGTCTTTTCCTTGCAAAATCCACGGTGGCGCCACGGTGGTGTAATACCGCGAATCTTCTTTGCCAGGGTTTTTGGCTGGTAATGATTCCACCTTCGTGATTTAAGGATTTGTATTCAGGGAAAAAAATATTTATCGTTGAGCTTTTGAAGCTGTTGATAAAGGTTTTGGAATTTCCCTAGTTTTCGGATGAGGTATCTTTTGAGCTGTTTTGTTTGGCGGTAAGTGTCTTTTCTTGACAAATTGTCATTTCGCGCCAATAATTGAGATGTAACTAGTTTGCACTAAGGGTTAAAGTTGTTTTTTTTATTTGTAGGAGGGGGTTTTTGGGATTTCACCTCCCTCACCTAACCTTTCTCTCTCCCCTTTCCTTATGTGTGGCTCACAATTCTTTGGAGGCTGCCGATTTTCCCCTCTCCTCTGGCTCGATTTCTCCCGGGGCAGCCTTCCTCTCGGCGGCGGAAGCAGCGCAAGATCAGCGCCCCTTCCCCTGGCCTCCAGAACCGGCGCCTCCTCCCCTGCCCTTCCCCTTCGTGCGCCCTTCCTCCTTCAGGCCCGAGGCAGCCTCCTGCAGCCTCTGGCCGGCGCTCTGCTCCCCCCTGGTTGTCTCCCCCAAGTCCGGCGCTCCCTCCCTGCGCCTCCAGCTCTGCCGACTCCTCCCCTCTCCCTCTCTGGTTCGGGTCATGGCTCGGCCCCCTCTCCTCTCCCACAAGGCAAGGGCGGCTGACATCAAGAGCAAGCCTGGCCAAGCGCCAGCCAAGAAGCGTGGCAGCAGGAGAATCTGCAAGAAAAGACGCATCGGCGGCCTTCCTTCCTCCCCTTTGCCTTCTTCCTCACCCGGTGAGGGCAAGGTATTGTTTTGGGGGGATTGCTTGCATATTTGGTATTTGGTTTCTAGTATGCATGCCATGTGTTTGATAAAATGCCTAGAAGGTGCATGTTGTGGTATTACAATGATTTAAGTATGCAAGGTTGAGAGATGAGCTTGAAATGCAAGAATTGATGCATTGTTAGTTTTTTTATGCGCATCAATATATCCATATCTGTTGTTCTATATGTTGCCCGCTATTGAATTAAAGGGAATTGAGTGACAAATCATGCAGCCAGTTGTATGTGTTTATTAATATTAGGTTCTTGAGGACTTTATATGGTGTTGTTTACAGAATGAGACATGTATATGTGTGTTAGTTGTGTATGAGCTTCTATAATATCATTCTTACCCTGGTAATGATTGTGAATATTATGTTGTGACTTGATCCTTATTACCTTTTGTTTGGCTCAAGTCAAATGTGTGAGTTCAGAATCAATTACTGCCATCTGATTATGATCATTCTATTGTGTATTAGCTTAATTGGTTATTGATTATGCATAAGATCCCAAACTGAGCGAGTTGTCAGTGTGTTCTCCTATTATTAAGTTTTAATGTCTGCTGTCTAGTAGGTTGCCCGAAGTTTCCATTAGTGTGAATTTGGATTGTTTTTGGCAAGAGTTGAAATTTAGTTATGCATTGAGGTATTGAGTCGGACCTTGATCCATTCTTGTGCGTAACGTTGTTTTCGAGGAGAGTTTCTTGAGAGTGGTCTTGACCATGAGTTGCCTCTCGCGTCGGTAAAGGCAAGTGTATTGTCTTGGTTGTGGCTTAGGTGGCCAATTGGTTTTGCAAGCATATAATTACCCATGTGTTATTTTAATATTTTCTTGTTTGATTTTGCTTGCGATGTGATGAATGGGAATGGTTAATTGCTTATGCTATCGTTCAAACCGAGATTATATGCAAGTGCACCAATGTTTGTTTGTTATGTGTGTCGATTGATGAACCATATGCCTTGTCAATATGCCATGGGTTGCATTTTATATATTCCTGGATGATGCTCCCTAGTATGATTAGGCTAAAGGGAATATAAAAGATATAAGATTTGAATTATGAAAATAGCTCAAATTATGGTCATGATATGCGATTGTGGCGTCTATGTGAGTGTCTATGATATATGAGACCTTATGGATATGAAAGTTGAGAATGCCTTTTGCATACATGCGTTTATGAAAAAGTGCATCTTTGGAGTGAATACTTTGTGGGTTGTTTGTTGGACCCCGTATAATCGCCAAATTGACATATTGCTATATCACACGTTCATAAGATTACTTACTACTATGATATGTGAATGTGAATGATGAAGTTGTGAGGTTGGATTAATAGGAATAGTTGATTTGTTGTCTTAAAAGTTGATTATGTCTTTGGTGCGAGTGAGAATGACAGATTGACCATGTAGATAAGATTTGTTGAGAATATGGATCCAAGTGTTGAGAAGGTGATTTGAATGTTGTGAATGGTAATTTATGGATGTGAGAAGTGGTTGGCGTTTATGTATCTGCTACTGACTACATAAAAGTGAGAGATGAATATAGGTTGCGAATTGGTTTATGTTAATTGCATTTGTGCATTCATGATGGAAGGGCGACCCATTACGATCACAGGCCTCTGTGCTCACATGTAGTGAGCACGAAAGTCCTACCTCGTAGTCCTGTATACGTGGGTGTATGGGAGCGAGTCAGTAAGAGTAGGCACCCTCCACCACGGGGTGGGAGGGGAATGAGAGGGTGCACACCGACGGGTGTGCACTCGGCCATACCGGTATGTGCTAAAGAAGAGATGAGGTATGCATATTGCATCATATGCATGAAATGTTATGTGAATGAAATGCATGGATGTGTTGCATTATATGGCATTGCAAATATGCATGAAATGTTATGTGAGTGAAATGCATGGATGTGTTGCATTATATGGCATTTCAAATATGCATGAAATGTTATGCGAGTGAAATGCATGGATGTGTTGCATTATATGGCATTTCAAATATGCATGAAATGTTATGCGAGTGAAATGCATGGATGTGTTGCATTATATGGCATTTCAAATATGCATGAAATGTTATGCGAGTGAAATGCATGGATGTGTTGCATTATATAGTATTGCATATATGTATGAGATATTATGTGAATGAGAGCATAAAAGCATTTCATTATATTGTGTATTGCGATTGATAAATGTTGATTGATGAGAATGGAAAGAACAGGTTGAGAGTTGAGTCGTGGGCTCATCCAGAATTGATTTCCGAGGCATGGGTAAAGTTTTGTTACATTGTCGAGTTGGTTGAGGTATGGAGGTGCTACTACTCCTGTTGCTAGATGTTTTAGTTAAGTAATGGTTATTTAAGAGATGAATTAATCGTGCTCTTATATGTTGGACCTTTTATGAATTCAACTGTTTCCTTTATTTACGGATGTCAATTTAAGGAACGCTACTTGATGTCTTCTAATAGTTGCATTTTAGCTTTGATGCCTTACTTTTCCTACTTGCTTTGCACTTTCTTTGAGTCTTGGACTCACGCTTGTTTGCTTCTGTTCTAGGTACTTTGAAGTGATGCATCGGGTTGGGAGTAGTAACACGTGCCAGCTGCGGTCTCCAAAGAATTTATTTAACCAATTCATCGATCTGAATGTAATTAATGTGTTTGTAATTTATGGTTCATCGTAAGGAGATTTCCTAAATTCTATTGGATGTGTGATTGCTTAACTAAGGACCCGCTAGAATGATATTATAATTCTTTGCTATTCGTTTGTCTGCTTGAGTGGATGTCCTCTGTTCTAGAGAGGTCATGCGAAATTTTGTAAATTTTGGTGGCTTAGTTTCTAAGCCGGTCTTAATAGTTAGTTGGTTGGTAGCATCCGTGGCGCGTTTGGGCTCCGAGGTGTTACAGTTGGTATCAGAGTGGGCTTCAGGTCCGTGGTGTTTGAATGTAGTGAGTAATTCTAGAATGAATTAAAATTTTGCTGTATGAAGGTAGAAACATGGTTTAGGTTGAACCTTTAAAATGTGGCCCTAGGGCAATAATCGTAAAACTGGACGTAGAATGGTTAAATAATTTAAAAATTTGACACACACTGATGCACTATAGGAAAGAGATGGGATATCATTGTATTGTTTTACAATGTTCTTTTGGAGATTGATGCTATATTGATACGTGTTGATATGTTATATGTTAGTCATGTTAAGACTGTGGTATTATTTATGTCTATGTACATGAAGTAGTAGATTGATTAGTGGAGTCCGATGGGACTCTTTGTGCCGAAGGGTTCGGTCTGGTCGTGTGGCTGGCAGTTTAGAGCTAGCACCGAAGGAGAGTTCTTGTGTTTCTGTTATAAATCGAAGAGTTGTTGGAGTGCGTATTTGAATTTTGTCTTCCTTGGTCTTCTTGGATTTAAGGCAAAGAAGAGAGTTTTGTGTTGCACCTTTTTGGTTGCTTTGCGGAGAAAGACATGGATTTCTTCGTGTTGTCGATTTCCGGGTTAATGTTTTGGATTTGTGGCTTTAAAAAAAAAAGGTGTGTTATTCGATCGATCCGCTTTTCCTTTCCGTGAATTGATTTGTGTAACTCCTTTCCTTCGTGAAATTTTGGAGTTTGATAATTGGTTTGGAGTTTTGTTGAATGACATGGCTTGAGCCCTGTCCTCTTCTAAGTCTTTTGAGAGTCGAGCTTCTTTGGAAGTTTTCATTGGCTTTTATGGAAAGGATAACTTCGGGAGATAGTGATCCAAGGAAGAGTGGTTATAAAAATTCTTGCTAAGTCTTGTCGGGGCTTCCCAAAGTAGCTAAGTATGATCATTGAAACTTTTTTGTTAAAGGTGCAAGAATTTTTAGAGATATTGGGATGTAAGATGAGCTTAGGTTTAAGTACCTATGGAATTTGGGTAGTCAGTGTAATCATTTGGATGTATGCCTTTTATTTAAGGCGTTCTGTTGGTGTGCAATTGAAAATTTCCATATGAATTGTGTTTCGCCAAGTGGTGGAGTTAGTGGATGAAAGATTATGAGGAAGAAAGCATGCATACTTATGAAATAGTGTGATGATAGTCTTTGGACTTGCCATTAAAAGGAAATAAATAGATGAAATGAAAAATGTTGGAGGGTCTTGAATGGGAGCTATTGGAATCAGTCACTAAATGCTTTATTTCCGTAAGTTTGTCGGAACTCTCGGTTTATGGGGTAGACTCAATGTGGGTCAGTCGGAAATGGATTATTCGGTTGCAACCCTTTTCGTTGAGTGATTGTCTCGTTGTATGAGACAAGTTTGAAAGAAGGTCAACTTCGGTTTTGGTTGAGGGAATTTGATTGTTGCCCTGTGGGGCTGATCGATTCAATAGTAAGGGATGATTGTTGGTCCGGTTGAAAAGATAAAAGTCACATTTTGATTCCTAGAGGATCCTGGCGTTAATTGGTTAGAAATAGTGGTATACTCGGATTTGGTTAGAAGTAGTTAATGTTTATGTGGCTATAAAGGTTATCTATTGAGGAGAAATGTGAATCAGGGTTTCCTTTGTTCTTAGGGGATTTGAGTTTAGAACTCCAACTGTTCAATCGAATAGAATTCAGTGATTCGGTGAAAGATTGGATGGATGCTTAATAGAGTGATGTGGCTTGTGTTAATCATGTCATCTCGAGTTTGTTGATCTTTGAGGTAGAGGTTGAGAGAGAGGAGAAAGATTTGGTGAGTGAAATTGACTAGGAAAAATAGAATTGAGTTGGAGACTAGTGATATGATCTTCCAGGGAGAATCATTAGTGATTCTTGCGGGTCGTGCGTTGAAGCATTAAAGAGAAATTATGCGAGTTGTCGAGACGGATGATGAAAATGGTATGAATTGAGATTTTGGCTGTTTGCCTAGATCTATTGGAGTTTAAGCGTGAGAGTTGTGAATTCTCCGGTTGAGAAAGTGCTTTTGGGATTCCTGGTTTAAGAAATCTATTTGGAGGAGAGAACGCAAAGTAGATTTGGTTTAGCCTGGGTCTTTGAGTAAGACCGGGTTTTCGGGTCTTGTGCCATGCCAAATTTAAGGAGGTAAAGGCAGTGTTGATACAAAAGGGATGTAATGAGATAAGTTCTTGCTTCTTTTATTGGAAAGAAAGTGGATTGAATTTTGGAGTTCCTTTGCGTGAGTAATACGGTTGTTGTTTGGTACCCTTGTTTTGTATTTTGTTTCGTTGTTTTTATTGGTGTTTACAGAGTGGTCGAATTAGAGGTCGAATTACATTAAAGGGGAAGAGTGTAATACCGCGAATCTTCTTTGCGGGGTTTTTGGTGGTAATGATTCCACCTTCGTGATTTAAGGATTTGTATTCGAGGAAAAAAATATTTATCGTTCGCTTTTGAAGTTTGTTGATAAAGGTTTTGGAATTTCCCTAGTTTTCGGATGAGGTATCTTTTGAGCTGTTTTGTTTGGCGGTAAGTGTCTTTTCTTGACAAATTGTCATTTCGCGCCAATAATTGAGATGTAACTAGTTTGCACTAAGGGTTAAAGTTGTTTTTTTTATTTGTAGGAGGGGGTTTTTGGGATTTCACCTCCCTCACCTAACCTTTCTCTCTCCCCTTTCCTTATGTGTGGCTGTCAATTGCTGGAGGCCTGCCGATTTTTCCCCCTCTCCTCTGGCTCGATTTCTCCCAGGGGCCAGCGCTTCCTCTCCAGGCGAGCAGCAGCAAGCAGCAGCATCAGGCGCCCCTTCCCCTGGCCTCCAGGACCGGCGCCTCCTCCCCTGCCCTTCCCCTTCGTGCGCCCTTCCTCCTTGGGCCGAGGCGGCCTCCTGCAGCCTCTGGCCGGCTCTCTCCCCCCAGGTTGTCTCCCCAAGTCCGGCGCTCCTCCTGCGCCTCCAGCTCTCTGACTCCTCCCTCTCCCTCTCTGGTTGGGTCATGGCTCGGCCCCTCTCCTCTCCCACATCGGGCAAGGCGCAAGACATCAAGAGAGCGGCCTTGGCCTTGGCAACAAGAAGCATTGCAGGGGAGGAGTCTGGCAGAAGACGGCATCGGCAGCCGCCCTTCCTTCCTCCCCTTTTGCCTTCTTCCTCAGTCCAGTGAGGGGCAAGGTATTGTTTTGGGGGGGGATTGCTTGCATATTTGGTATTTGGTTTCTAGTATGCATGCCATGTGTTTGATGAAATGCCTAGAAGGTGCATGTTGTGGTATTACAATGATTTAAGTATGCAAGGTTGAGAGATGAGCTTGAAATGCAAGAATTGATGCATTGTTAGTTTTTTATGCGCATCAATATATCCATATCTATTGTTCTATATGTTGCCCGCTAATGAATTAAAGGGAATTGAGTGACAAATCATGCAGCCAGTTGTATGTGTTTATTAGTATTAGGTTCTTGAGGACTTTATATGGTGTTGTTTACAGAATGAGACATGTATATGTGTGTTAGTTGTGTATGAGCTTACGTAATATCATTCTTACCTGGTAATGATTGTGAATATTATGTTGTGACTTGATCCTTATTACCTTTTGTTTGGCTCAAGTCAAATGTGTGAGTTCGAATCAATTCGCCATCGATTATGATCATTCTATTGTGTATTAGCTTAATTGGTTATTGATTATGCATAAGATCCCAAACTGAGCGAGTTGTCAGTGTGTTCTCCTATTATTAAGTTTTAATGTCTGCTGTCTAGTAGGTTGCCCGAAGTTTCCATTAGTGTGAATTGGGATTGTTTTTGGCAAGAGTTGAAATTTAGTTATGCATTGAGGTATTGAGTCAGACCTTGATCCATTCTTGTGCGTAACGTTGTTTTCAGGGAGAGTTTCTTCGGGAGTGGTCTTGACCGCGAGTTGCCTCTCGCGTCGGTAAAGGCAAGTGTATTGTCTTCGGTTGTGGCTTAGGTGGCCAATTGGTTTTGCAAGCATATAATTACCCATGTGTTATTTTAATATTTTCTTGTTTGATTTTGCTTGCGATGTGATGAATGGGAATGGTTAATTGCTTATGCTATCGTTCAAACCGAGATTATATGCAAGTGCACCAATGTTTGTTTGTTATGTGTGTCGATTGATGAACCATATGCCTTGTCAATATGCCATGGGTTTCATTTTATATATTCCTGGATGATGCTCCCTAGTATGATTAGGCTAAAGGGAATATAAAAGATATAAGATTTGAATTATGAAAATAGCTCAAATTATGGTCATGATATGCGATTGTGGCGTCTATGTGAGTGTCTATGATATATGAGACCTTATGGATATGAAAGTTGAGAATGCCTTTTGCATACATGCGTTTATGAAAAAGTGCATCTTTGGAGTGAATACTTTGTGGGTTGTTTGTTGGACCCCGTATAATCGCCAAATTGACATATTGCTATATCACACGTTCATAAGATTACTTACTACTATGATATGTGAATGTGAATGATGAAGTTGTGAGGTTGGATTAATAGGAATAGTTGATTTGTTGTCTTAAAAGTTGATTATGTCTTTGGTGCGAGTGAGAATGACAGATTGACCATGTAGATAAGATTTGTTGAGAATATGGATCCAAGTGTTGAGAAGGTGATTTGAATGTTGTGAATGGTAATTTATGGATGTGAGAAGTGGTTGACGTTTATGTATCTGGCTACGGCTACGCAAAAGTGAGAGATGAATATAGGTTGCGAATTGGTTTATGTTAATTGCATTTGTGCATTCATGATGGAAGGGGCGACCCATTCTGATGCGGGCCTCTGTGCTCACATGTAGTGAGCACGAAAGTCCTACCTCGTAGTCCTCAGATCACGTGGGTGTATGGGAGCGAGTCGATGAAGTAGGCACCCTCCACCACGGGGTGGGAGGAATGAGAGGGTGCACACCGGCGGGTGTGCACTCGGCCATACCCATGATATGTGCTAAAGAAGAGATGAGGTATGCATATTGCATCATATGCATGAAATGTTATGTGAATGAAATGCATGGATGTGTTGCATTATATGGCATTGCAAATATGCATGAAATGTTATGTGAGTGAAATGCATGGATGTGTTGCATTATATGGCATTTCAAATATGCATGAAATGTTATGCGAGTGAAATGCATGGATGTGTTGCATTATATGGCATTTCAAATATGCATGAAATGTTATGCGAGTGAAATGCATGGATGTGTTGCATTATATGGCATTTCAAATATGCATGAAATGTTATGCGAGTGAAATGCATGGATGTGTTGCATTATATAGTATTGCATATATGTATGAGATATTATGTGAATGAGAGCATAAAAGCATTTCATTATATTGTGTATTGCGATTGATAAATGTTGATTGATGAGAATGGAAAGAACAGGTTGAGAGTTGAGTCGTGGGCTCATCCAGAATTGATTTCCGAGGCATGGGTAAAGTTTTGTTACATTGTCGAGTTGGTTGAGGTATGGAGCTGCTACTACTCCTGTTGCTAGATGTTTTAGTTAAGTAATGGTTATTTAAGAGATGAATTAATCGTGCTCTTATATGTTGGACCTTTTATGAATTCAACTGTTTCCTTTATTTACGGATGTCAATTTAAGGAACTGCTACTTGATGTCTTCTAATAGTTGCATTTTAGCCTGATGCCTTACTTTTCCTACTTGCTGCACTTTGCTGAGTCTTGGACTCACGCTTGTTTGCTTCCTGTTCTAGGTACTTTGAAGCTGATGCATCGGGTTGGGAGTAGTAACACGTGCACGACTGCGGTCTCCAGCAATTTATTTAACCAATTCATCAGATCTGAATGTAATTAATGTGTTTGTAATTTATGGTTCATCGTAAGGAGATTTCCTAAATTCTATTGGATGTGTGATTGCTTAACTAAGGACCTGCTAGAATGATATTATAATTGCTGCTATTCGTTTGTCTGCTGAGTGGATGTCCTCTGTTCTAGAGAGGTCATGCCGAAATTTTGTAAATTTTGGTGGCTTAGTTTCTAAGCCGGTCTTAATAGTTAGTTGGTTGGTAGCATCCGTGGCGCGTTTGGGCTCCGAGGTGTTACAGGTGGCGAGGGGGCGTGGTGTGCCACGTCGGCCAAAGTGGCAAAAATATAGCATCTTTCTTTCTCCGGTGGCAAATGTGTTATGAACATTCTAAAACTGGCATTTGGAGAGTGGCCACTCGTAAGGATGATAAATAGTTAAATATCCCGGTACGTTTGGCATGTACGCGCTTCCAATTAATCCATCAGAAGCAAATTTGGCTCGTGAATCCTGCATGGAAGTCACGACCGGATTCCGGCCGAATGTTTGTTGGGATTTGCCCAAGTCGGCCTGCCGCCTTTGGTAACTGTCAGGACTAGGGAGGTATCACACACGTGCATGGAGGAATAATCGCGCGCGTGCTGTGCATAGTCGGAGTCGGCGGCGTGTTACGTACGTAGACGTAGTACGCTTAGATTAGTGTACATTAGTGTTACACATGTATATATATAGCACGTGTCGGCCTTTTTACATGTTAAAAGACCAGCAGAGTGTACTAGCTAGTAAACTGGTTAAACTTAGCATCCTAAAAATTTTACAAAATATTGCATGAAAATACAAAGAGAAAATACCCGTTTTAGGTCATATAGCCCGGGCACCGTAGTGCGAGGAGATCAGATCCTTGTAGATCGGAGATGGAGGAGAGAAACACGCTGCTGAAAAGGGCAAGACGCTAGAGTATAAACGCTTCAGAGTACAAGTGCATATCACATATAGGATTAATTTTTTCTAACATGCAATCTTCTTGTGTTAAATTTTCTTTTTCTCTTCAGAGTACAGCATCATCAACAGGTAATCTTCGTGTGTTAAATTCTTTCTCTCTTCACGTGTTGGTCTTTTTTACTGGTTTTACCTATGTATGGCACGTGTTGTACTTTTTGTCTTTTTCCCTTTCTCATTCCCTAATTCTCTTTTATTTGCTTTTTCTCATAATACAAAAATCCAAATGAAACAAATAACATCAACAAAATCCAAAAATATTCACATTCAAATTTAAATCGCACACTTTTACTGTTTTAAAGTTTCCAAGCTGTTACAATTGAACACGGCTGAAACGACCAGTTCTAATCTCCACCATGTGATGCTGATTCGACAGCTCCTCTCTGCCAGGGTTTCGCTTCAACGCTGCTTATTGCTGACCACCCGATCTTGATCCAACGGTCGGCGGCGGAGCTTCTGTAATACAGGCCGCGCGGGCTGGTTTGTTGAGTGAACTGGACCGCATACAGGACCGTTCCAAAGATTTTGGGGCCGAGGCGAGCTAAATCAAGTGGCCCTTTTATTAACTGCCATAATTATTGCAGATAAAATATCGAATACTTTCATATGTAACAAACTTGGTAGAGAATAAGTCACAACCAAAAGATAGTTTAAACATAATAAAACTCATGTACTATTCAACTAAATTGAGCTCTAGCCTCCAAGATGCACCTTCAAGCCCATCTGCATACATTGCCAACACTACCATAATGCTACGACAAAAACCAATCTCACCAACTCCTACAAATTTAAATTGGCAAATTAAAGTTCCTTCTAACACTCTTAGATGCAAAGTAATCAATAATAGTATCAATATCAATTTCATCCAATTTATCCTTCTGAATGCATAAAATTGCCAAACCATTTAACCTTTCTTGTGACATTGATGACCTCAAGTAATTTTTTTAAAAATTTTTGCTTTGAAAAACTTTTTTCAGCGGAGGCTACAGTCATAGGTGTGATGAATAAGATTCGATAAGCAATTGAAACATTCGGATAGCAACCTAAATCCTTAACAAACTAAAAATCTCCATGGCGAATTTGTGAGTGAGCGAGATAAAGTCATTTGTAGCACTTTTAGTTAGAAAAAATCATCTAACTAAATATCACATGAACTATTATGCCAAAACAACAGGAGAAATCCAAGAAAAATCTCAAAAATACTTTGAGACATTCTAGGCCCAAATAAAATATTTTTGGTAAAACTTTCTCTTAATTTTATCTATAAATAATTAGTTTTCAACAAAAAGCCATTATACTTAATTTAAAATAATTCAAATAAATCCAGAAAATTCACAAAACTCATAAAATTGCAATAAAACAATAATAACTAATAATGAAGAGCAAATTTTGGGATGTTACAAACCTCTCCCTAAACAAAATTTCGACCCCGAGATTCAGGGCTATCTAGGGAACAGGTTTGGGAATTCTGCCTTCAGGTCCATTTCGCACTCCCAGGTTGCTTCATTCTTTAAGTGATTGCTCTATTGTACTCTGCAGAAGCGAACAGACTTATTTCTGGTCCTACACTCAATCACATACATAATTTTGATCGGCTACTCTTTGTAGGTCAGATCCTCTTGTAGCTCAATTATTTCCAGCAGGCGTGCTTTCTGCTGGTACTCTGAAACACTTCTTGAGTGCGATACATGAAACATATCGTGAGCTCACCTTGCGAGAATCGCGCAACTCCAACCAAAGCGAGGTGATGAAAGCTACTGGTAGCGTGAGCAGCGGGAGGAAGAACTGCTAGGGGGCTTTGGCACAAGGAGGAAGAAGACAACGGCTGCAGTGGCTGACTGGTGGACCAGCACAGTGAATGGGGCCCACCTGGAAGTGAAGGAAACGGTGGAAGCGAAGCACAATTGAAAATGAATAGCAGGCAGAATATGATGAGCATCATCGGATTGGTTTCCTGTCGCATAAAAATTTTATGAAATTTTTTCTATGCGATGGAAATGTAGTTATCTTCTTACTGTAAAAATTTCAGGCAAAAATACTATCCCAGAATTTATAAAAATTCTGACAAGACGCTCCACACAGTTTTTAGATTTTTGTTTTTGATTTACCAGACAATTTAAATATTTTCACAACTTTTTTAAACCTTTTTGTTGGTTCCTTTTGATCAAATGATACTTCAGTAAAATGTTCAGCTTTAAATAATTTGTATTTAATTTATTAAAATTCTGACATTCAGATTACTAGTTTTTTAATCTCTCTGTTTTTGAATTTTTAAATATCCAAAAATAATTTATTAATTTATGAAAATTTTATTGTATATTAATTTATTACTCAAGAATATAATATAAAATTTTCATCTGTATATAATCATGATTATTTTTATTAAATTATGACAAATGCCTTTGTTGCTAGTCATGGTTCAATAATAAATGACTTTGTATTTCTTGCATAAATATTGGACATGACATTTTTAAATTTAAAATTGGTGTTCTAGTGTATTCTTGAGGTTATCTAGGATTTTTGTATTTTATTACCTTAAGATTTTATTTTGTTATTCTTCTATTACTTGAAAAGATTTTTCCAATGAAGCAAAAATCAAGAAAAATCCAGAAAATTCAGAAAAAGCATTAATTAATATAATTTAATTCTGAATTTTAATTTCTTACTTTATTTTAAATTTTTAGGATGTTACAAAAAGCGGTGGCGGACATATAGACCCTAGATAAAAAGAAAACTAACCGTATCTCCCTCTCTCACTACTACGGAAAGGGCATTTAGTCCCGGTCCAAAAGCGCATTTAATCTTGGTTTTGAACCAGTGCAGGCCATCCGGGGCCGATGCTCAAGGGCATCGGTCCCTGGTTCCTCACCCGTCTTGATAGAGTATCGATGGGATTCGAATCCTGCGTGGCGCTGCGGAACCCTGAGGACCTCATCGATGACTGGGTTGGTGTCTCCAGCAGTCTCGATGAACCTCATCACTACCGTTGGTTTCTCCAACCGCATCGATGAGGCCTCATCACTACCGGTTGGTTTCTCCAACCGGTACTGATGTTTTGTATATATACAGGCTATTTCTCCAGTAGCTATTATATATGTGTGTGTGTTAAATCACAACTAATTAAAAGCAGATAATCAATCATGCACTTTGCACGATAATTAAATCATTGAACATTCATTAACAAATTTAATTACATCTAATGTATTAAAATATGTACACATATTTGTTCTTACGCTCATCGTCTAATGTATCAATATATATGTACACAACTTTAATTACAACTTGAGTATTTTTTTCCTTCAGTTCATCGGGATCTTTTACGCGCATTGCTCTTGCTAGCCGTAGATGTCGACCCCGACAGTTCACTGGTCCTTATCGAAGGGCACAACCTGTTAAACATTGGTTCGTGAAACTTCGCCTTTTGGATTCACGACCTCATCGTAAATAAAGCCGACGAGTTGTTCTTGGATTGCTCTCACTCGTGCGGCGAGAGTTCGAACCTTGTTCCGCCAAATGTTGAGGCACCTATCGTTAAGTCATTAACTAATCAATACTTGAACTTGTACAAGATATAAGGAGTACCTATACATCATTAAAGCTAGTAATTATATTTACTCACCCCTTGTTGCCTTTTAGCACGCGATCGGCGGCTCGGTTTGGGTGTGCATAAACTACGCATACATAGTAGCCGCATAAATTGTTACCCGTGGTGAGTCAAGATCTGCGATGGAAAAAGTTGAAAGCGTGAAATGGATGCAAGGAAATTAAGTTAACTAACTAAAAAGCTAGCATTATGATATCGTACGAGAGGCAATTGTAATGTCAAATTTCTCCTTGAATCATACGTTTTTAGCACGGAACCGTGTGAATGCACTACACATGTGATTCTGAATTGTACATGATTAGAATTTGTTTCAAATTGAAGGAAATAGAGCTAGTACAATAATAAAAGGAACAAGAATTAATACCGGTCGAGCATGTCGATAAAGTTTTGATACTTTTCAACCGGTCTCCTTTATGAGTCCATAATTGTGATCGAGCTACGATCTAGCTCGATCATAAGAAGAATCCATGAAAACTATACATAGATGTGTCAACATAGATAACTAATTAGTTCTAACATCGTGTTATGAAAAAGGAGTAGAATGAGGTGGTACGAAAACACGTACTCAAATGAGTAGGCTAGATATATCTTTGACTTATATCTTTGACCCATTAGCGCATTGAATCGTTAGTCTCTGTTTAAGCTTGGGTGGTCTCTAACGGTTGTCTCGTTGATAACTCTGGGTCCATGAAGCCTATGTAAAATCGATCCTTCGGCATCTTTGTATCTCCATGCTACATAAGAAATTAGTTAGGCTTGCAAGTTAGTATAGTACAAGGAAGTGCACGATAGTTTTTGTAAATAATTAAGACACTTACGAGTCCGACAACCCATCAAGCTCACGCCGAGGCGTCATGCAGTATAGATCATATATGTAGTCGATCGACAACAAATTGACCTTCACCGAAAAAAAATCTTGTTGCTTAAACTTGACAAATAACATCTCTAGACCATGCTTGGTTGCGTCCAAGTACCATTCATGAAATTGCCGCATCTTTGTCGTTAGTAGGGCACTCCTCATGCGACCAATGACCCACCCATTTTAAATAACCATTTTACTTGGGCAACCTCAATCTTTTCCGTGCCTAATATTTGATTTGCGATAAGGCGGTTTCTTGAAGAATTTTTGCATCGCCTTACTCTTCCCTCGGTGACATCTTCTTCTTGGGGCATTCCTTACTCAATGTCGCTTCGTAGTTTGATTGGCGAGGCATTTCCTTTTATCCTTCAAATTTTTAATAGTCATTAAGCCTTTATAAAATTCTTACATGCGAGTTGAACCTTCTTCTCTGGTGACTTGGGTTTAAGAAATTTAGTTACCTCTCCTTTTACCACCTTCTTGATCTCCTCATCGTTCATATCATCGGCCGCTTGGAAGTTCAGCCGACTTCTTGGATTGGGTGGAGGACCCGTCTTCTTGGGATCTCTTGGCCGAGTGGCTTCATTCCTTGGTCGGCGCCTTCTTGGGAGGAGACGGGTTCTTGTGGCGCTTATGTGCGCGGGAGGTGGTGTAGGAGTCGGCGCTTTCTTGGGAGGAGGCGGGCTTCTTCGGGGCTTATATGTGCAGGAGATGGTGTAGGAGATGGGCTTCTTGTCGGGCTTATATCTTGCGAGGAGGTGGTGTAGGAGTCGGCGAGTTCTTGGGAGGAGACGGGTTTCTTCTCGGGCTTCTTCGCGGAGAGGACAAGTCCATGTTATCTCGAAAAATTATGTACCGTTTACGCCACAGGATGAAATTGTGTACTGCCTCTCCTAGCTTCGTAGTCCCATCACCTCCAGGAATTTCGAGGTCAAGGTCCTCGTACCACAAGGCGAACCTCCTCCACCGAGACCTTGGAGTATCCTAACGGTATCTGTTGGCCATGGATAAGCTGCCCCGGCTCTAATGGGTGAGCCATACCATCGGCCGCCTTGAAGGTAAGGTTCCGCGCTTGGATATGCAGCTCACAAGGTGTCCGCTGCTGATGTCGTCTACGGGATACTTGTCCAAGTCCGCTCGCTTGACACCGAAGCGCATTGCTTACTTGCCGGAGGGGCTAATGATGTCTGGATTACTTGGAGGTTTTGGCCCGTCTCGTATTTGTTGGCTCAAGGCTAGCTGCACCGCTCTTCGGATCTCTTCTTGCATTCTCTCATTTGTTTGATTCAGGCGTTCTTCAAGCGCACTAAGCTGTTGAATCTGTCGAGCCTTACTCCTCCCCCGACTCCTATAGTTCCAGGTGTCCTGAGCGAAACCAACCTTCCACGGGACAACGCCGACGCCTCGTGTACGTCCAGGGTGCTCTGGATTTTGCAAGGCCCTTGTTAGCGCGTCGTTCTCCCTGTTTGGCACAAAGCTACCTTGGGAAGTCTCCTCGATGGGTGTACAAGCCTTCAGCCACATCTCTTAGCACCTCCCCAAACACACGATTGCCGTTATCATCAAGGGCGCCGCCATGAGCATAGAACCAATGCTTTGCTCTGTCGAGCCAATCCGTTGTTGCGGTGCGATACCCTTCGCTAGCAGTCTGTTCCCTCTTCTCCCATTTTGGTATTGCATGGCGGTAACCACCGGGCGAGTCGGTGGTGATAATTCTTCTTCATGCATTCACTTATTCTTCTCACTCAAACTTTGACCTTCGTCCAAAGTCTTGTATTTCTAAGCGCATCCCGTGATCTTGCAACTTTGGGTGCTTGTTGAAGTCGAGGCGTTCGATTCTTCTTGATATACTCCGTGCTCGGCTTCTTTTTGTATATGCGGAATCGACCGCCATCTTCTTGAGAGTGTAACTCTTCACCTTCTTTTCGGTCCCTTGGGGGAAGGTGAATGTCTCCTTCACATCGTTCCAAAGCATGTTCTTCGTATCTTGAGGAACCTGATCCCATTTTGCTATGCTAATTGCCACGTGGTCCCTAACGTGGGCGCCGCATGTCGAATTGAGCGCCCAAGCGCCCCAGGGTGCAAGAGGTCGGCCGTCCTCGCCGACTTCGGTGATAACATGTCTTGCCTTCTTCTTCTTGCTTGGACCTCGTGGCGTGATTGCTGCTGGTTGACCGATCTGAAAGCATGGTACAATCATGAGCGGGTCGAGGATGTTGGCTTAGCATGGTAGTGGAACCGAAAATCATGAGCGTGGTGATTGTTACCTCGCCGGCCTCAACGTGCTCTGCAGCCTCATCGTGCTCTGCAGCCTCATCGTGCTCTGCAGCCTCATTGGCCTCGGTGGCGGGTGCAGGCTCCGCCGTCTCATGACCATCACTCCCCGCAATCAAACTAAACAGAAATGCTTCATCGTCCATCGTCGTTTCTTAGGCTAGAAGCACTGAAAATTAACGAAAATAGATTTCATTTCATGTAAAGCTGATGGTACTACTCTAAAACGGCGTGGAAGAGGGTAGAGAGAGGATGGGCGGCGACGCCGAAGATGTTCCTAATGTAAATCGGCCAAATACTATACATCTCGAAATGAAAAAATAATATGAAAAAATTCATATATTCTTAAGAATATATTTGCTTAATAAAAAATAATGAATCATTCTTATTCCACACTAAAATGATTTGAAAAAAAAAGCCCCTGCAACCAAGTGGTTCGCCGAAGAAGACAGCAACCAAGTCCATGATAAGCGAGCCTGCCTCCTCATGGCTTCGCCTCTCGGTGTCTGACGCTCTCCTCACATCCATGCTTCTTGAACTTGCAGGGCTTTTTTTTCAAATCATTTTAGTGTGGAATAAAATGATTCATTATTTTTATTACAAATATATTCTTAAGAATATATGAATTTTCATTTATTTTGTACAATTAGATTAATTCATTATATATCGAGAGTTACAAAAAGAAAATTAGGACAAGTTTAAGATCTTTAAACTTGTCGAATTTTCTTTTTGTAATTCTCATTATATAATGAATCTGAACTTAGAATAATTCACATGATACATATTCATTTGACATGATACATATACATTTCAAACTTCACATATACATAGAAATCTCACACATACATAGAAATCTCACATATACATAGAAGCCGATCAATAGAAATAGAAATTTCAAAATTCACGAGAAATTAGAATAATTCACATGATACATATTCATTTGACATGATACATATACATTTCAAACTTCACATATACATAGAAATCTCACACATACATAGAAATCTCACATATACATAGAAACCGATCAATAGAAATAGAAATTTCAAAATTCACGAGAAATTAGAATAATTCACATGATACATATTCATTTCACATGATACATATACATTTCAAACTTCACATATACATAGAAATCTCACACATACATAGAAATCTCACATATACATAGAAACGATCAATAGAAATAGAAATTTCAAAATTCACGAAAAATTAGAATAATTCACATGATACATATACATTTCAAACTTCACATATACATAGAAATCTCACACATACATAGAAATCTCACATATACATAGAAATCTCACACATACATAAGTATTTGAAGATTTGCCTAATAATGACAAGTAAAGGGACATCACAACTAGCATAGTGCTCAAGTTGTCAATTTTGTATTGTTCTCAGATAACGGGTTGCCTTAAAGACCGTCCTCGTCAGTAGGGACAAAGATCATTGACCAATTTGTGACAACATTACTTTAGTGAAAATGAAACAACTTTTCCAGCACTTGACAACTTAGAATAATTCACATGATACATATTCATTTCACATATACATAGAAATCTCACACATACATAGAAATCTCACAATGTCATTTAAGCCTTTGAATGAGACAAGTTCCCAATTTACGTGCAGTATAACTAATCAAAGCCAACTTTTTAACAGAATCGCACCGATCAAGTTCGGAAAAGTAGCCAAACAATAATTATAACTGAACCACGAAGTCTATAAACCAATACTCAATTCTATCAATTTGAATATAGGCAAGAAGACTACAAATCGGCAAGCAAGTCACGATCATCAACGAGAATCGGCAAATATGTTCTAATCAGCGAGAAGATAAAAGTGTTTGCTATGTTCAGATTTAACAGATAACAAATCAGAATCAATATCAACCACAGTCTATCAGTTCTTTCAATACTCAGTAGAAACTTAACATTGACAGAAGCACATATACCAACTGAACAAGTTGAGGATTGATTATATCAATGAGCGATAAACAAACTTCCTAGCATGTATGTCTACGGTTCATCAAAGACCACAGACACAATTGATCTAACAACTAAATGTCAAATCTTGGAAAATTGTTGTTGTCACAAATGGTCTCAATACACCCAATCTTCATGGAACAATAATCCCACTCTTGCAAGGTCCCCAACCACGACATCTCAAAGCGACAACGCAACCAAAACCAATCACTCGGGCACCAATGAGGAGGCACAAACCCTAGGGTTGGCGAAGGCCGAGGGGAACAATGGCGGAGGCAAGGCGCGGAGGCAAGGCTTGGAGGCGAGGACGGCGGTGGGGTCGTCGGAGGATAGGAGGACGGCCAGGTGGGGTCGCTGGAGGCGTCCCTGGCGTCGGAGGTCTTTGCAAATGGCGGGAGGAGGAGGAGATTGGGGAACAATGGCGGAGTAGAAAAATTGGGGATGAGGAGGCGGGATGGGTTTATAGGTGGACCATCGGTCCGGTTGGTGTATTCAGCGATGATGTCTCACATCGATCTGCGGTTGGATACTCCAGCCGTCTGATGTGAGACATCGATCGATTGAATACACCAACCGACTAATGGTCACCTCGGCATGAGGAGGGAGCCTAGGCACTATCGGTCCGGTTGAAAACACCAGCAGGATGATGTTAAAAGACTCAAAATAATTTAGCGCCCATACTAATCGACAAGAATTCTTCCTCCCCTTGGCTGGCGCGTGGCGCTTGAGTTCGAGGCTCTCCCGACGGCCGTGAGGTCTCGGGTTCGAGCCCCGCTCGTGCCCCTAGCTCTTCTTTTATTTCTTTTTCTTTTATTTGTTCTTTTATTTCTTTTCTTTTATTTGTTCTTTTATTTCTTTTTCTTTTATTTGTTCTTTTATTTCTTTTTCTTTTATTTGTTGTTTAACTCTTGTTTCATGAAATAATTTTTAAAAATGCTTTAACCACTTTAGATTCATTTAGTCTTTTTTAAGATTTCTTTTTTGAATCTCTTGTTTAACTATTGTTTCATTAAATAATTTTTAAAAATGCTTTTACCACTTTAGATTCATTTAGCCTTTTTTGTAAGATTTCTTTTTTAAATGTATTGTTTAACTATTATTTCATTAAATAATTTTTAAAAATGCTTTTACAATTTTAGATTCATTTAGCCTTTTTTTTAAGATTTCTTTTTTGAATCTCTTGTTTAAATCTTGTTTCATTAAATAATTTTTAAATATGTCTTGTTTAAAGTTATTCTTTGATATTTTTCCAACCATGTAATATAAATTAACATTATAGAAAATTGTAAGAAATAAAGTAATATTTGCACTCTTATAATTCCATTGCAAATCTGTCACCTTGTTATATTAGTACAGAGGGACTTTGAACAATATTGTTAGTCAAATATTAGTACAATTTGAGCAAAATACAGAAAACCACTAGAGGAATGAGAAACTAGTATGTTAGTAGTCTATTACACCAAAAGCAATCCTTATTTGCTAACATACTTTGCTTTTACAAGTGATCCTTCATTATGATCGCGGCGTACGTAGGGAGATTCCTCTGTATCATTCAAGACACTAATGTCTACGTCCACCGTGAAAGGAGGCAGCTCGTCGAACTGATTATACTCTTCTTCGTCCGTGACGCCCTCAACTCCGACAATCCTTCTTTTACCTGGAAGAACCACGTGGCGCCTTGGCTGATCGCTACTGCTAGTCTTCTCATACCTTTTTGGTTTCTTGTCCATGTCCATCACATAGAATACTGTGTCACATCATTAGCGAAACACGAGCGGTTCGTCCCTATAGGCCACTTGCTTGAGGTCCACATTGTCATACCGTACTTATCGATATCCACGGTATCGGTTTGACCCATTGGCACCAAAGCAGAGGGACTTTTAATGGCCCGTACTCGACTCCCAGATCTCCTCTATGAAACCATAGTAGGTGTCCATCTTTCCATTTTGTCCAAGGCATCTATCTGACGCCCCTTTGTTTTGGTTGGTGCTCTTGTTATCACAGGTTGTCGTGTAAAATGTGTACCCATTTATCTCATACCCTTGAAATGATATGATTGTTGTGGGCGGTCCTTGAGCCAAGAGTTTCAATTGTTCATCGTCTGCATCGCTTGCCCAACAATTGCTTTTGTAACCAAGCTGCGAAATGATCCATTTGCTCCATGCGATCCACTTATCGACTTCTCTGGGTATTGGGCGCGTAGACTCATCTCGTGATCATAGATATCTGGAGCCACTACAGATTGCTTGTTTCAATACCGTGAAATGTGCTTGTTTAAATGCAAGTAGATCGTCGCTATAGGATTCTTTTCTCCCTAAAGTCCCTTTTCCCGTAGCCTCCCCTCATGGCGTGATCTGAGGGGCCAATCGGATTCAGATCATCCATGTAACTAACACAAAACTCGATCATCTCCTCTGTCTTTGACACCTGCGCAATGCATATACAGGCGAGACCGATTCTGAACATACTTCTTTAGGATACCCATGTACCTCTCGAAAGGGAACATATTGTGTAGGAACACAGTCCGAGAATTTCTATCTCTTTAACAATGTGGACCATGAGATGGACCATAATATCAAAGAAGGATGGAGGAAGATCATCTCAAGGCTAACGGATCTGTTGACCATGTCATCATGCGAGACTAGATAACTTATTCGGCTCGATGACCTTCTGCGACACAGCGTTGAAGAATGAACATAGCTTTATGATTGTCCTCGTACCCAATCTGGCGAGAATACCTCGCCGCCATCGGGAACAAGCAGGTCATCAACACATGACAATCATGGGATTTTATGTGTACGATTTTATTCTCTTTCATGTTTATGAGTCTCCTTATGTTAGGAGTATCCACAAGGACCTTCACCTTTGTTCAAGAACTTAATCATGTTTTTTTTCTTCCTTGCTCAAAGTGTAGCTCATGGGTGGAGGTAATGTTGTCCTTTCTCTCTCTTTTCCGGATGTAGGTCGTTCACGAGTCCCAATAGTCAGAGGTCCTTTCGTGCTTGAAGTGTATCTTTTGACTTACCGTACATATCTAGGAAACCTAGCGGTGTTCACGAGACATTCTTCGTGATATGCATGAAGTCCGATGAGTGGCGGACCTCTAAGTCTTTCCAATGAAGGTAAGTCCCAAAATATTGACTTCTTCTTCCAAATGGCCTTCGTGTGACCTTGTTCACCGGACAGTTTGCTACGGGACCTTTTCCAAATACTACTTTCAGATCCTTTACCAAAGAAAATACAAGCGTCCCATCGCGATGCATGGGCTTCTTCGTTCTCTTCATCCCATCAAAATTCTCACCCTTCCTCCGTGCGGGTCCTTCATATGGAGGAACCTACGGTGGCCCATGTACACAACCTTTCGAGAGTTTTTAGGTACTTGCTGTCCGTATCCTCTAAGCGGTGAATGCGGGCTTTATATCCTTTGATAGATAGGCCCGATAGATTACCAAGTGCAGGCGATCGTTGATGGTTACGAATAGCAATGCACGTAAAGTGAAGTGCTCTCTTTGTACTCATCCCATACACGTACACCATCGTTCCACAGTGTTAACAGATCTTCAACCAACGGTTTGAGGTACACATCAATGTCGTTTCGAGTTGCTTCGGCCTTGGATAAACAATGGCATCATAATGTACTTCCGCTTCATACACACCAAGGAGGAAGGTTGTAGATACATAGAGTCACGGGCCAAGTCTTTGGATCGCTGCTCATATCGCCGAACAGGTTCATCCCATCCGTACTCAACCCAAACCTTATGTTCCTTGCATCCTCGGCAAAGTCCGGTATGTTCTATCGACTTTCCTCCTTTGGGAGCCATCGACAACGTGCCTTAGCCTTCCGTCGTCCTTACGGTCTTCCTTGTGCCGGCGCATCATCATCGGGCATGCGCTTTGTTCGCAAATAAACGCTTCAATCGGGGATTACAGGAAATACCACACCACCTTAGCAGAGGTCTCTTCTTCTTCTGCCGCCCTCTACCTCACAGGTCATCACGCTGGTCTTATACATGAGTTTTGCACACCGGACAAGCTTCGAATCCTCATACTCATTGCGATAAAGGATACAATCATTACGGCATGCATGTATCTTCTGTACCTCCAACCCCAAAGGGCGACAACTTGTTTGGCATCGTCGTAGTTTCGGCAAAGTGTTCCCCTCGAAGTAACTTCTTTATGAGGCATAACAACTCGTCGAATCCTTTATCGGACAATCCATTGGTCGCCTTCCATTGCATCGATTCTAGTGTGGTACGCAACTTTTTATGGCCTGTCGACGGTTTGGGTACAACAGATGTTCCGTGGTCCTCCATAGGCGCCGGAACTTTTCGTAATGTCTTTCATCGATGTATTCTCCTCTCCATCACGCAAAGATCTGGTCTAGGTCATCATCACCACACTCCCCAATGTATCTTGAAAGAACCATGTTGACCAAATCCAGGGATATTGTTGTTCCCTCTTCTTCTTCACCTTCTTCTGTATAATCTCTTCTTCACCGTGCTTGGTCCAGCGGTATAGTTTGACATGAAACCTCTTGTGAGCAAATGAAAGTGAAGGTGGCTGGATTTTGGCCACTCCTTCTCATTCTTGCGATCTATGCATGGACAGCATATGTAGCAGACGTCGTGTGTGCATCGGCATACGAAGAAAATCTTGCAAACCCTCAAGAACTCAGGGAAGCGTCGATCCATGTACATCCATCGCGGTCCATCTACATTATGTTACATCAAGATAATCATTACCTCATTTTTCGATAATGAATTGTTGAACCAAAACCTAAATATTAGCTAGATCCACACCTTCAATCCGAGCTAAATAATAATCCAAGCAAAATATAAACCCACACAACAAGTTTTTGCAACCTACAAAAAGAATTGGTCGATCGAGTCGGATTCAAAATTACGAACAAAATTCACGATGACATTGTTTGCAAATTCTGTTGAAATTGTAACAACCTAAAAATTTCTAAATTATTATTCAATCATTTATTTTTATTTTTTCTAAATCTCTAGCACTTAATTAATGATATTTTCAAAAATAATTTGCTGATGGAAATTAAAACCAAAATTATACTAGAAGTAATTTTCTAAGTTTAAAATATTCCAAAGTATTTTTGAAAACTTTTCTCAAATATTGAACTCATTTTATATTTTCTATAAAGCCATTCATATTTCGATATTATTTTACTTAAAATGAATTTAAATTTCTTCTTTTCCACATAACCATTGCCATTTGAAGATCCCAAACTCCATGATTTCCATGCACCATTCTCCCCAGACTCGTGCAACCAAACCTCATCCTTCATCGACCGATGGAACTAAAACCTAAATTTAAGCTAGATCCACACATTAAAGGCGAGCTACATTATAATCCAAGCAAATTCTAAGCTTACACAACAAGTTTTTGTATCCTATTTGAAAAGATCAAGCTAGATCTCTACATTCATATTAATCTTTCATCAATCATGGGAAAAGATCAAATTTTTTTCATAATTCAAGCACAAAAAAGGCTCCATTTAACACCAAATGATGTGAGGAATGATGTTACTAACCTTAGTTACCTTGGTTGCGAGTAAAATGACCAAAATTTTGAAATTTGGGCAGCACCTCCCTCTACATTCATAATCTTTGATCAATCATGGGAAAAGATCAAATTTTCTTCATAATTCAAGCAAAAAAAGGCTCCATTTAACACCAAATGAAGTGAGGAATGATATTACTAACCTTAGCTACCTTGGTTGTGAGTAAAATGACCAAAATTTTGAAATTTTGGGCAGCACCTCCCCTCCTTTCAAGCTCTTGGCCGAAGCTCCACTGTTCTTTTCGCGGACTGGAATGATCTGGGTCTGGCAGAGAGCGGGAGAAGGAAGAAGTTTAAATTGGGACTCGATCTGGGTTGAAGACCTGAACAGATGCAGATGATATAACATTGTCGATCGGTTGGTGTAGCAATGGTACTATTTAGTGGTGCTAAATAGTACGGTTCAGTGAAACCAACCGTCTTGATGTTATCTCATCGATACGGTTCGTGTCTTCAACCGGTACTAATCACTCCCAGTTCTGTGGTCGTTGAGCCGGACGATCTAAATATCGGTCGGTTAAATACTAACCGTACTCATGGGCGGTAGGAAAGGTCGGTTCGATGAGCAGGAACCTCCATGTGATTCTTGTGCTATTCCTGGATCGATAGCTAGCACTCACATGTTTACAACAATTGGAAATCACAACCATACATTAATCAATTAAGCGGAAACGATTAATACATAAATATTACAACTCGAGAGAATAAATGGCAGCAAAGGAAGCAATAACTTGCGGTTTGCCCATCAATCCATGCAGTAACCCACGAGCATAACTCCTTAGAAATAAAAGCGCTTCAAAGAAGAACCCGCAACTGCGGCGAAAAGAGACTCGAAGATCGCTAGCACACACCTACAATATAATTAGGCAAGGGTGAGTATTTTACATACTCGGCAAGACTTGAAACAAAACCTACAATACGCGGGGCTATTTCAAAGGAAAGGCTACTACGATTAATTTGCATAAAGCGAAATTGAATTTGTAAAACAAGTTATTTGCAAACGAAATTTGTAAGAGCATTTGATTGATAGCAAATAAGTAAAGCATAATAACACTCACAGTCCTCCACGACGTGAGCGATTTAATCATTCACATTCTCGAAATTCCATAGCTGCCGGCCTTTTGACAAAAAAGCACGGTTGCAAAACAAATGATACCAACCCATTTGAGAAATAATAAAACATCTAGCATTGGAATGAAATCACCAAGTGCTCATGACATGAGCGCTAATCGATTAGATTTAAACTCGCAGAGGTGTACAACTTCACCCACAAGGAATGATCAACTCACCACGTCGGTAGTGGATCGCCATACAAGAGTATCTTGTTGAGCGATCATACATAGTCATTACATTACCTAGACATGGCTTTGATCTGGCAGGGACGTTAACCCCGCCAGAGAACTAGAAACACACACCCAAGCCGTGGGCCCACATTCACACACCCAACACAACATTTCTAAACACGGCAGGGCGTACACCGTTGCGTGGGTGGAAACCCGTCTAAGCAGACCGAACGGGAATGCTTGCGCTAAGCTCCCGCCTACCAATGAACAAAGCCATGTCTAATTAACATAATAAGCTATGGCTAACCCATCCTCACCCTTGTGGTTTGCACGAAATCTCGGATCAATAGCGTCCCATTGCTCGGTCCTTAATTGTGACACGGCGACACTTCACCCTACACTACGTGCAATTCAAGCATGCACAACCGGCTATTGCCAATAATCGCCCGCATCAAAGCATAGTTTCATTTTGGGTTTTTAATCAAAGTACCCGCAACCAACATTGCTATTTTCAATGTTTTCAGGAAAACAAATATTGATTTGATCATGCACATTGCTGACTCTAAAGCATGGCTAAGCAGATTAAATATGTTCGCATATACCCAAAATGACATTAGCAATGTCTATCCTCAATCTATGGTTATCACGGTTCACATGTTCATAATCATCAAAGGGGATTCTCGAGACAACAGGTATAACTACCAATCCACAAAATAGCACTTTACATAAAGTAAACGCATGCATAAAACAATTTGATGCACAAAAGGATTATAAAATACTGGGATCAATATGGTCAAAGGATGCTTGCCTTGCTTAATTATTGCTTACGGCGAGGACGAGGATTGCGGTTGACGACGGCGACGATGAAGCTAGAGACGTCGGGTCTACACGTCGAACAACGGAAATAAAGCAAAGCAATAAACTAACTTCAACAAGGCAAAAAGAGCATAGATAGAAAAATAAACAAGGAATCTTCACAAGAACAGGGGTTGCTCTTTATGGATTTATTAGTCTTATTTTACGAATTCAAGATGCAAATATTGGTTAAGATTAATAGAATTAAGCTTTAGTTGAAATGCTTCATTGATTTACTATTCACAACATGAGTTTCTGCAAATACTTAATACTTAGGGGTTTTACTCTATTAGGATTCGGAGTCAAAGCAAGATAAATTAAGGATATTTTCTTAGATTACTGCAGATCATAACCTAAAGATCAATTCTAGGTTATTCTTTACCAATTTCAGATTAGATGAGTTGCTTTGTGAGTTAATGAAAATGCTTGGTTGATCATGTTAGAGTATGAATGATTAGCTCTTTATCTATAAATGATTTTGCTTAGAATTAGCTTCATGCAAGATAGATCTCTTGATTTAGGCTCTTGGACTAACTTACGATATTTGGGAAGGTTACGGTGATAAAAATAACTTAACTACAGTGTTTCCTTCATTATTACCTAAAGTGTATTCATTAGCATTAAGGTCTAAAGTTATGTAGTTACTTAGGGTTATTCAGCTATTAGGATTAATGTGCAGAACATGAGGAAGTATGGTTATTTCTTCATAATGAGATGATTTATACCTTGTATGACCATCCTAAGCTGATTCCATAAGTTTTAGGCTTTGGCTGATACATTATATTCATTGCTTAAAATGCTAATATGATATTAAGGTTTGTATTACAGGAAATCGAATTGAAAGTGAGTAGCTAACAATTATCACTTAAGGTTATTTAACCTACAGGATAAATATGCGAACCTTAGCAAAATGAGATTATCTTTTCAAAGCAGGGTAGTACATACTTTGGAGAGTGCTACAGGGTCAATTTCATAAGTTTTACGATTTAGATGAGATATTATATTCATTGTTGAAAAGGCTTAAGTGGCATCGTAAAGTTAACGATAATCGGAATCGGCAGGAAAGTGAAACAAAAGGTTAACACTTAAGGGTTTTGGTCTGATGAGATTAATAGGTAAACCTTAATGGATTATGATTCTTTTTACAGAATATGGTAGTATAAACTTTGTACAGCATTACTAAACTGATTTTACTGATTTTAGTACTTGGATGAGTTATTTTATCTATCGATGAAATAGACTAAATGACCACATTTGCAAACCTTAAATCGGCCAAGGTTCAAGCTTAGTTTCTAACTACATTAAACATGCTTCTTGATTCATTTTTTAGGCATTAGCAGAATATCATCCTAGAAATGTTTCAGAACTGGTTTGGCTTTATTTCAACTTCAATTGCAATAGGTTACCTAATTACTTATTGTTTTAATTAACATTTTCTTTCATTAAAAGAATACAAATTAAGTCCGATTCGAAGTATTTTTGCATACATGGATCCTTACTGCTTTTAGGGACTTATACAAATTACATTACCATTTTATGAGCCATTATGCTAGTGTTTTGCTAAGGGCCATGAAAGGGTTTAATGATGATTAACAAGCAATTATATTAAACTTGGTTCCAAGATTAAATATTTTTGCATGATTAGGTTTATTATAATCCCAGAAGCACATAATCATTTCTTATATGATTTTATGAACTACTATACATTCATTTCTATTAGTGGCCATATTAAGCTTTACTAATGTTTGCTAAGCACTTAGATTAAACTTAGTTCAAAAATTGAATATATTTGTATGCTCTAAATACTCCTGATCCTAGCATCACCTTAATATTTGTTTTACCATTTCATTACTTATTATTCACAAGTTCTCATTAAAATCACAGTAGCACCATAATCAAAGTCTTACATAAATAATTATTCTGCAGGTTAAAAGTTAAGTATTTTTACATATTCATATTCTTCTTGATTTTAGATGATTATACAAATTTTTTTTACTGCGATTGAATTAATATTTCAAAAGATATTTAAAGATCAATTGTTAGCTAGTTGAAAAGGGCTAAGAAATCAAAATACGCTTTGCCAATCTGAAAGCGCCTTTGACTCGGTCTTCTTCTACCTCAGGCCCAACTCGGTGGCCCCGGTCTTGAGAAAGAAACAGAGAGCACGGCTAGGGCTGGACGGCGGTCTTCCGCGATCCTCCCGTGGCGAAGGAGGAGGTCAGAGCTAGGCGAGGCGCACACTGCAGGTCTTGATTCACCGGAAGAGATATCGAAGCGAGCTACCATCGAGCTCAGTGGCGGCTCCAATGGCGAGCAATGGTGGGGAAGAACCAGGCGAGGAGCTTGAAGGGGTTCGGTTTAGCCGGGGTGACACGGGATTCCGTTTTGGGCTTAGCTCAGTAGGAGACACCGAGGAGGTCCGCCACGTGGCGGCTTTGGAGAAGGAGGCGCCTGCGGCGAAATTCATAACTAGGGTTCGAGGATTGTTGAGGGTTTGATTCCTTATAGGCTAGTGATGCTCTAGCCGGGTTAATTGAGTATTGGTTGAAGGATCGGCTGAAATCGAAGTTGGGCGAGCTTGAGCTTCTTGGCCATGGCGAAAATGGAAGGAGCTTCAGTATTTGGTTGGGAGAGAACAAGGGAAGGCAGAGGGAATGAGAAGGAGGCTTGTTGCGGTCGGTTTCTAGCCAAGAATTGCAGCAAGGAGTGGGATTCGTGGCGGCAATCGCTGGCTTCATCTTGCAGAGAGCCAAGACCTCGCCTCGATGGAGCGAACGGCCGGAGTGTTCTTCAGTGGAGCAAACGGTGTTGGGGAGAAGGGCCAGGCAGCAGGGACCATTGTCAGTGGCTGGGATTTCAATCATGCATCAACGGAATGGGAAATCAACAAATGGCCCACACGGCAGTGAAGGTTATGGTGGAGGCAAAGCAAATTGAGCATTTGGCTGCCAGCTGCACGAGATAGGGCTCAATGGATAGGTTATCTATCATGCCGGAATTTTGATGATAGATTTTATTTAGTGATGAGTTGCCAGATATCTGCCTACTGTAAAATTTTAAGATGAAAATACTATTCACGAAATTATAATAATTCGACGAATTACGATGCACATATTTACTTTTCCTGATTTTGATTTATCGGACAATTCAAATATTTTTATAACTTTTTGAAACTTTGTTTTTCAAAAGGATTTGATCTCGAATGCTTCTATAAAATTTTCAAGCCAAAATATGGTTCCATTATTTTATGGAAGTTCTGACATTGCATTGTTTTGATTTGAAAGTTGTATTTTCATTTTGTCTCTTCATTTCTTTATGCATAAAATTTTAATTGCTGGCTAAAATGATTTAATTGAATGATCAGGGTTGTCATGGCAATTTTCTAAATTTTTACTTTTTACATTATTGCCTTTTTACCATTATCCATTCATTAATTCTCTTTATTTGATTTCTCATGCAATGCAAAAACTCCAAGGAAAATTCAAATAAAACCAATAATGTCAAGAAGTTCAAGAATAAATATTTTCAAATTTAAAATATTTATTTTTACTTAATTGCATTTTTCAGGATGTTACAGATCTACCCCCCTTACAAAAATCTCGACCCCGAGATTTGGCGGGTCTAAAGGAAAAGTATTTCTAAAAGAGTTAGGAAACTTCTTCTTGAGTCGGCCTTCTCGTTTTTCCAATTTGCTTCTTCGGAATGATGGCTTCGTTGAACCTTGATCGTCTTGTGGGGTTTATTACGAGTGCGGCGTTTAGTTTCTCTTAAGATTCTAGTCGAATGCTCTCGATAAGTTAATTCAGATTGTAGATTGATTTCATTTAGCTAGGTGAGCTTAGAAGGAATACGAAGACATTTCCTTAATTACGGTACATAGAAGATATTATAAACACTGGATAGCTGAGATGGCAACTCTAATTCATACGCTTTTTCTCCCATTTTCTCAATGATATGATATGGCTGGCCTAATATACCATGGCGCCAGATTACATCGGATTTGGAAATAGTGAATATCGTGAACCTTGCAATTCTCGAGGATGAGATGGATTTGGGAATTCTTTATCGGAGGTGACTTTGTCGTTTCCTTGTATTCTTATCTTCAGTGTAGTTGTTTCAATGGAGCTTTGTCTTGTGGTTCCAAGATGACGTGCGAGAAATAGAGAAGAATTTTATTTGAGCTTTAGGTAAGCAGATGAGATATACCAGTATTTTCTACATATTTCTTTTGATTAAATATTCAATACTGTTAATAAGGATGATCTAATTTATAGAGTGGCATGTGGTATATTTAGAATTTCTGAGGCGAAGAGAAGGATGCATTGTCATTAGATTTGTTTGAGAAAAACCGAATGTTTAATACCAAGAAGGATATTTGAATACAATTATTGATCTGTATAATTCAATATTAGTTGATGAAATGAGCTGAGAATACATGTTATTTCGGTCTGACTTCAGATTGAAAACAAAGTAGAGATAATCCAAATACTGGGTTGAGGTAAGAGGATTATAAAATGATTGATCCTAGTGATTTAACTCGGTTGATCATTTTAATACACAGAGGGTTTTTGATTTTCTTTGGATTTGACAACTGTGAAGGAATAAAAGGTGCAGGATCAAAAGATTGAGTGCAGAAATTGAACACACAAAAGATATGCTTAACACCACATTAAGAGTCGGGTACAACCATATGAGGAATATATTTACATTTAGAGCCTATCGTCGAGGTAGGGATTGTTCTGAGTATTAGACGTTTTCTAGGTCTCCAAAATAGTTTAGAAGTTACTAATATCTTTCTTGACAAGGGGAAGGAGAACTTTTCTTAAGTAGATGTAAGCAAGGTATCCAAGTCCTTCTTAGCTATTGCGGGCGACGCTATCAAGTTGATACTGCATCTGGTAGGCCCTAAGCTCCTCGAGGCTGGGAATGTGATGGAGCTTTCTTTTTCTTTGGACAACCATTGGCATAATGCCCACGCTCACCACAGCAAAAGCAAACAACATTAGCTTTCTGGTTTTGAGTACCAGAGAATTGTTCATTGGTTTGGCTAGAGGGATGAACAGATGAAGGTTGAAATTGCGCGTGGAGTTGTGTAGAATCCTTCTGGGGACTAGCATCCTTGCTCAAATGTCTTCTCTTTATCTGATTCTTTGGGTAGGTCTCTTCAGATCTTATTTCTCCCACTCCTGGAGCTATAAACTTAACTGATGTGACTACTGGCATGTTCATGATGCTAGGAGATGTTTGTTTCATTTATTCTTCAAGTGCCTTTTCTTGCTCAACTTTTCTTCTGTTTGCCAACTCTTGAGCAACAAAAGCTCGAAGTTTTTCTCGTTGATCTTTGGCTGCAAAGGACTAATGGATCAAAGGGCACCGAGGTGGATAATGATCTCGACCTTCACAAAGGAAGCAAGTGATGTTGTCCATAGGACATTTTCCAGGAGAATGATTTCCTTCACAACTGGAACAGTTGATTGGATGCTCATTATCAGTGTGACCTATTTCTCCACAACGAATGCAAGCACGGGCTTCGGATTTGCTGGGTTGACAATACTCCAAGGAATAATGCTTAGGTGTTAAATAGGATGTAGAAGGGACTTTTTGATCCAAACAACTTGTTCTCTCGGTAAGAGCTGGAATATGATCTTCATTTCGAGGTTGAAGGCCGGGTAGGATTTCACTTCCAAGCTTTTTGCTAAGGGATCTCGCCACCGGCATCCTGCGATGATATTCATTAAGATAAGGTTATTTCGGTGAAATCCTGTTGGGTTTCAGTCATTTTGCAACCACAATTGATAAGATGTTGGAATCATAGGAAAATGGTCCGATATGAGTTATCTATATTAGGTAGTAATATTTGATTCTTTCCAATTAACTCTAGTTGCGGTTCCTATGCAGATCATGAAATTTTTGGTTTGGTTTATAAGGCAACGTTTCGTTCTTTAAAAACTTAATATATATTATTATTATCATTTTCAGAGATTGACTCATTGTGAATTTCAACCGAAAGGTTCTTACGAGAGTAATCCAACCGACAATACAAGGTACTCTTCAATCAAGAATTTAAAAGAACATCAATTATAATATCGATTATCATATCAGAGTTGTAGGGTTTCTAATCACTAGTGATTCCGTATATAGTTTTAAGTCTGCATATTTTGAGGATTCATGTGATTGTAGGTTAACTAATTGTTATTTGATTAGAGAAGTCTTTTATTTAAGATCCTCATTCAAATTCCATAGTAAGGGATTCTATTTCTTCTGGTTTAGAATTTCTATATATGATCCTTCAAGATAGATTGATGGAGGGGATGGTGAAGAACTTCTTGTGGTAGCTAGTCGTAAATACTTTTGCTTGTTTGTTGATGTCTTGATCCGGTTGTTATTGATGGATCTTGAAGTCTTGCGCAAACTTTGTATGCATGAACATGGGCATCTATATCAACGCCATAAACTTGCATACTTAGCGAAAAATCTTATGTCCAGACCCGTGGATAGCGTTGAATTTTGTGTTGTTATGATGCTTCACGTAGTGACGTAAAATTGAACTTTCCAATTGAGTGCTAACATGGCTATGATCATTTATTCAATTTCTTGGTTTATAAGGGTTTGCCTTGTGCCTTACGAGTACATAGTTTCCATGTTTAAGGTTTGTAGTTAATTCTTTTCTGATATCCTCCGTTTTTCATTGTCTATTAGTAATTTGTTCTTAAAGGAAGGATGTCGAATGACAATTTGGACAAGAAAAGGATTTAAAATGAAAGGAGAGATTGTACCATAACCATAGTTGTGCAATATATAAAATCTTTTAAAGGTTTATACTTCTAAGTTAATATCTTATATTTTTGATTGCTCCATGACTATTGGTTAAGCATGCATTACAAAAGTTTCCCGTAATGATAACACAGACAGAAATTTTAGTTGATCAAACTGTAACACACTTTTATTTATTATATGAGAATTATACATTTTCTTATATCACGGCAAAATTTTATTACACTGACCTACTACTTTATGGTCATGTCCCCCATTCTAGCATCAAGGGGTTCGCCTAAAGATTCTGCAGTAGAAGTGCTTTCCGAAGGTAGTAGAAGCAGTTCGTAGAGCATTAATTTATTAGGGAATCTTGAGAGCAAGAAGTGCCAGAGTGTGGTACGAATGTAAAGAAGGTATTTGTCAAGTTCTGACATGTAAATTTGACAAGATTGGTTGGCATTAGATTTTTCTGATTACGGCAACTTGTGGTGACATTTTCTTAGGTAGTCCTTGTAATTGCCATATAAAAAGAGTACGAGGAAAAGGTGGTCTTAGCGTAGATGAGCAAAGGAAATAGAAAGAGTGGGTATTAGCTATGGGGAGAAGACACAGAGGTTGTGCTGCTGAAGTAGGGCATTCAGCAAATGAAGATTGGGACGGCCTACTACGTTTTTGCTGCGCAACTCTGATGATAATATTTGTTCAAGGCTCGTATCAATCCTACGAGGTCACAATGAATTTCATTTTGAATAGCACTAGGATTTAGACAATAACCCCTTTTGTTTTTGATTAAAATTTCGTATTAAGTAGGGTAACACATCGTAAATTTCAACCTAGTGGTTTTGACATTTACGAGAGTAACCCGAAAGCAATACAAAAGATTTACAACAAAACTTCAATAACACAGAAGTAAGATGTATACATTTCACTTAATACATAGGAAGGGTATCTATGTTTTTTTTTCTACTGGCCATAAGTACTTACGCATAAAAGGTCTACTACATAGTTAGAATAACATGTAGTTCGCATATTGCTATCTTTTATTGTAGGTTGTTCGGCGACGAATTTCTTTTAATCTTCGCACCACTTGCTGTGTTAGTCTTCAGAGGCTTCGATGAAGTCGGAGAGTTATGATACTCCGTTACTTCCATCTTCTTGAAGTTCTTGATGCAAACATCACGACAATGTTGATATATTACCGAAATTATTTCCAAAAGATTTGTTGGTGACTTCCATTTTGCAAAAGACAAGGAAATAAATATTTCTAGAAAGAAAAATTTTAGGAATGGAGAAAGAATATTCTACAGAGAAATGAGTGTTCAGATAAGAAGATTAAATTCTTATAGATGGGAAAATAGTATGTGTATCATTGATGCTAATCTTTTTAGAAAAATAGGATTTCCAATTTTCCTAGTTTCCATTTTTAACATCCATTTAGAAGTATATAATTACTCTGGTTGTAGCTCAGACTCGTGGTATGTATAGTCTAAGTAAAACAACGAGGTGGGTGTTGAAGTATAGTTTAAAAATTATCACTGGGAAAGATTACATTTTTAACTAGCCTAATGCAGCTTACGTTAGTTTGTTGGTTACCAACATGGTAAGGCCCCAGCCTTGATTTACCTACAAATGGTGTGGTCTCTAGCAAAGCTAAGAGTAGTAATAGAGTTTGTATTACAAATCTGGATGAGATTAAGTTTTAAGAAAGGTTAATAACCATGGTGGCTACATAGGTGAGAAATTGTACAGAAAGGAGAAAGGTTCATAAAGGTTCTATGGAGGGAAGATACAGACTATGTTATGATTTCCTTACTCATCCTATGGGTTGAGATTTCGATATTCATACATGAGGACAATTTATTATGAAACTTTAACCTAGAGGTTAAGCTCACATATAAATCGGTCCTGGCATTCGAAATAAAAACCAATTCACCATAGCAAGACAAAAACACCAAATAGTAAAATGCTTTACATAACCAAAGCGGAACAGAATGCTATGCGTAATGGTTCCTGTCTTAAGGTAGGTCGCAAGATATTCTAATCTTCTGCCTTTTTCCATTGGGTGATGCTGTCTTGTCCCGAAGTAGAGTCTTCAAACTTTACTTCTGCTTTGTCAAGGTTAGCGAAGCGTTGCATGTTTTCTTGGAATGGTTGCCGCGAGCATTGTAGTCTTCATCGGTAGGCTTGAAGCATGGTAGCGGCAAGTCTTGGACATCTTCAGAATCAGCAGCGAAGATAACCACTAGCGACGATTTCTTTTTCAGGAAAGAAGAGTTTGTTTACAAATCAAAATGAATGTAGAGACAAGAGTAGAATCTTAAGAATGAGGAAAGAATAGCAGAGTCTACATTTTGCAAATATACTAGCTTCGGAAAATATGATTTTGAATTTGCTTATTCCAATGCTATCGACCATTCTATCTAAGGTTTATCCTACGGTCAGTATAGCTCTGATACCAAAGTCATGTGAGACCCGTTCGATGAACAGGAACCTCCATGTGATTACTGTGCTATTCCCTGGATCAGTAGCTAGCACTCACATGTTTACAACAATTGGAAATCACAACCATACATTAATCAATTAAGCGGAAACGATTAATACATAAATATTACAACTCAGAGAATAAATGGCAGCAAAGGAAGCAATAACTTGCAGTTTGCCCATCCAATCCCGCAGGCAACTGACCAGGCATAACTCCTTAGAAATAAAACGCTTCAAAGAAGAACCCGCAACCTGCGACGAAAAGAGACTCGAAGATCGCTAGCACACACCTACAATATAATTAGGCAAGGGTGAGTATTTTACATACTCAGCAAGACTTGAGCAAAACCTACAATACGTGCAGGGCTATTTCAAAGGAAAGGCTACTATAGTTAATTTGCATAAAGCGAAATTCAATTTGTAAAACAAGTTATTTGCAAACGAAATTTGTAAGAGCATTTGATTGATAGCAAATAAGTAAAGCATAATAACACTCACAGTCCTCCACGACGTGAGCGACGAATCATTCACATTCCTGAAATTCCATAACTGTCGGCCTTTTGACAAAAAGCACAGTTGCAAAACAAATGATACCAACCCATTTGAGAAATAATAAAACATCTAGCATTGGAATGAAATCACCAAGTGCTCATGACCGCGAGCGCGGCTAATCGATTAGATTTAAACTCTGCAGAGGTGTACAACTTTACCCACAAGGAATGATCAACTCACCACGTTAGCCGTGGATCGCCATACAAGAGTATCGTCGAGCGATCATACATAGTCATTACATTACCTAGACATGGCTTTGATCCAGCCCGGGACGTTAACCCCCGCCGTAGAACTAGAAACACACACCCAAGCCGTGGGCCCACATTCACACACCCAACACAATGTTTCTAAACACGGTAGGGCGTACACCGTTGCGTGGGTGGAAACCCGTCCAAGCAGACCGAACGGGAATGCTTGCGCTAAGCTCCCGCCTACCAATGAACAAAGCCATGTCTAATTAACATAATAAGCTATGGCTAACCCATCCTCACCCTTGTGGTTTGCACGGAAATCTCGGATCAATAGCGTCCCATTGCTCGGTCCTTAATTGTGACACGGGCGACACTTCACCCTACACTACGTGCAATTCCGCATGCACAACCGGCTATTGCCAATAATCGCCCGCATCAAAGCATAGTTTCATTTTGGGTTTTTAATCAAAGTACCCGCAACCAACATTGCTATTTTCAATGTTTTTAGGAAAACAAATATTGATTTGATCATGCACATTGCTGACTCTAAAGCATGGCTAAGCAGGTTAAATATGTTCGCATATACCCAAAATGACATTAGCAATGTCTATCCTCAATCTATGGTTATCACGGTTCACATGTTCATAATCATCAAAGGGGATTCTCGAGACAACAGGTATAACTACCAATCCACAAAATAGCACTTTACATAAAGTAAACGCATGCATAAAACAATTTGATGCACAAAAGGAATATAAAATCTTGGGATCAATATGGTCAAAGGATGCTTGCCTTGCTTAATTATTGCTTACTGGCGAGGGCGAGGATTGCGGTTGGCGGCGGCGGCAGCGAAGCTAGAGGCGTCGGGTCTACACGTCGAACAACGGAAATAAAGCAAAGCAATAAACTAACTTCAACAAGGCAAAAAGAGCATAGATAGAAAAATAAACAAGGAATCTTCACAAGAACAGGGATTGCTCTTTATGGATTTATTAGTCTTATTTTACTTAATTCAAGATGCAAATATTGATTAAGATTAATAGAATTAAGCTTTAGTTGAAATGCTTCATTGATTTACTATTCACAACATGAGTTTCTGCAAATACTTAATACTTAGGGGTTTTACTCTATTAGGATTCGGAGTCAAAGCAAGATAAATTAAGGATATTTTCTTAGATTACTGCAGATCATAACCTAAAGATCAATTCTAGATTATTCTTTACCAATTTCAGATTAGATGAGTTGCTTTGTGAGTTAATGAAAATGCTTGGTTGATCATGTTAGAGTATGAATGATTAGCTCTTTATCTATAAATGATTTTGCTTAGAATTAGCTTCATGCAAGATAGATCTACTGATTTAGGCTACTGGACTAACTTACCTGATATTTGGGAAGGTTTTGGTGATAAAAATAACTTAACTACAGGTTTCCTTCATTATTACCTAAAGTGTATTCATTCGCATTAAGGTCTAAAGTTATGTGGCTACTTAGGGTTATTCAGCTATTAGGATTAATGTGCAGAACATGAGGAAGTATGGTTATTTCTTCAATAATGAGATGATTTATACCTTGTATGACCATCCTAAGCTGATTCTATAAGTTTTAGGCTTTAGCTGATACATTATATTCATTGCTTAAAATGCTAATATGATATTAAGGTTTGTATTACAGAAATCGAATTGAAAGTGAGTAGCTAACAATTATCACTTAAGGTTATTTAACCTCTGAGGATAAATATCTGAACCTTAGCAAAATGAGATTATCTTTTCAAAGCGGGGTAGTACATACTTTGGAGAGTGCTACAGGGTCAATTTCATAAGTTTTACGATTTAGATGAGATATTATATTCATTGTTGAGAAGGCTTAAGTGGCATCGTAAAGTTAACGATAATCGAATCGGCAGAAAGTGAAACAAAAGGTTAACACTTAAGGGTTTTGGTCGATGAGATTAATAGGCAAACCTTAATGGATTATGATTCTTTTACAGAATATGGTAGTATAAACTTTGTACAGCATTACTAAACTGATTTTACTGATTTTAGTACTTGGATGAGTTATTTTATCTATCAATGAAATAGACTAAATGACCACATTTGCAAACCTTAAATCGGCCAAGGTTCAAGCTTAGTTTCTAACTACATTAAACATGCTTCTTGATTCATTTTTCAGGCATTAGCAGAATATCATCCTAGAAATGTTTCAGAACTGGTTTGGCTTTATTTCAACTTCAATTGCAATAGGTTACCTAATTACTTATTGTTTTAATTAACATTTTCTTTCATTAAAAGAATACAAATTAAGTCCGATTCTAAGTATTTTTGCATACATGGATCATTACTGCTTTTAGGGACTTATACAAATTACATTACCATTTTATGAGCCATTATGCTAGTGTTTTGCTAAGGGCCATGAAAGGGTTTAGTGATGATTAACAAGCAATTATATTAAACTTGGTTCCAAGATTAAATATTTTTGCATGATTAGGTTTATTATAATCCCAGAAGCACATAATCATTTCTTATATGATTTTATGAACTACTATACATTCATTTCTATTAGTGGCCATATTAAGCTTTACTAATGTTTGCTAAGCACTTAGATTAAACTTAGTTCAAAAATTGAATATATTTGTATGCTCTAAATACTCCTGATCCTAGCATCACCTTAATATTTGTTTTACCATTTCATTACTTATTATTCACAAGTTCTCATTAAAATCACAGTAGCACCATAATCAAAGTCTGACATAAATAATTATTCTGCAGGTTAAAAGTTAAGTATTTTTACATATTCATATTCTTCTTGATTTTAGATGATTATACAAATTTGTTTTACTGGGATTGAATTAATATTTCAAAAGATATTTAAAGATCAATTGTTAGCTAGTTGAAAAGGGCTAAGAAATCAAAATACGCTTTGCCAATACAGAAAGCGCCTTTGACTTGGGTCTTCTTCAACCTCAGGCCTGACTCGGTGGCCCCCAGTGCGCATAGAAAGAAACAGAGGAGCACGGCTAGGGCTGGACGGCGGCGGTCTTCCGGCGATCCTCCGGCGAAGGCGAGTACCCGGGAGGCTGCAGCTAGGCAGGCGCACACTGCGGTCTTGATTCACCTAAGAGATCTGGAGGTGCCCGAGCTCGGTGGCGGCTCAATGGCGAACGGCGGTGGGAAGAACCAGGCGAGGAGCTTGAAGGGTTCGGATTTAGCTTGAGGTGACACGGGATTCCGTTTTGGGCTTAGCTCAGTAGGAGACAGGGAGGTCCGCCACGGTGGCGGCTTTGGAGAAGGAGGGCGCCTGCAAGAAATGAAATTTCGCAACTAGGGTTCGAGGATTGTTGAGGGTTTGATTCACGATAGGCTAGTGATGCTCTAGCCGAAGTTAATTGAGTATTGGTTGAAGGATCGGCTGAAATCGAAGTTGGGCGAGCTTGAGCTTGTCGCCATGGCGAAAATGGAAGGAGCTTATTGGGTTGGGAGAAGAACAAGGAAGGCAGAGGGAATGAGAAGGAGGCTTGTTGCGGTCGGTTTCTAGCCAAGAATTGCAGCATGGGAGTGGGATTCGTGGCGGCAATAGCTGGCTTCATCTTGAGAGGCTTCAAGACCTCCCTCGATGGAGCGAACGGCCGGAGTGTTCTTGATGGAAGCGAGCGGTGTTGGGGAGAAGGGCCAGCAGCGGGGACCATTGTCGATGGTGGGATTTCAATCATCGTCAACGGAATGGGAAATCAACAAATGGCCCACACGGCGGTGAAGGTTATGGTGGAGGCAAAGCAAATTGAGCATTTGGTACCCGGTTGCGCGAGATAGGGCTCAATGGATAGGTTATCTATCATGCGGAATTTTGATGATAGATTTTATTTAGTGATGAGTTGCGGATATCGCCTCTTGTAAAATTTTAAGATGAAAATACTATTCACAGAAATTATAATAATTACGATTTAATTACAGTGCACATATTTACATTTTCCTGATTTTGATTTATCGAGACAATTCAAATATTTTTATAACTTTTTGAAACTTTGTTTTTCAAAAGGATTTGATCTCAGAATGCTTCTATAAAATTTTCAAGCCAAAATATGGTTCCATTATTTTATGGAAGTTCTGACATTGCATTGTTTTGATTTGAAAGTTGTATTTTCATTTTGTCTCTTCATTTCTTTATGCATAAAATTTTAATTGCTGGCTAAAATGATTTAATTGAATGATCAGGGTTGTCATGGCAATTTTCTAAATTTTACTTTTTACATTATTGCCTTTTACCATTATCCATTCATTAATTCTCTTTATTTGATTTCTCATGCAATGCAAAAACTCCAAGGAAAATTCAAATAAAACCAATAATGTCAAGAAGTTCAAGAATAAATATTTTCAAATTTAAAATATTTATTTTTACTTAATTGCATTTTTCGGGATGTTACAAAAATCAAGAGCTGGAGCTAGCCGGAGATCGAGTCCTTATAGATCGGAGATGAAGGAGGAAACACGTCATTTGAAAAGGACAAGGCGTTGGAGTATAAGCGCTTGAGGTACAAGCAGTGCCTACCATATATAGGATCAATTTTTTCTAACATGTAATCTTCAGTATGTTAAATTCTTTCTCTCTTCACAGTGTCTTCAACAGTAATCTTCGTGTGTTAAATTCTTTCTCTTCACATGCTGGATTTTTTACTGGTTTTACCTATGTATGGCACGTGTTGGACTTTTTACTGGATTGATGTGGATGGATTCAGTTTAATTAGGTGCCGTATTTAAAGGGCCAGGAGGCTTTGCAAACGCGGCATGTCTCCTTATTTCAGCTTTTTCATCTATTCTAGCCTCCAGAGGTACTAGTACGGCTCTCTAAGTTTTCATAATTTTTTATGGAGCTGCTTCCTTAGTTAGTAGTGCTAAATATTTAAGAGATAAACATGTAGTGAGTTGTGTCAGGGAAAAAAAGAAGCTAACGTTGGTGGCTACCTATATATGCGTGTAGTCCAACTTTTGTAAATCTGACCACGTACGTCGTTATTAAGGGTGCGTTTGGTTCCCTGTACCAGGGTGAACCGGATCATCCCGTACGCGATCTGATTTGAATCCTGTGTTTGGTTGGCTGAACGGAACCGTTCGATACGGGACGAGGTGGTACAGATTCCTAGAATATTCTTTGGAGATGCTGTACGGTTCCGTTCGGCAAATTTCCTTGAATCAATCGGTACAGGACCGCGTCGTTCCTCCTCGCTCACTGCGACGCTTGGTGGAGGATTCTCGCCCCACCTCCTCACCGCTCACCCGAGTGAGGGATTCCTCTTCCTCGCCCCACTCGCGTCGCCTCACCCTGCGCTTCGCCGTCGTCTCCGCTTCACCGTCGCGCCCCTCTACCATCGTCAACCATCGCGCCTTCTCCGACTGCTTCGCCAAGTGGAAGATCCTCGCCACGCCAGACTTCTCCGACTGCTTCGTCTTCCACTCCGGTGATCTCACTCCGGCGCCGTAGCTCTCCTTCTCCCAAGGTGCCGCCTCTTCTTCTCCCTTCCCTCTCCTCTTCTCCCGGTCAGATCTAACTATTTGCGGCGGTGACCTAGGGCATTCCCTCCCCCTCCTCCCTCCCCACGCCAAGCACGATTCCGGCCCGGTGGATCCTTCCGCCCTCGATCCTTGCTCTCTCCTCCGCTGCGGCCGTCTGCACGTTCTTCTTCAGGTCAGCATTATGATTTGTATGGTTTATTTCATATTTATGTTGCGATTTTATGATCATACTCTACCCATTTATGGTCATTTCTAGGTTGAATTTTTAGGTGGGTTTACAACATTAGATTCGCATCAGTGTTGATGGAAAGTTCATTCCCCGTAGTGATTTTGGCCACTAGTCGAAAGACAAAGCCATAATGAAGTAACCAATGAGCAATTGAAACAGCACTTGAAATGATACGGGTAAAATCCATTCAGCTCAAAATAAAAGCCGTAATGAAGTTGACATATCATGAGATCACTTCTTTTACTAAGTTCTTCAAGTGAGTAGGTAGCTTAGGTGTGCAGCAAATGCCTACACAGATTGTTCTTTGAACCTTCCATGCCTGAATCCTGGAGGGATTGCCTCTTATCTTCACTATTGGAATTCAAAATAACATATGTGGGAAATTGTGATCCATTATGCACATTGTTTTTCTCCTAGTTTATTTGTTACTTTTTTATATATAACATTTTGTATGATATCTTACCTGACCTCAGTTTGCATGCACCATATCAGTGCTATCAGATTCCCATTATACCATTGATTTTCCTTGAACACATGCCATCACAAAATAGGATCAATATTGTCATAGCTTTACGGGAGGTCATAGCTTTAAACACTGCATCCCTAGCATATGCTTCAGAAAGAAATCTGTTTGTGCCCTCTCTCTTTGTGGAGCGGTATGCAATTGCTGTTTCTGGAATATTTTCATTGATGTGGCATTTTCCATGTTTGAAAGTCTATATGATAACTTTGCTCATATCATTTTAGATTCGTTTAATGTATGATAACTTTATAGTTTCTTATATACATTTTGTTTTGTATTGACACAAGAGTATATACTTCTATGTTAGGAGAGAAGAGTTTCCTCATGATTTCTAGCTGTTTTATTGAGACTGAAACTGGTCCAGTGGTCTTGCCCATCCTTTTGCAGCAACCAATGTTTGTAATTACATGTATCCAGTAATCCTCTTCTATTCTCTTATTTGTGACAGTCTTATTTGTGACATGGACATGAATATAAAAATGTTCTGCTGAGGTCTTTCTCTTGCGCCAGATAGAATGTCAGTGGTTTGCCGCTAGCTATGCATCAATGGAGCCCTTTTGTCATATCAAGAACCAATTTCAGTCAACTATACTTTTCCCTCTAATTCTTTTGGTCTGCTAGCTTCTCTATATCTTTCAGTTAACTATGCATATGTGGCTGATGTTGTGGTAATTATTACTTTAATTTTAGATGGACAAGAGGAAGTTTAGGCAGAAGAAGATGTTGATTAATCTTCTGCTGCATATGTGGCTGCTTGCATGATGATGTTGTATGTACGGTGTAGGATACGTAATAAGAGACGACGCATTACGTATGGCCCAATCGAGCAAAGTGACAAGAATAGAATTGATTATCTGAATAATAAAATTTGGAAGAATGATACAACTTGTATTGCAGCGATAAGACTTCAAAGAGCTCCTTTCTTTAGGCTATGTCAATTATTGAGAGAACGCTCTTTGCTTCGTGACACTATACATGTATGTGTTGAGGAGCAAGTTGCCATGTTCTTGAACACAGTTGGACACAATTTAAGGAATAGGATAGTTGGTACCAACTTGATGAGATCAGTGAAACAGTTAGCGGATATTTTGGGCATGTCCTCCATCTTTGTAGGCGAGTTCTGAAATGATCTTATTAAGCCACCTTCATTGGAGACACCAACCAAAATTGCAGAAACCCAAGATGGGATCCATATTTTAAGGTATGATAGCTAACAAGTATGCTAGTTATTTTTTGTGTGGATAAAATTTCATGGTTACTAATTTTTGCCAATTTATTTGACCAAATAGGATTGTATTGGAGCCATTGATGGTACACATATAAGAGCTTCATTAGTAAATCTATGGAAGCAGACATTTCGTGGTAGGAAATCATTTCCTACTCAAAATGTGATGGCAACAGTAGATTTTGAGCTTCGATTTACCTATGTGTTGGTGGTTGGGAGGGACTGACTCATGGCGCTACAATTTTAGCAGATCACGATAGAGCGTGAGAATGGCTTACGTGTCCACGAAGGTAAATGAAATCCTTGTAGCGATATATGTTCATACCAAATTGTTAGAAACCAATGTCATTAATAATGTCATTCTATTTTAGGGAAATTCTACCTAGTAGATGCTGGATATGGAGCCAAACCTGGGTTCATGCCACCTTTTCGGGGTGTTAGGTACCATTTGAATGAGTGGGGGAACAATCCAGTACAAGATGAGAATGAATTGTTCAATCTCAGACACTCCTCCCTGCGAGTAAGCATAGAGCGTGCGTTTGGATCACTCAAGAGGAGATTCAAAGTCCTTGATGATGCCACTCCATTCTTCCCCTTCTCAACTCAAGTCGATGTTGTCCTCGCTTGTTGCATCCTTCATAATTGGGTTCTTTCTCAAGGAACTGATCAGTTTGTTCTATCAGAGGATTCTTGGACACCTAACCCCCGTAGGACAGCAAGGGAGCAAGCAAATGACCATAGAGCCATGGTTGACAAGAGGCAGAGTATTGCTCATGAGATGTGGGAGAACCATCAAAACTACCTAGGCCATTAATCATGTGAACCTTGTATTCTCATTTTCATGTGAACCTTGTATTCTCATTTTCATGTGATGTGGAAGTTGCAATTCATGTGTGTTTGCCATGCCTGAGAATCTTCTGATGGCTTCTTATATTCTGCAGTCTTATACTCTTCTGTAGCACTTCAGTTTATTTCATGTTAAGAATTATAAATGCTAATGTCTTCTCTGATGCTTAGCTTTTGCAAAATAACAGGGTGCAGTGCTTGAGTACCATAGTGGGCAAGCACTGACTTATGATTGTTTAATATCATTTATTGTGCAATATAATGATTATTTTTGTTTTCTACCTATTATTGTAGGCAATGGACTTCGATCATCAGGGGGATAGTATGGGGGGTAACAATATGGGTGGTAGTGCTGGGGTTGTTTGGACAAACGCAATGTCTTCATTTGTGCTAACCTACTTGTGTAATCTAGTGGCTAGTGGTACAAGAACATCTACAGGCTTTAAGCAATCTCATCTCAATAGTTGTGCTAAGGAATTGAATGAGTATATGAAGGTTCATGTGAGTGGCATTCAGGTTAGTAACCACCTTAGGAAATGGAAAAAGATTTGGGCAAAGATAATCAAACTGAAGAACTTAAGTGGTGCTCTTTGGGATGAGGGTACCTTCACTATTAGACTTCAGCATGAGCATTACACTGGTCATATTAAGGTAATTTGCTTTCTAGTTGCAATAATCATGTTTGTACTACAGATTGTTGTTGCTTGACAAAGATTACTTCTCTAATGATGACAGGACCACCCCAAGGATGCTGGTTTCTTGAACACTCCCCTTGAGCATTATCACGAGATGGCCACTATTTTTGGAAATAGCATGGCAACAGGACAGTATGCTAAGGGAGCAAATGATCCTTTGGCTACCAATGTGATTGAAGTTGAAGAAGGAGCACCAACCCCTGAACATATGGGTGTGGAAGATGTGACGGCGTGAGGGTATGGTGGAGGTGAATCCTCGGCAAGTAAACCACCAAAGAAGAGGGCCAAGATATCTGCGATGATGACATGCTTTATGTCATGACCATCGGTATTGATAGACTCGCTCAAGCTATTGAGAAGGCTAATAGTTCGGATACCAGTGTTCCAGAAGATCTTTGGGACAATATGATGGATCTCCCTGGATTTGATGAAGCACATTTAGCTCATTACTATGCTTATTTGTGTGAGAATGTTCAACTTGCCCGAGCATTCAACAAGCAGCACTTCAAACAAATTGGTTTGGGTAACTAGATACATCACGAGGAAAACACATGAGGTTAGACTATCGCCCTCATTGATTTTTCTTAAGTTTGGTAATGCCTTGTACTTATTTCCAACTTTCCTATACAACCAGCGATAGAAGACAAACCAACCTGAAATATAAGGCCATCTGCATCATGTGAAAGTGATGGAATAAACTCCTTAAGTAGCTTTTTCTTGACCAAGAAAATGTACTTCATAAAAAACATAAGAATGGATCAAGAAAATTCAGCTGTTTTGGTTCTAGGTACCGAAAATAGTTCCATATCATATTTGTACACTGGATTGCTCTTAGCACCACTCTCAAACTGTTTTTTCTCATAACCATGCAGATTGGTATATATGGCATTATTTGAGTTCATAAGATTCTGCCTTTTGGGGTTTTCATATATGCTTTTCAACTGATGACTTAGCAAATTCCTATCGCAGATCTTGTGAGCCCTGTGGATTATCTGTTCCGCTACTGCTGTATGCTCGTTTCCTTTTCTGCTACTTCATATTTCCTTAGTTGGTAAGAACCTTAGTTGGAAAGTACAGCATGCACATGATGTTGTGTATGTTTGGTTTTTTTAACTTGCAACACATATCTCATTTTTCCTGATTGCAAAGTGCACATGATGTTGTGAAGTAACTGAATGCTATACATTTATTGCTAGTGAAGTAACTGAAGTTACGTGTGTTCCAGCTAGCTGCATCTCCATCCCGATCATGCCATGGGGCTCCTCATCTCATACAATGATCTTTACCCGCATTTGCATGCAGGTACTACATTGGCTGGCAATATCTGTAGAGGCGTTGAATTCTAGCAAGCTTGAAGGCTCTATGCATGGAGATTTTTTTTTTATTTTTGCTAGATGACTTGTAGTTATGATGGTGGTGCTTGGATCTTGATTGTTTCAACTCTGGAATCGGCGGCGAAGGTGTTCAAAAGTTGAGGAAGTTCTGATATTGTGATCTGGTTTTAGTTAGTTGTGGTGAGGCTTTGTTGCTGTGGGCTTGGTCTTTTGAGTAAGATGAATGATGTTTTGTGATCTGGCTTGGTGATTCTGGGATGATAGAACATAGTATGGAGTTAGTAATGTTTACTTGTAGTTCAGGTCTTGAGTAAGTTTCATGAAGTGCTTTTGAGCTGGTATGGCATTGTTAGTGTTATTGAGAAATGCTTTTGTTTCATGCTTTTGAGACTATTATGTATAAGTTCATGTCAGTGTTATTGAGAAATGCTTTTGAGCTGGTATGGCATTGGAGATAAGAATCTGGCACTTATATATAGTTTTGTTTCTGAAACAGGGTGTTTTGATTTGTTATAAGCTGTACTTCATGTGCTATTGGGTTAGTTTAGCCGCAAGTTCGACCTGTTAACGACCATTGCAGTAGCCAGATTCTTGCAGAAACGCGGCATCCCTCAAATAAACCAACCTCATCTCAATTCAACTTTATCCCTCCAACCAAACATCATCTCGTACCATCCTGTACCATTCAATTCAAGCAACCAAACATCATCTCGTACCATCCTGTACCATTCCATCCAAGCAACCAAACAAAATCTTGTATCATTCCATTCAGGCAACCAAACACCTCACCTGTACCATCTCATCCAGGATCATTCCATCCATCCTGTATCATCCCGTTCCATTCACCCTTGTACAGCGAACCAAACGCACCCTAAGTGGTAATTTCTCCCATGCATGCATGCAGTTGATCGAAAAGATGTATGGCACGTGTTGGACCTATGGTGCCCTATGGTGTACATTAGTCTCACAGATGTATGGCACGTGTTGGACCTTTGTACCTGATTGATGGGGTTGAATTAGTTGCTTAATTAACAATTTTGGTGCCCTATTTAAAGAGGCCAGGGGCTTTGCAAACTTGGCCATCTCCATCTGCTTCCTCTTTTTGATCTATATATCGTAGCCTGCAGGAGGTACAAGTACTGCTTGCTAATTAAGTTTTCATTTTGTTATGGAACTGCTTGCTTAGTTAGGGTGTGTTTGGTAGAGCTCCAGCTCCATTAGATCTGTGGATCTGGTGGAGCTGGGTATTTTTATCTCCACCGAATATGTGGAGCTGGAGTTGTGAGTACATTGAGAGTATTTAGATGGATCATCTTGTTTACATTTTGGACCAAAAATATAAACTTAATTCACTTTATTTTAGTCTATATGTTTCAGATCTCAGGTGAAGTTAGGATCTGGAGCTCTACCAAACAGGCTCTTAGTATCCTGAAATTTTTAAGAGAGAGAAACAATATTGTAAGCTGATTTTTAAGAGAGGTCGTGCTACCCGCCTGTAGTGAGTGTTATCGCATCCTCTGCCGTAAGACAGAGGGCAGTTCTACTACTGACGTGTAGGTCCCATGCTGCCACGCGTCAGTGGCAGTACTGTGATCTGTGATCAGCAGTGAGTTATGTCAAGAAAAAAAAAACTTACGTCCGTGGCTATCTACCCGTGCACTCCAACTTTTGGTAAATATAACGACGTTGTTTTTATGTACGTACGTTAATCAAGTGGTAATTTCTCCCGTGCAGTTGATCGAAAAGAAACGTAGTCAGCATGGAACCGCAGAACGCTAAGCGACCGACGTCGGTGAAGGCCGACGACAGCAAGTGGACTGCATACTTCATCGACCCCTGCCCTTTGCCTTGCTCTCACCAGGTACGTACATACGTATAGCAAGCAGCAACAACAAAAAAAATAATTGATCTTCTTTAATTAATTATAATTAACTAGCTGGCTCGTTATAAAGCTGCAAGGAAGCTAGCTTGCTGCTGCATGTCTTATATATCTATTGTGCTTTTTTCATTTACTTTAATTTGTCAAAGTCAAATTTTGAACCTAAAAAATTCAAAGTTTTTTTTTTCCAAAATAGAATTCTTTAGGACCCCAAGTCTACTAGCTGTTAATATATATATATGATAAAATTCCTTTGTTTCTTTGATTTTTTTCTGTCAATAAATAAAAAGCCGAGGCCACGATGAAGGAGAGGAGGGACGAGCTTATACGGCAGGTTCGCTGCATGATTAAAGAGTATTATACAAGCAGCAAGAAAGATTTGTCGGAGGGGATGAAGACCGTTGATGCCGTAGAACGACTCGGCGTTGGCTACCATTTTGAGAAAGAGATTGCCATGTTTATGCACCTTCTCAACAGCACGCCGGCTGGGGACGATGACTTGTGTGCGGTCGCCCTCCGGTTCAGGCTGCTGAGGCAACACCGCTACGACGTTCCATCTGGTACGTAGTTACATATCTTCATCAAATTAAGCAATTAATTAATCCTCTCTCTGTATGTGTGTGTGTGTGATGTGCGACGGATATATATATATAGCACGTACGTAACTACAGACAGTTGTTTAATTATCCTAAAGAAATGACAAATTTGATAATGTACCGGATGGATGGATGCAGATGTGTTGGAGAGTTTCAAGGATTTGAATGGGGACTGGAAGGACGCCTTGCGATCTGATGTTGATGCTCTACTCAGTCTGTACGAGGCAGCTCACCTTGGCAAATGTGACGAGGACTTGCTCAGCAGAGCGGTTGTCTTCACCACGGATTGCCTGTCATCCCTTGCGAAAGGTGGCCGGCTGACCGAGCCCGTCTTTCAGAAAGTACAGCATGCACTGACCTCACCGACGCAACGGAGATTGAAGAGGCTGGAGGCCAAGCTCTACATCTCCATATACGAGAATGACGACGAAAGCAACCAGGATATACTTGAGCTTGCTAAGCTAGACTTTCACATCTTGCAGATGATGCACCGTGACGAGGTCAAGCACATCTCACTGTGAGTAAAGCTAATTCTATTGGGATTATTAAGCTTTACCAAGCGCGCCTTATTGCAATCAGCATCCGCTTGCATCATATATATCCCTAGCTAGAAGTTGCCAAGTCTATGATGCATTTGCTTGCTTTAATTACTAAAGGTGGTTTAAGGACCTTAATCCCCGGAGGACGCTGGGTCAATGCTTACGGGAACGGCCGGTGGAGTGCTACTTTTGGGCGCTTGGTGTTTTCTACGAGCCACAATATGCCAAGGCACGCATAATGTGTGCAAAATTTATCAAGTTATCCTCAATTTTCGATGATATATATGATACGTACGGCACTTTGGAAGAGCTTCATCTGTTTAACCAAGCAGTCCAGAGGTAAGCTAGCTCTTGGAACTAACATCATCCCTTAAATTTTATTGTGAAACTTTAGGTACGTACTTAGATTTTACATGCATATACAATATTCTGTTAAGTAGATTAGCGAACCATGCACGTACGACTAATTTCGTCTAATCTTCAACTTTTAAAATTAGTAAGTTGTGGAAATTTTGTCATTGTTTTTGTCTTGTTCTCAATAATAGTTGGGATGAAGAAGGTGCGAAACGCATAGGTAAATGCTTTGGGTTCATGATGTCCACTCTATCCAAGACACTAGAAGAATTTTTGGCTGACGGTGCTTCACCCGTGGGAGTTGATTGTGCTAAGGAGATTGTAAGTACACATACAATGAATACTCGAACAGTCCATTACTTGATATTAATTAATGATATACAGATGTAAAATGATCCAATGCCAATGGATGGGGGGAAATAACACGCTAGTGCTTACCAAATATACATATATATATGTAGATCAAGAAGATCAGCAAATGCATGTTACAAGAGGTGATATGGAGAGAAGAGGGAAAAGTGCCAACTGTACATGACCATCTTAAGGTCACCACAATAACCTCGCAATATTGGGCATTGGCATGCATGTCCTTTGCTGGAATGGGCGCAACCGACGACGTTTTTACCTGGACACGCTCGTATCCTAAGATTATAGAGAATTCTACAGTCATATGTCGCCTGATGGACGACATTTCTGGACATGAGGTGAGACACATTTAACTCTAGTTCTATATATATAGACGACACACATGTACTGTGTATATTATATTCCATGCATGCAGCTAGCGCATACCCAGTACGTACGTACGTACCATAATTAATTAACTAGCTTGTTTGACTTGCTTAATTATTCTTTCGACAGTGCGAAAAAGAGAGGACCAATGTTTCTACTGCAGTAGATTGCTACATGAAAGAGCATGGCGTAACAGTCCAGCAAGCGAAGGAAGCGCTATCCTGCCTTATAGAGGAGCAGTGGAAGAGCATCAACCAGGAGTTTCTCAGCAACACCATGATACCCGTGCCAGTGCTCACTCGTGTGATAAACCTTGCACGGGTCATGGAATGCCTTTACAAGAAGGTTGATGGTTACACACACTGCTCGCAAATAATGGACTCCATAGACCAAGTGCTGGCTAGATGCGTCACTACAGGAAAACGTGGTTGATTCGTCGGCCAACCCTATTTTCGTCAGCCTAAATTAAGCCGACGAAATTAAGTTTATAAATTCGTCGGCCAGGTCAAGCCGTCGAAAATATATATATAATTTCGTCGGCCTAGATCAACCGTCGAAAACATATATATAATTTCGTCGGTCAAGTTTTAGCCGTCGAAAGTAGTACTTAAATTCGTCGGCTAAAACCGTGCCGTCGAAAATGTCACTTAAATTCGTCGGCTCGTATGGCCGTCGAAAATACTCGTGACCTAAAGCCCCGTGGCCGCAGCCAAAAAAAACCCTGGTCGCAGTTTTCTCCCGCGCGCCCCGCTCTTCCCAGCGCCACGCCGCCGCCGCCGCCCAGCGCCGCCGCGCCGCCCCTCCCAGCGCCGCCGCCACCTATGGTCTCGGTGCGCTCGGCCTTTGGCGAGATCTTCGCCCGACAACCGTCTTGGCGGTCCGTATGAGCAACAAGCGGGCCAAGGGCCACTACTGAGGGCGTCGAGCTCATCAACTCTGTCCTCGTAAATGCTCGCAAGGAGGCCGAGAACTGCGACTGCCTCTAGGGTATACCATCTCTTCTCATCTAACCTGCCCATTCCATCTTTTTTGCATGAGTTTTGTTTGATCTGGGAGGGGCCCTACAACGGAGAGACCTAGTCTAGATCTGGCGATTCGATTAACATCGGCCTCAATTTGGCAAGCAAGGAAGTTGCCGCTTTTGCATCGTTAGGCATACGACAATTGTTCTCCAATGTTGATATTTTCATCCTATCGATTCATGGGTGGTGTTGTGTTATTATAATACCTATAGCCTGTGGAGAGGTTGTTATAGCGTGCATCAATTGAATTCAACTGCTAATTGTTGCGGATCAGTTCTACAAAAAACTGTTGTGCATCTGGGTAAATTGCTATCTAGCATGATAATCGGTCATTTCTATTACTCAAACATGTTGTCAAATTATCATAGAAGCAATCGTGCTATTATGTGGTCTATTCGTGATTAACTTGGAAGGGATGTGCCAGTCAAAATAGTAAGCTCCATGAGATGTTCTTAATTTTTATGATGCATGTTTTGTGGATGAGCTCCTAGCTGGCTGTCCTGGTGTAGTGTAACCTAGCTTGATTAACATCAATTGTCGGCAGGACGGATATTAGTTTTTCTTCCTGCCTTCTTTGTTTTTAGTTTTCGACTTAATTTTGACATCTTGTACCAGAGGGGTGCTGCCCTAGATATCTATGTATCTAAAGTTGTCCGTGTAAATGGGAAGGCCTTGGACAAGGCTGCTAAGGTCACCTTGATTGGTGGCGATGAAGTTATTTTTAGTTCACTCGGGAGGCATGCTTATGTATCCTTCTCTGTCGCCAACTGCTTTCTTTAGTGCTTACCTATTGGTACTTGTTTAAACAAGCATGTGTTTTAGATGTGAATCTCCTTAACGTGTTGGCAGATATTTCAGAAACTTCCAGAGGACAAATCTAGTGCATCAACATTTTCTTCCTCTTGTGTTATCCAGCAAGGGCGATATTGATGCCATACAACCGGAAATGGCGCCCTCCGTTGGTTCCTCATGGTGAGTCTATTTTATAAAAGCTTCCTTTTCCTCCCTAAGGCCATGATCCTATTAACTTTTGAGGTATTGAGTTCATAGCATTTAGCATTCAAGATAATCATGGAAAAGGGATGTTAGGAAACATAAGTGGACTTCTATTTTTAGGCTCTTGGCCCTCAAAAGCTGGGCATCTTTATTATTATCATACTGCAGTAAAAGAGAAAAGTATATGTCTAGAATAATGTCTATTTTATGTTCAATAGATACAGAGATAGTCAGCGGTTTATGTAAAATAATGGAGGGCAGAGCCGGTTTATTGAAGAAAATGTACCATTTGCTCAACATCAAGCTGTTAAAAGAGGATCTGAAGAAGGCACTTGTTAATGCAAATGATATATCGAGTCACTTGATAGTTTTCCATATTATCTGAGGTATACACTAACACCTCTTTTACTATGTTGTTTGCAATTATTTATTTGAGGATGTACACGTTTTGAGCTTAAGAGAAGTGAAATTGGCCCTTTTGTCGACACAAAGTGGCATTGAGTCTCTAACTCTGTTTAAACTTATACGATTATATGCATTGATTTTATAATTGAAAGTCCCATAATAGGACTATTTCCTAACTTCATATGTTATTGATCTAGTGCATTGTGTTGTCCTTTATTCTATGATCTTATAATGTTTTCTCCTGTACTTCACTTGATAAGCAAAAATTTCTAAATGATCTCTAGGATGCCATGTCCTTAATTGCTTAGTTGTGTAACATCATGATGTCTGGGTTTGCAATGGCGTGACTTCATCATGTTATTGTTTTCTGGTTCCTATGTCTTAAACTATAACGCAATAATATTAAATATAAGCAAGGATATTGTTATCAACATGTATTTCTCTTCATTGTTTAGAACAATAGGCTGTTGTATGTTGATTGACTACTCGGTTGTTAAAAACTATCTTTTAATAGCTTCTCATCCTTGCAAAGAGAATAACAAAGGTGATCTCTGTCATCAGCATATGTAAACTTATGTTGCAAGAAAACCATAAGTGGACAAAACATATATCTTCTCTTTGTCAACGAGTATTATTATCTGGTCCAGCAGGTACCATTCTTGCTCATTAGAAATTTCAAATGTCTATCTACACAAATTCTAGTCATTACTGTGGACTTTAATGTATTGTTTACCTGCTAGCTTCTAATTTTTGCAAGTCAATAGTGTTCATTATCATCTGTTATTTATCATTACAGGCAAATTGGCCATTTTATATATGTAAAAATGATTGAGGCATTATGTTCTCTGAGAAATTATGTAGGATTACTATAAGCTTTGTGGGTGGTTCCATCCTCCCGCTATGTGATTCCTCTAAATCATAATAATGGGACATTCTTAAAATTTCACTACTACATCGCCTCATCGCGACCCCCATCACTTTAGGGTAGGTCCGGCAGCGATGATAATATTATCCTTCGGTTCCAAATTCAACCGGTGATATATTATCACTGCCGTTAAAACTTCAATCGGCGGTGATAAGAATAGTATAAATTTCTCGCAGGAATGGAGGTAATATCATTGCGGTTTGATAGAGAACCGCGGTGATAAGAAGATATCACTTCCGGTTTATATGTAAAACCGTAGTGATTTATTATTGCCGGTTCTATAGTAAAACCGGTAGTGATAAGACCATTTTCATGGCGGTTTTACTATAGAACCGCAATGATATCTTGTTCCCCATTATTAGTTCGATCTGAAACATAAGAAACATTGTAATTTATCTCGCATGAACATATGAAAGCATAATTAGTTAAAAAAGCAGAACATTTGAAAGCATAATTAGTTAAAAAACAGAACATATGAAAGCAAATTTGTAATTTGCAGGATATGTATTAATTAAAATAACATTACAAAACATAATTTGTCCATCATTACATATTTAGTCCTAATTATAATAGTCTAATGGCGTGAAGCCCTATATCCAAAACTCGTCGTCGTCCTCCTCCTCCTCCTCGTCGCCGGAGCTGCCGCTTGATGTGCGGCGATGCTCGTCCTCCTTCTCATCCGAATCCGATTCGGTCGCGGAGTTGGTCTTGCCCCAACGCCGCAGTTCCTCGCCACCGTCCGCTGTAAATGCGTTGTCGTTGTGTCGTCCTCCTCCTCCTGTGCCCCTCTTCCTCCTCCTCGCCTCCACCTCCTCCTCCTCCTTCTTCTCCTCCTCCTTCTCTAGCGACGGAGTGGGGCTTTGCCCAACACGTGCACGCTTCTTGGGGTGCCATTCTTGCAACAAGAGTGGATTGTGTGGGGTTGCCATTCATGCAACAATAGTGGCATTATATAGCAATAGTTGGCGGAGAGGAATGTGAAGCGCAACAAGAGTGGATTGTGAATGGGAAGAACAGCAGATTGGCGGAGGAATGTGAAGCGCAAGCGGTTGGCGCGGCGGAAGAATGGGCAAGCAGCGAGAGAAAGGGCATGCGCGACGCGGGAGGTGGAAACGTTCGAGTATCATCGCGGTTGATACCTATAACCGTAGTGATATATTCTGCCGGTTTAACTTACGGTACGGCAATGATATTTAAAGTTCTTGCCGGTTCAGATATTCAACGGCGGTGATATGTATTTTCATGCAGCAATTTTTTGCGCGTAGTATGACCTTATCATTGCCGGTTCTGCGCGAGACCGGCGGTGATAAGGTATTTTCCCGCGTAATATGACCTTATCACTGCCGATTCTTCGCAGAGCCGGCAGTGATAAGCTATTTATATAGCAAGCTTCACCTGACCGACTCATTTCCTGTAGAAGCGAGAAGAGAGGGCGCTCTTTGCTCGGTGTATTTTTCTGGAGAGGTCTTTGCGAAATTTTGTGTCGATATTTTGTTTACATTTTTCATCGAATCAACATCTTCTCCGACCGAAGCGGAACAAAGAGGAGTCTGTATTATCTTGGCGAGTTCTTTCATGAAAAATTGTATTAAAATTTTTCGAGGTTCTTGACTTGATGTATGTTATATTTGTCGTAAAATTTTACTTTCACGAGTGCTATAGGCGTTGATAATTGCTGATTGTGCGGTGTGAACAGTTTATGTCGATCTTGCTCAAATTAAGATCTAGCTAAATTATTGAATAAATTATAATTCATATTGTAGTGGATGTTTGAGTAATAAAATTGCTAGATGGACAATTATGCATAATTGTAATTAATGTAATTAATGAAAATTTGTTATATGGATTTTTAATAGTACAGATTGCTAGATGATCAATTATAAATAGTGAGAATTGCTAGTTGAATATTTAAATAATGGGAAATGGTAGATGGATTTTGCAATAATGAAAGTTGGAACATAAATAATAATTTAGAAATATATCCTTATATTCAATTATATGCTTGTTTGTTGTAGATTAATTTAATTTAATAGGTAGCGCTACATAACAAAATGAAATGAAGAAATCTTGTAAATAATTAAAAATGCTAGATGGATATTTAAATAGTGAAAAAGGTTTGATGTATTATATAGGCAAAATTGCTAGATGTATTTGTAAAACTAATCATTTACAATTATATTGTTATTTGCATAAATTCATATCCATTTTAGTGATGTAGTGGATGTTTAAGTAATAAAAATTGCTAGATGGACAATTATGCATAATTGTAATTAATTTAATTAATGAAAATTTGTTATATGGATTTTTAATAGTAAAAATTGCTAGATGATCAATTATAAATAGTGAGAATTGCTAGTTGAATATTTAAATAATGGGAAATGGTAGATGGATTTTGCAATAATGAAAGTTGGAACATAAATAATTATTTAGAAATATATCCTTATATTCAATTATATGCTTGTTTGTTGTGGATTAATTTAATTTAATAGGTAGCGCTACATAACAAAATGAAATGAAGAAATCTTCTAAATAATTAAAAAATGCTAGATGGATATTTAAATAGTGAAAAAGGTTTGATGTATTATATAGGCAAAATTGCTAGATGTATTTGTAAAACTAATCATTTACAATTATATTGTTATTTGATAAATTCATATCCATTTTAGTGATGTAGTGGATGTTTAAGTAAGAAAAATTGCTAGATGGACAATTATGCATAATTGTAATTAATTTAATTAATGAAAAATTGTTATATGGATTTTTAATTGTAAAGATTGCTAGATGATCAATTATAAATAGTGAGAATTGCTAGTTGAATATTTAAATAATGGAAAATGGTAGATGGATTTTGCAATAATGAAAGTTGGAACATAAATAATTATTTAGAAATATATCCTTATATTCAATTATAGGCTTGTTTGTTGTAGACAAATTACAATTATATTGTTATTTGCGTTATGTGCTTATAATGTGTTTATCATTTTAATTAATTAGCAATGCATGACTATCGTGAAGAATAAATTATTTTGATATCGTTTGTTCATATCTTTGAAATGTAGTTTGATATAATTAGCGTAGATGGACCGAAGGTGGATGTATGACACGGACCGTCGTGGTGCGAGTTCTTTAATGGTGTGACTTGTTTTACGAATGCGGTGCGGTACACAAGTCGAGAAACTCCGCGGACTATATGTGTTGTCCATGCGTTGATTGCAAAAATGAGAAGATGTTTTGTAACATAGAGTCGTCGTGCACACTTGCTTGAAGGGGTTTCAAGGTGGCTATACATGTTGGGTGAGCACGGTGAAGATGATATTGTACATGAACGGCAACACATTGATGAAGATGATATTGTACATGAAGGGCAACACATTGATGGAGATGGCGGAGACAACGATATGGCGGTGGAAGATGCATTCGTTGATACCCACGAAGATGATCTAGATCAAATCTTTGCGTGATGGGGAGGGGGACTTCACGAGTGAAAGGGAGTTTCAAAAGTTCCAACGTATGGTAGAGGACTCTACAACGCCATTGTACCCGGGCCGCAGGAGGAGCATGAAAGTCGCATACCGTGCTTTCACTCTGCAGCTTGAAGGCAAACAATGGTTGGTCCGATAAGAGCTTTCTTGAGTGTTATGTCTCTTGGGGACTTGCTTCGAGAGGGTAACGTGTTGCCTTCAACTACGTGCGAGCCAAGCGGGTTATGCGCCTGTTGGGACCGGAAGTACAAAGAATACACGCATGTCCAAGCGATTGCATATTGTATCGCGAATGAGTTTGCGGAACATGGATGCTGTGTTGTTTGCAAAGCAAAAGCGGTATAAGAACATGACAGCGATATCGAGAACGAAGATGTCGGGTGAGGTGTAAGAAGAAGAGGTGTCCCGTAAGGTGGTGTGGTATTTCCTATAATCCCCGTCTAAAGCGATTGTTTGCGAACAAAAGGCATGCCCAATTGCTACGATGGCACGCCAAGAGCGTAGAAGGATGGAATGCTCGAGACACCTGCTGATTCTATGCAATGGAGGAACATCGACGAAAAATAAGAAGCGCTTTGCATATGATGTGAGAATATAAGGTTCGGGTTGAGTACGGATGGGATGAATCCTTTTGGCAACATGAGTAGTCGTCCTGACACTTGGTCGGTGACTTTATGCATCTACAACCTTCCTCCTTGGCTTTGCATGAAGCGAAAGTACATTATGATGCCACTATTGATCCAAGGGCCCGAACAACTTTGGCAATGATATCGATGTGTACCTCAAACCATTGGTTGAAGATCTTCTAATATTGTGGACCGATGGTGTACAGGTATGGGATGAGTATAAAAGAAAACTTTATCCTACGGGCATTATTGTTTGTAACCATTAATGATTATCTGCTCTTGGCAACTTTCGGGCGAGACGACAAAAGGCTTCAACGGATCGTCTAGTGCACGGATGATCTGACTAGCCGTTGGTGAAGAACAATGAAAAATGGCTTACATGCGGCATCGTAGGTTTCTCGCAAGGATCACCCATACCGCAATAATAAGAGAGCTTTTGACGGGACAAAGGAGACGCCTTAGCTCAGAAGAATCCTGCTTGGAAGCAGATATTTGCGGCTGTAAAGGATCTTACAATTATTCACGAAAAGGGGCGGCGGTACATCTATTCCGACTTCGGGATAAGGCTCCTTTGTGGAAAAAAAATCGATATTTTGGATCCTACCTTATTGGCGGCACACGGAAGTTCGACCGCATAATCGGCGTCATGCACATAGAGAAGAACGTGTGTGACGACTTGCTTAGTATCTTCTTGGACATACCGCAAAGCGAAGATACACTTCAAGCAAGGATGGACCTCGAAGATATGAAATTGAGGAAGGAGCGCATCACGAAGAAATGGATCTGAGCAAAAAGTACCTTCCATGACTGCTACACTTTGAGCAAGAAAGAGAAAATTAGCGTTTGCGAATGCTTGCGGAATCAAAGTTCCGTCTGGTTACTCTGCTAACATAAAGAGACTAGTCTCAATGAAAGACTTAAAGTTAATTGGTATGAAGTCTCACGATTTCCACGTGATGATGACACGAGATGCTTCCAATTGCAATTAGGGGGTTACGCGGAGAAAGTCCGAGACCCAATTATCAAGTTGTGTTCATTCTTCAGCGATTTCACGAAGGCCACCGATCCATTAATACTAGATAAGGCTGCGGAAGGCGTGGTCCACACTCATGCGGGCTTGAGATGTGTTTCCCTCCATCTTTTTTGATATTATGGTCCATCTCATTGTTCACATTGTGAAAGAATCTGATTCTTGGTCCGTATTTCTACATCGATGTACCCTTCGAGAGATTGATGGGGTTATAAAGAAATATGTTCAGAATGGCAAATCGACCGAAAATTTGCATTGCCGATGGTGAGGGAACCGAGGAGGTCATTGAGTTCTGCGTCGATTATATGGATCTCAAACCGATTGGTGTGCTGTATCTCGGCATGAGGAAGGCTACGAGAAAGGACACTAGGCGAAATCGATGCGTACTAGCAATCTAGCTGCATTTACACAAGCACATTTAGCGTTTTGGGACAATCGGTTGTGGTGGCCCGTATGTCGACATGCACAAGACGTGCTATCCAAAACAAACCGAGGAGGTCGGAGGGTTGGCTCGCGAGAAACACAGAGATAATTCGGCGATTGGTTGTGTAGACACATGATCCGTCTGAGAGAGATCGCTTTCGGTTGAAATTGTTGGCTCGAGGGACCGTCAACTACAATTCGGACATTCAAGGATCGACATAAATGGTTTTACATTTTATACAAGAGCGCCAAGATAAAAGAGCACCAATCAAAATAGCGGTATCCGTATAGATGCATATGACAACAATGGAAATAGGCAAACCTACTACGGATTCATAGAAGAGATTTGGGAGCTTGACTATGGTCCTTTGAAGGTCCCTCTCTTTCGGTGCCAATGGGTCAGACTTCCCGGCGGCGTGAATATCGACAAGTATGGCATCACTACCGTGGACCTCAAACTCGTCGGATCTGAGAGAAGAACCATTCATACTTGCTAATTCATTACACAAATCTTCTTTATGGCGGCCGGCTAACAAGGAGCGCCACGTGGTTATTCAAGGAAAAAGAAGGATTGTCGGAGTTGAGAATGTTGTCGACGAGGAAGAGTACAACCAATTCGATGAGCTTCCCCCTTTTGGAGAGGGCGTTGACCTAAGTACCATGGAAGACAGTGACGAAGCTACATACATACGCCGCGATCATAACGAAGGTCGAGTCGTAGCTTAGTTGTAGTAATGAAATGTATGCTTTCTTTTGTATGAACGACATGTTTATTTTCTCATATGTAACAATTAATGTAATATATGCAATAATGGAAATTGAGGTTATGCTTTCTCATCTTACCCCATCTACATATAAAATTTCATGATCAAATTCGTCCTATATTAAGAGTAATAAAAAGACAAATTTTAACAGAATATGGGCAAAAGCTTATCATCTTTGCTTACCGTACAATGGACCGGCAATAATATTCCACTATCCTTGCCGGTTGTACAATGGACCGGCAGTAGTATTCCACTATCCTTCTTGGTGTATAATGGATGGCGGTAATATTCCACTATCACTTGCGGTTGTATAATGGACCGGCGGTAGTATTCCACTATCATTTGCCGGTTGTACAATGGACCGGCGATAATATTCCACTATCACTTGCGGTTGTACAATGGATCGGCGGTAGTATTCCACTATCGCTTGCCGGCATACAATGGCTCGCACAGCGATGATATACTATCCTTGCCGGTTGGTATGACCAACCGCAATGATATTCCACCACTATAAATAAAACGCCGCGCCTTCCTCTCATTTACCTTAGCCTAGCCCGCGCCCTCCTCTCACTTTTACAGTGCCGTCGCCTCTCGAGGCCCCGAGCGCCGCCGCCTCGGACCACCGCCGTCGGTTCGCGTCGAGCTCCCGCGCCTCCTCGACTCGGGCACGCGCCCGCCTCGACTCAGGGCGGCCGCGTCTCCTCCCCATCGCCTTCACCTCCCCACCGTCTCCCCGTCGCCTCGACCTCCCCACCGTCTCCCGCCGTCGCCTTGGTAATGCTCTCTTGCGATGTCACGAATGTGGTTGTCTTGAGATGTGAATGTGCAGATGTGAATGTGAATGTGAATGTGCATGTGATTGTGAATGTGATTGTGAATGTTTCAAATGTGCATGTGCAGATGCTAAGGGCGATCAATTCATTTGGCTTGGGGACCTAGCATGTGGGTATAGTGTTGATGAGGATTTGGGACTGCAATAGACAATTTGTGACAACTAATCTCAGATTTTCATTGCACTGTTTGTTGCTCTGTGATGAACTAGGGTAAAAGTATGACCGAACATTTATCTCTCTGTTTTAGGCCTTGAGCTGTAGACACATTATTTTTTGAATCATATTTTACATCGGCACTTGTTATGCTAGCTCACGTGTTACGATGCTATTAGAGTCTGTCACAGTGACATTTCCACATGCTATGGAAGTCACGTGCTTGGTTAACAAGGAATTAATTCGATCTGGGTATAATTCTTGTGATAGATTCTTAATTGTGCATTTAAGGTGGTAAGAGTTCAAGGCCTAATGCATAGAATAAATTGTTAGCCGATTCGTGATTGTAGTAAAGATTCTAATCTTTACTCTAACCCTAAATCTGAGAGCACCATATTCATTTTATTGTCTTTGAGGCAGATGGGTATAATTCATATTATGTATGACTTAACCATGCTTCTTGTTGTCTTGTTTATGTCATACATCTTGTTTGTGAATTATATATTCTCATATGTATGCTTAAGAGGAATAATGAACAAAGTCTTGCATGCACCATTGTATTGCATTTGGTAGACTTGGCATTTGGCCTTAGTAGACTTGGCATTTGGCCTTCCATGTCTGTGAGTTGTGAGCTAGTCCAAATGCTTTGAGTTAGAAACTTAGACTTGGTTCAATTCATTATTAAACTCATATTCATGACTTAACCATGCTTACTGTTGTCTTGTTTATGTCATACATCTTGTTTGTGAATTATATATTCTCATATGTATGCTTAAGAGGAATAATGAACAAAGTCTTGCATGCACCATTGTATTGCATTTGGTAGACTTGGCATTTGGCCTTGGTAGACTTGGCATTTGGCCTTCCATGTCCTGTGAGTTGTGAGCTAGTCCAAATGCTTTGAGTTAGAAACTTAGACTTGGTTCCGAATTCTGTTATTAAACTCATATTCATGACTTAACCATGCTTACTGTTGTCTTGTTTATGTCATACATCTTGTTTGTGAATTATATATTCTCATATGTATGCTTAAGAGGAATAATGAACAAAGTCTTGCATTGTAATGCCCCCATTTTTGATAATAAATATCATTAATGGGTACAGTGTGCTCACAAAGTACTAGTCCCATGATCGGTGGCTAGTGCGCACATTTACAAACCGATATCACATCCATACACATTTATTACATCGGTAGTAGGTTACATACAGATACTTTTACGGTACCAAAAGTAAACATTACGATGAAGATAAACAACTTGCATTATGCCCTTAGCCCATTAACCCCAGGCAGTGACAAGGTGAACCCTAGAAGAATTCATCGTCAAAGTCCCCGAATCCTGTATCCGTGAACGCATCGCTGGGGTAATCGGTTTCTTCACCTAAAAATATCAACAGTGGCAAGCTGAGTACTTACGTACTCGCAAGACTTTTTCAAATCCTATAATACATGCAGGCCAATTCAAAGGATGGCTTCTATTGTTAATTTTGCAGAAAGCGAATTTGAATCATAAAACAAGTAGTAATTGCAAAACGGGATTTAAGTAAAAGCAATTTGACAGATATGAAAATAATAAGTAAAGCATATGTAATAACTCACAGTCCTCCACGACGTGAGCATCGAGTCGTCCGTTGCCAACACAAGGCAAAAATCCGAGACAAATGCTTTTCAACAAATGTATCCAATCCATTTTGAAAATATCAAAACTGCTAACTATGTGATGACTTTACCAAGTGCCCATGACCGCGGGCGCGGCTAATCGATTAGTTTTTACTCTGCAGAGCTGTACAGCTTTACCCACAAGAAGTGATCATCTCTTTGTGCAGCGCTATTAACACACTTCCTTTCGTGTGCCGCAGAGAGATCAAAACATAACCGTTACATTACTTAATCCTAACTTTGCACCAGCATGGTGACGATATGCTATGGTGGTGAAAGATATTTGTACAATCACTGTACAAATTAATAAGGTGCTTGTACACTCATTTGTCACGTGAAATAGTGATCCTGACATGGCGTTCACCTACGAGCAACCAATCACAAGAAGCTCGTAATACTCCAGCCTACCAATGTGCAAAGTCAATTTTAAGTAACTTAATAGGTTAAAATGTCCCCATACCGATTACTTGTGGTTGTACGGTTATCTTGGCCTGAAAACAACCCATAGTTCGGTCCTTAACCCGACACGGGCAATAATCTCCCCCTACACTACGTGCAAATCCATGCACCTCCGGCTATTGCCAATAATTGCCCGCATCAAAACATAGTTTTATTTTCATTTTTAACCAAAATACCAATAAACATCATCATGTCTCAATATTCTCAAATTTCAACCGATCAAGTTTCCAATTGATTTGTCCCAAGTCTAAAGCATGGCTAAGCATGATTATTAACCATCGCATATACCCAAATTGACATCAGATATTGTCCAACCATAATTCTAGGGTTATCAAGGTTCACATGTCAATACTAAGGGAATTTCATAAGACAACAGGTATATCTACCATTACCCACAATATAGCAGAGTTTAATGAATATACGCGTGCAATCAAAACATTTAATGAAAATATTTATAAAACTGGGATCAACATGGTCAAAGGAGGGTGCTTGCCTTCTTGTTGTCGTCAGCGAGGTCGTACTCACGTTAAATGGGTGACTAGTCTGACTTCGTCGGGTTCTACACGCGATCAATAATAATAACATAGCAAATAATAAGTCTTAATAAGGCAAAAAGAAAATAGATAGAAAAATCCAAATAAAACAGATTCACTAAGTAGGTATGTTATTAGTGGTTTATTATTCATAATATTTTGTTAACTATTTACATATGGGTGTATATATATATTCTTAATATCTTTGATTCAAGTATTAGTGAAATTTGTTTCATGAATTTTATTTTTATATTTTATAATTTCAGGATACCCATATTATGTATTTTACCATTTATAATTTTCAGGTTCTTAAAATTAAAATTGTTTAAACAGATTATTAGACTATTCTCTTTTTATGCATAATTGTCATAAACATTTTCTATAGTGAACCTTAATTATTTTTGCATATTCTGAATCTAAAATATTTTACACGAATTTAGAAATTTATTTCGTTAAATTCCGACTTATGGTTTAGAAGTTACAAACATTTGAAAAGCGCAAAGTCTTATAATACAGAAATTAGGAAATATGCCTAAAATGGAAAATCGTCTTCCAAACAGTGAATCGCCTTCTATTTTGGGCTGGTGCGATTTGTGACCACGACAAGTTGGGCCCTTACGTCGGCGACGAAACAGAGGTCCGCAGTTCTCGGCTCATCACCGAGCGAGCGGCAACGGCGGCACTCTGGTACCACCGTTGTCACCAGATCACCCATGCGCACCTAGGGGACAATGTTTTCGATAGGAGGAGGCGGGGCGTGGCCGTCGAGCTCGAGCGGCAGCGGCTATGGGCGAACGGTGAATCCTTGATTTCAGGGCTTCTCGAGTTTCATTAACACCAGATTAAGCATCTAGGGGTAGAAGAGACTCCGTTTTGGTGCTTGGATCAAAGAAAGAGCGGGCGGAAGGGAGGTCTCACCGTGCGAGTGCGGCGGCGGAGAAGGGAGCTCGGTGCGGTGGCTCACCGGAGAAGAAGGGTCCCGCTTGAGGTTGCGGATTGGCTCAAGACACCGTCAAGGTCCTTAACACCAAAGGAATCGGATGGAGGTTCACCAGAGAACACAAACCGATTCCTCCCCTTTTCACTGATCTTCACCAGAGTCGGGGAAGATGAAGCTGTTCTGGCGCAATAGGGGGAAGGGGTGAGGAGCCAGGGACCTCAGGTTGGTCTAGAGTGTGCGCAACGGGCTTAAATAGAGGATGAGTAGGGTTTTGGCGCAGGGATTGGGCTTCGGCCGAGGATAAGCACGCGAGGCGATCGTTGCGGCAGTGATTCTTTAGCCCTGCTGCGACGTGGAGATGCTTTGGCAGGGTCGTGCTGGCGTGGGTGCAGCTCTTGTCTATTGACGTTGCATCGTGGCTGCCGATCGGGTTCGAGGCATTGCCGTGGCATCGGATCAACGGTGGCGAAATCGGCGGATTCGCCGTCCCTCTGATGCAATGACTTTGGCGGTCTGATGCGAGATCTGTGGCGGCGTGGATGAGAGGAGGACGAAGTTGCGGCGGAGAAGGATAAGAGCGGAGTCGCTCGGTGGCATGCTGCTTGCAGAGGAAAAGAAGAAAAGCAACGAAGAAGAAGAAAGGTCAGAACCGGTGGTGACTCGTGGGGCCACTCGGCGGCGGTGTCGGCTAAAGCATCGATGGAGCCACTCAAGGATAAGTCGTGGCCAAAGTTTCGGTTAACCTATTTAATTCTAGGACAAGTTGTCTTCAGATTTTTATGATGATTTTTATTAGCATTATTTAGGTAATGACAAGTCTCGATAAAATTTTCAACTGAAAATTGTGGTTGTAAAATTTAATAAAATTCTAACAATGCCATTTTATAGATTTTTTAATTATTCTGTTTTATATTTATTTGATGATCGAGATGACATTATTATTTTATGAGAATTTTATCATAGATCTGAATTTGTTTTATTAACCTCTTGTAAAATTTTCATGATCAAATTTTCAATGGATATTTTTCTATCTTTTTCTTTTGTTATTCTTTCATATTGAGAATTTGAATTTCTTTTATTGGATAAAAGCTGAAATAATTCAAAAGAAATTTAGGAAATGCTAGCATAACTTACGTACGTTATTTTATGCTTCCATTTCTGCTTTTACTAAATTTCAGGCTGTTAAATGCATGCACCATTGTATTGCATTTGGTAGACTTGGCATTTGGCCTTGGTAGACTTGGCATTTGGCCTTCCATGTCCTGTGAGTTGTGAGCTAGTCCAAATGCTTTGAGTTAGAAACTTAGACTTGGTTCCGAATTCTGTTATTAAACTCATATTCATGACTTATTGAAAATTGTGATGTCCAAGCATTGGGGTGGTGCTATCATCAGCTGATCTTTACATATATGTGTTCATGGATAGCTACATGCTATGGAAGACTAACGAATTATTACTAAGGTAAGGTTGTCACAAATTAGTCTATTACTCGTCCCTTGTGGCGAGGAGGGCCTTTAGGGCAACGACATCTGAGAACACTCAAAATAAACAAGTTGAGCTTTATGCTAGTTGCGTTGTGAATTCACATCGCACATGTCTTTGTTTTGATCATTTTGCTCTCCAGGTTATTTATATTGCAGCCAAAAGTAAACTTCAATTTGGTGCTTTGTATATCTTCTTGAAAGATGTATACATGTGTTGTAAATATTTGTTTAAGAAAGATGTATACATGTGTTGTAAATATTTGTTTTGTGCCACTAATTGTAATAGTAAGTAGTTGTAGTTCATTTAGTTAATAGTTGTGCCACTAATTGTAATAGTAAGCGGTTGTATGAAATTTCAAGATTCATTATATACGAGAGCTACAAAAGCGAAAATTCGACAAGTTTATAGAGTTTAAACTTGCGAGAATTTTCTCTTATTTAACTCTCGATATATAATGAATTTGATCTACAAAAATGTATGTGTTTAAAAAAAATTAAGCCCTGCAAGTTCAAGAAGCATGGGTGTCACGAGGCGTCTGGTACAGGAGGAGAAGCCATGAGGAGACATGCTCGCTTGAAATGGACTTGGGACTTAGTTCTTTGTCTTCTTTTCGCGTACCCTTGTCTATAGGCTTCCTCCGCTCCTCTTCTTCATTGATCATAGATCTTTGCGTGTCCAACTTTTCCAATGAAAAATTTCATGTTCTATGAAGATGATAGAACATGAAATTTTTCATTGAAAGAATAGAAGCTTAAAATCAAAATTAGTGTGGAATATATTCTTAAGAACATATGAATTTTTTCATATTATCTTTTCATTTCGAGATGTATATGTATCATGTGATTTTTTTCTAATGTATAAGTATCATTTTAAAGTTACATGTGCACATGTTTGTAGCATGAGGTCACAACATCACTTATTCCTCTCAACTCTAGCAAATTACCATCGTTTGAATTCACAAGTTTGATGTCATGTAGCAACCATAAATGAATGCAATATAATTAACCCAATAACATTTTGGATTGCTAGGAATGGCCTCGAATCAGGGACAAGTGCCAGAGGAGTTCGGCCCTCGAATGTAGAGCAAGTAGGAGTGGGTAGCCCAAGTGGCTACTTGAACCTCTGAGGATATTGCTATGGAGCAACTTGGCGCCCTGACCATGGACCAAACTAACGCCCTGCCATGGACCAAGGCGACGCCACGACCATGGACCAAGCGGCGCCCACTATGGGCCAGGCGGCGCCCTTGCCATGGACCAAGCTGACGACTAACATGGGCGAGGTAAAAGTATTAGTGCGTTGTGATTCCCAAAATATTGTAGGGTCATCGACTAATAACAAGATCAATTGTAGGCTCAAGCGTCGGGTGAACAAAGCCGGCCAGTGTCGTGGCGAGCAAGATGCCTAGGCGTTCACAACATAGTCCACTCTCGGAAGTCGGGAACTTGCTATACCAGCGTCGGCGTTAGCGCCCGTCTGGAGACTGACTGCGGAGTATTGCTAGGGATAACGTGCCCATCGGCTATAGATCATGGACCGCCGCGAAGGTGATCGATGGGTGGTTCGATGACTGAAGGACTCGCTATGGGGCAAGCTAAAACACGTATTCCATTTCCCCAAGGGTCGAGTTGGTTGCAAAAGCGTGCACTAAGTATCATGTGCACATCTTTGGAAGAATTGGAAGACTCGGTGAATAAGAACTATGTGAAGAAGAATGTCACGCCAAATTTTAACACGTTTCCAAAGATAAGGGAATTTTGGGAGGACTTTGTGGAGTCTGAGATTTGAAGAAGCCCAGAACGGTGAGTCGGAAGAACAAGGCTAACGCGGATAAGAATATGTACCCTCACACACTAGGCCTTTGGTGGCTCGTGAAGAAAATACACGCATGGGATAGCCGCGAACAAGAGCTAACCCTCAAGGCGTTACTCTGCGACGGTGAGTTCCTTTGCACGATCAAAGCACCGGTTGTTTGGGAGGGCTTGTCTCGAAGATGGCAGCTTGAGCCGGGAGGCGATAGAGCAGAGAGGTGTCATGAAAATATCGGATGCTCATGTGGAGTCTTCCCAAGGGCTTTTCAAGCCACAAAGGGAGAATGATGAGCTGACTGTTGCCCTGGGTAACAAGGAGCATCTTGGGCGCACCCGAGGAGTTGGTTTGGTGCCGTGGAAAGAAGGCTTCCCAGCTGACGCATCGTCGTACAAGCGGTCGAAAAGACTAAGAAGATGAGCATAAGCGTCAATACAACTTGCTGTGGCAAGCGCTAGATGAAGAGAGAGCGAAGGCTGGATCAAGTTGTGGAGCAAGCGATCTGAAAGCTCTCGACTCACGACCGCCACTCGATGGCGACCCTCGGAACCTCGATCCACGGTGTTCTTAAGAGCATTTGCCGTCCACAATGATTCAGGAAACATCGACTCCATTTTCGATGGATGACATCACGTAACCGACACCGTGCAAAATGCATTTGTCCGCGACATGGCATTACCATCAAGGTGGTGATGGCGGGGCTTGGCCATCGCCTCCTCGCGAGTTACTGCTTACTGCCTAATACATTGGGATTCACCGAGGGTCGAAGTAAACGGTGTAGTCGACAATATCGCAAAATGGAGGTAGAGATTCTGGCGAGGACGGAAAAAACAAACTTGGAGAAAGCGTGCATGGCTTCCTCGCGTGGCGCAAGAGCTTGATTATGTTCGGCTCGGGCGATGAGGCCGACAACGGCGATGATGATGATGAGCCGCACTCTCCACACGCGGACACATAAGCCTCTGAAAAGTGCAACTCCTCATGGCACCATCCACAAAGGACCAACTCCTCCGTGGCACCGGCCGGAAAAGTCCAACTCCTCATGGCACCATCCGGAAAAAGTCCAACTCCTCCTCGGCACCGGCCGGAAAAGTCCAACTCCTCGGTAGGCACATAAGAAGAGTCGAACATCAGCACCATCTCGGAAGTCCGCATTGTCTTGTACCAAATCTCGGTCATCTGTGAAGGCAGCACAACCTCAGAAGAAATTACCGGCCGATATGGCTGAAGAAGAACACAAGGAGCAAGCGAAGGCGAGGTAACATCTCATTTCAAAAGGTGCCATCACGAGAAGACTAAAGTCGATGCTATTGCGCAGAGTTTTTCTTGAGTATGGCAAAAGCCAAAGAGACAGGGCGGGCTTCTGAACCTTCGGAAATGTCGGACTACGAGCGCATCTCCAGAAAGCAAAACTTGAAGATGGCTAGTGCAGAGGCGTCGATGTCGCAAGCTCAAAAAGATGCTGCTGAACAACGTCGTAATTACGAGCTAGGTCTAAGCTGGAAGTACATTATGGGGCAACCGCTGGCTCCACCAAAAGATTTAGAGAACCTAACAACAAAATTGCAGCGTCCATCGATATTACATGCAGCGATGCCAAGAGGGTATGTGGCGATCGATGAAATACAAAGATTCGGATTTTCACAATTGGGGTGGCATGTTACGTTAGAGTTCTGCGAATTGTATATGTTGTGCGGCGGATGCTCGGGCGCGTCGATGGTCGACCTGTGGACTTTGTAAGTCTCTATTTATATTATTGTATATTCTTCTACCGTTCAATTGTATGTCTAACTTCTTTTTTACATATGTAGAATGGAATACGATTATGTGCAAAAAATAAGGATGAAGATTTAGGATTTCTCGATCCGGGGCTTGTTAACGAAACTCGTCGTGATAACCCAAAGTTTGTTGAAGACTATTTATTTAAGACTTTCTTCAAGTTGAGAAAGAAAACCTCCGTACTTGTACCCTATAACTTTAAGTCGTATTACCCTACTTCTAATATTGTTTTACTATTTTTCGTCTACGGTGTGGGACTAATAGGTCATGTTAACATATATGTCTAGTTATCCTTTGGGTCCTCCTCGTCATCGAGTTAGAAGCTAGCGAGGTTTATATCTTGGACTCATTGAGAAAAGAACTTCGTGAGTATGGACATAATTTTTGGAAGATGATGAGCAGGTAAACTCGATCGTTCGCGTTATTGCTCTAGTAATATTTTATTCTATTGTATTTAAGGTTAATTACTATTTAAAATCATTCACAACGCATTCACACGGTATTGCAAGAAAGGTGGTCCGCATCTTCCCTCTGAGACAACTTTCAAAATAATAACAGACTTTCCATGCATGAGGCAGGACCGGGGAAATAGTTTATCGCATACTACGTATGTACAAATTTACATTCAATTGTCACGAAGACTGTCGGCTATAATGAAGCCATGGTATAATTACACATTCATGCCTACTTTTCTTTCATTTAACATCTATCATCATTAATTAAATTTCTCTTTTCTTCAATAACAGACGCTCCAAGCCGAGAACCAATCGATTCTGAGTCGAAAGAAATTTTAGCAATTCAAGAGCATATCATTTGGATTCATTGACGAACAGTCATCGATCCAAAGGCGAGTTCCACGACAAAGCTTCGATCTAAAGTGAGCGAGATGTACTCACACTACATTTGTGAACAGACTATTAATTGTAAAAACTAAATATTGTGATGCTTTAATATATTTTAATTATGATCTAACGACGCTTTATATACTATATATTTGAAGGCAACATATCATGTGCACACAGCCTTCCGTGTACACATCGTGCACACCAACTAATAAAAGTCACGAAAACTACGAAAAAATTTGTAGATGTACTTCATAGATTACTCTACCTATGTATAAAATTGCAGGTTCAAATTCAATACATATGAGGTCTTACAAAAAGAGTTTTGTAAGACCTCATATGTATTGAATTTGAACCCAATTTTATACATAGGTAGAGTAATCTATGAAGTACATCTACAAATTTTTTCGTAATTCGGTTGTCACCGCTTGTCCGGGAACCCGAACCGCAAGTGATATACTGATCATCACTTGTCGGTTCGTCGTATAAGCCGGCGAGATATACATATATCCTGCCGGATTCTAGGTTGAACCGGCGAGATAGTTGAGTATCCTTGCGGATGCTAGTGTAAACCGGCGAGAGATAGTCTAATATCACTGCCGGTTGTATAATGAACGGCGGTGATATCTATTATCCTTGCCGGTTCCTCGGCGGCGGTGATAACCCCAATATCCTTTGCCGACCAATGATCGCCGCGCCTATAACGTAGTAATGGCGTGGGCGAACCGGCGGTGATGACCTATTCTGTAGTAGTGTTTAGAGATATATCTTGCAGTGATCTTTCTTTGTACAGAGAAAAAGAAACAAAGAAAGAAGAAGTTAGTTTGGAAAGAATTGCTAAAAAAGGAAGTTTAATCTTGTGCAACATTATATTTTGCTGGCATGTTAAATAATGTATAAATGCGTCCTGTTCTTTTGCTGTATTTTGTTTGGTTGTTACCTTCTCTCTAAGGATGCTAGCGTGGAACTTGTGTACAATGGATCAGAGTTGAAAATTCAACTTTATATTGCAAATGATCAGGTCTAGACCAGATCTGGAATAAGTTGACTTTTTTTTCTTTTCTGAAAATGACCTTTTAGCGGCTGGAATTCAATTAGGATCTAGGCCATCTGGCCCAATACGGTTGAGTTGAAAGGCTCGTGAGATCATCTGCTTATTTATGATTAGATTGTCTATCGCTCATAGCTTGTTGATGTCCATTTGGTGTACTTTGTTTTCTTTCAGTTTATGCTCCTCCACTTTGTATTATAAGGCTCGAGAATTAAGATGGGTGGTAAAATGGTCAGGGTTAAATTGAGTATTCAGGATGCTTTGGCACATAAGATTTGCATTAGTTATTGACATATTGTTTGCGCTGAGATACATAGAAGCGGCATGTGCTTTTATCAATTAGGATGAGTGAATATCTTTTATCAATTGTGGCTGTGTCATTACATGTATTCGATGAATTTCTGTAAATTTTCAGGGATTTATATATTTTTTTAAATTTAAAATATTATTTTCGTTGGCGTGGGCCGACGAAAATAGGATTTTCATATTTTTTTTAAATTTAAAATACTATTTTCGTCGGCTTTGGCCGACGAAAATAGAATTTTCATATTTTTTTTAATTTAAAATACCGAAAATAGCATTTTCATATTTTTTTTTAAATTTAAAATAGCATTTTCGTCGGCCTTGGCCGACGAAAATAGAATTTTCATATTTTTTAATTTAAAATACCGAAAATAGCATTTTCATTTTTTAAAAAAAATTTAAAATATTATTTTAAATCGGTCGGGCCGATTTAAAATACATATCTCCACGTCGGTCGGTAGCGGTTCTTGTGCATCGACTAGTAATTTCGACGGTCACGTAAGTCGTCGAAAATAATTTTATTTTAAATCGTTGGCAGCGAAATTAAATATATTTTAAATCGTTTTTGTTCCGTCGGCCAAAAGCCATTTAAAATAAAATACCCAAAAACCGGCGAAAATAGCTATTTTAAATCGACTTTTCCCATAGTTTAAATCGGCTTTTGGCCGCGAAAATAACTCAATTCCTGTAGTCGTATACCACTAATTAAGCATGGGTGTTGGGACTTAACACGTGCGTCGTGGGTCGTTCTCTATATATATATACAGCTACGTATTTGGTGAAATTATGAATACAGCTAGCGAATAATCCATTTTCACCAAACTTAGGTGTGTGTACGCCCCACATAATAAACCGGTGGGTATGCTAGATGTATACATACGTGTGTACGGCATATGTGTAATAAACTGGTGCATGCATGCTAGAGATATATGTGTGATATGCAGGTGTACAGGATATATACGTGTAATAAACTCGGTGCCTGCTAAATATATATATGTGTGTTAGGGACACGTACGTGTAATTAATAACCCGGTGCTTGCTAGATGTATACTCGATCTCTTCGTCGTGCAATGTCCTGGTTTTGATTTCAATTGCATCCCTGGCATCTTTTAACTTTTGATACGCCTGATCGTATGGGGACACACCTGAGTCCAGAATAATGCGGTTGCATGTCCTGATTATGAGTTTCTTGTTTTCTTGTGTTAGCTGGGTCCTCATTTAAAGCATGTTGCCTGTAAAAGTAACAAGTTCTAAACACTATGTTTAGACCCAAGCAATATTGCTGCATGTAACAACCCAAAAGTTAAGAACAGTAAAAATATAATATTTAAATTTGATTGTGAATATTTCTGGAATTTCTGAATATTGTTTGCTTTATTTGAATTCTCTTGGACTTTTGTGTTGCAAGAAAAATCAAACAAAAGGGAAATAAAGAATGAAAAAGAGAAAAAAAGGCAAAAACTTAGCAGTTTCAAAAAACTCTCAAAACAGTTATACCACACGTAGGGGTGTATATGGGTGTATGGCCCCAGCCCGTAATAAAGCGGTGTATGCTATAGATGCATATGTGTACGGTCACTACTACAGCGAGGCTTATATCAAACGCACGATCACAGATGGTTCTGAAAAACCGTCTGTGATATGGAATATCACAGACGGTTATGTACTCAAACCGTTAGTGTATATATCACAGACGGTTTTATATTACAGCCATCTGTGATGCAAGAAATATAACTGTCTGTGATGGCTACAGTACTCATTACAAACGGTTTCTATGTAAAACCGTCTGTGAAATCACATACAGTTATACAACACAACCGTCTGTAATATCTATAGTAGTCATTACAGACTGTTATATTTAGAAACCATCTGTGATATTTCTTATATCACAGACGGCTGTAATATAAAACCGTCTGTGATATCTCACGTACAAACAGAGCCTCCAGCCACTTCGTTTATAGGGTTTCGGTTTCTATCCTGAGACTGGCGGCTGTGGAAGTGAGGCGATTTTGTGAAAGAAGGCCATTGATTTTGAAGGGTGATATTAGATTCATTTGATTTTGGTGATCTAAGGTTAGTAATGAGTTCTAATTGCATGCATCCAATTCAATATCTAGGTTGGTTAGGAGAGAATTAATTTAAAGATTGTTTGATTAGATCTAGCTTGTAGCTGGATCCATATGTTGTTTGTGATATTTGGTTAGTAATGTGTTTTAATTGCGTTATATTCAACATCTAGCTTGATAAGGAAGAAATTTGATGATTTTTTTAGATCTAGCTTGTAGAACCATGTGTTGGTTGTTTGATCTAAGGTTAGCTAGTAATGGTTCTATTTGCATAATATTATATTCAATCATGATGTGGCTAGCTAACTTGATCAGGATAGAATTTAAAGATTGTTTAGATCTAGCTTATAGATCAATTCAAGTCTTTTGGTGATCTAAGGTTAGTAATGGGTTCTAATTTCATTATTATATTGAAGATTAATTTGAATTGTGTTAATTATTTCTTTGTGATGTAATTAAGGTATGTAATTGCATAATTAGTTTAAGAATGTGTGCATCGCACTACACAGTGCATAATATTTAACACTAAGTGTTACATGTGTAGCGTAGATGGATCGAAGTTGGATGTCTGGCGAGAACCGTCTGAGTGTTGAGTACATTAATGGCGTCTCCACTTTTAAAAGAGCTGAGAGGAGGATATGTTTAATAAGGGGTGCAATTCATGTCATGTCCGTGCATTGATTGTGAAAATCTGAAGATGTTTGAAACTTCAGTAGCAGATCGAAGCACACTTGATTCGGAGGGTTTCAAAGGGGCTATACATGTTGGACCACCATGGCGAAGAGCATAATATCTGAGAAGCGACAAGTAGTGTTAATATCGTCGGCGATGTCAATGATATGTCGGATGATCATATCGATTGTGCTTCGATGAGGACAAAGTTGCGAGGATGACAATTTGGATCGAGATGTTGCGCGATGCGAAGAAACCTTGATGACGGGGAATATGGAAAGTTCGAGGGCTTGATGGAGGACTCGGAGAAACCTTTGTTCGCGGGGTGCAAGTTGAAATACACAAGGTTATCATCCGTGCTTGAACTACTCAAATTGAAGGCAAGCAACGGTTGGTCCGACAAGAGTTTCACAATATTTATTCGTCTATTGGCGGACATGCTTCGAGAGAAGCGAGTTGCCGACAACCACCTACAAAGCCAAGAAGGTTCTTTGTCCCTTGGGAATGGAAGTAGAAAGAATACATGCATGTCCAAGCGATCAGATCTGTACCACAAAGAGTACACAAACTTGCATATATATACGGTGCAACGCATCCCGGTACAAGCGTAAGAGTCATTCAGATGATGATGGCGAGAGCATTGAGGTGAAAAAAGGACCTCCTGCTAAGGTGGTATGGTATCTGCCTGTAATTCCCCGTTTGAAGCGTTTGTTTGCGAACCCAAAGGAGGCAAAACTGTTGCGTTGGCACTTTGAGGAGAGTAAGAATGATGGAATGCTAAGGCACCCTGCTGATTCCATCCAATGGAGAAACATCGATAGGAGCTTTCAAGAATTTGGTGCGGATCCGAGAAATATAAGGTTTGGATTGAGTACAGATGGAATGAATCCTTTTGGTAACATGAGCAGCCAGCATAGCACTTGGCCCGTAAATCTCTGTATCTACAACCTTCCTCCTTGGTTGTGTATGAAGCGGAAGTACATTTTGTTGTCTGTGCTTATCTAAGAACCGAAACAACACAGGGAGCGATATTGATGTGTGCCTAGCTCCATTGGTGGAAGATCTAAAAACACCGTGGAGTTCTGGGTACACGTATGGGATGCGTACAAACAAGACAACTTTACTTTGCACTGCTTGTTGTTCTCGCACCATAAATGATCACCCCCGCCCTTGCTAACTGTCGGGCCGAGTACAAAAGGAACCAAAGCTGCACTCCTTTGCTTAGATGATACCGAGAGTTTATGGCTGAATCACTTCCATAAAACCGTGTACATGCGTCACCGTAGGTTCCTTGGAGGAATCACCCATATCGCAAGATGAAGCAACTTTTCGACGGAAGGAGCGAAAATGGTTCAGCTCCAAGGCATTTGGCGGAGAGATGTTCTTGACATTGTTAAGGATTTGGATGTTGCGTATGGAAAGGGGCGTAAATCAAGTACCCGTGAAAAGTGCATGTGGAAGAAGAGATCAATATTTTGGGACCTACCTTACTGGGAGCACCTAGAAGTTCGCCACTACATCGATGTCATGCACGTAGAGAAGAATGTTTGTGATAGTGTGATTGGTCTCTTACTCAACATTAAGGGTAAAACAAAGGATGGTATCAGCATGCGGCTTGACTTGGTCGATATGGGCATAAGACACGAGTTAGCGAAAGAGGCGATAAAGGCCATACGTGCTTGGAACACCTTGTTATACTCTGTCAAAGGCGAAAAAAACTGAATCGTGCGGTGCTTGCATGGTGTGAAAGTTCTGTCGGTTCTCCTCCAACATGAAGAGACTTGTTTAGTTGGAAGATTTGAAATTAAGGCATGAAGTCTCATGATTGTCATGTCTTGATGACACCGATGCTCCCTATCGCAATTAGAAGTATTTTGCCGATCAAGGTCCGAGAGACAATCACTAGGCTGTGTTATTTCTTTAACACAATTGCTCAAAAGGTCATCGATCCCGAAGGACTAGATGCTCTGCAAGCCGAGGTGGTGATGACTCTATGTAATCTTGAGATGTATTTCCCTCCATCATTTTTCGATATCATGGTCCATCTCATTGTTCACCTTGTGACAGAGATAAAGATATGCGGGCCAGTGTTCCTAGGTAGCATGTACCCATTCGAGAGGTACATGGGAATTCTCAAGTCTTATGTACGGAATCGATCTCGTCCGGAGGGTAGCATTGTCGAAGGTTATGCAACAGAAGAGGCCGTCGAGTTCTGCGTCGATTACATGGCCCAGGTCGAACCGATAGGTGTGCCTCGATCTTGCCATGAGGGGAGTCTCCAGGGTATTGGGACCATCGGAAGGAAAGCAATCACGCCTAATTCGGTTGCATATGCTCGAGCCCATTTTACGGTTTTGCAACACATGGCTGTAGTGTCCGCCCATATCGTCGAGCACAAGCAATGGCTAAGGCAAGAGAATCCAGCACGGCAGGAGTCTTGGATCATGAGACAGCATAACCTTCAGTTCAACAAATGGTTGAAGGAGCGACCTATCACTAGGAACTCGTCAGATGACACGCTGACATGGTTGGCAAAAGAACCAACTTTTACAGTTGTCACATGGAAAGGATATGACTTAAATGGGTACACATTTTACACGAGAGATCGGGATATGAAGAGCACAAACCAGAACAGCGGTGTTCACATAGATGCATTCAATAATACCACTGGGTTGACGGGGAGCTCCTACTATGGGTTCATAGAGGAGATATGGGAGCTCGACTACATACTTTTCAAGATTCCCCTATTTCGGTGCCGTTGGGTCCACCTCCCCGCACGTGAAGGTTGACAAGAATGGCAACTCTCTCATGGACCTCGAATGTGTCGGATACCAAGATGAACCATTCGTACTCGCTAACCAAGTTGTTCAAGTCTTCTATGTAACCGACCCGTCCAACAAGAAGCGCCACGTAGTTCTTCAGGGAACAGGGAGAATCGTCGGAGTTGAGAATGTAGTAGATGAGGAAGAGTACAATCAATTTGATGAGTTGTGACCTATCGGAAATGACATCCTGGTCCCAGAAGAACAACATGAGGAAGCAAGCTACACACGCGTCGATCATCATGAAGGGCTAATTTTCATACAAAAGAATAAGCATGTGGTGGAGTAGTTATGAGAAGGGTGCATTGTCATCATGTTTACTAATTTTCATGTGTAATAATATTACATTAATGCTATTGTAAGGATGATACGACCCATCATGCTTTATACATATGATTGTGATGATCTTTGTAAGTAGCTTTTGAAGCATCTGAATTATGTATATAGGATTGTGATGATCTTTGTAAGTAGCTTGTGAAGCATCTAAATTATGTCAGTGAAAAGTATATATCACAGGCGGTTCTATGACATAACAGTCTATGATGTTAATTATCACAGGCGGTTCTATTATATAACTGTATGTGATTACTTAACATCACAGACGGTTCTATTATATAATAAATCAGGATAACTTAACATCCTGTTTGTTATGTTATACAACCGTCTGTGATAACTACATCACGAGCAGTTCTCTTTTAGAACTATGCGTGATGTAATCTCTATATATATCTCCCGCGTAGACCTTATTCACAGCGCGCCAAACCCTAACCCTCTATGACAATTTGTCTCCTTGGCGGCCTCCCCTCGGCGTCGTGCTTCATGGCCGGCCTCCCCCACTCGGTGTCCTCCCCGGCATCGACCTCCCCCTCGGTGTCCTCCCCGGCATCGACCTCCCCCTCGTTGTCCTCCCCTGCAGCGACGTGCTCCCCATCGTTGTCCTCCCCCTGTTGTAAGTTTTCCAATACTGCACTTGTTTCTTAAGTCTTGCTGGCTGAAAGGGAGGTATTGCTCTGTGATGATCTAGGGTTTATATGAGTAGAACATTTATTCTATGATTTGGGCCTTGAACTGGTAGACATACATGCTAGGAAGTTTGTTTACTGCTCATTGATATAATCAATCCTCAATTTGTTCAGTTGGTATATGTGCTTCATCAATATTAAGTTTTGGTGAGTCTTTGAAAAAAGCGATAGTATTGTTGATATTTATTCTGGTCTATGATCTGTTAAAACTGAACATAGCAAACACATTTAATTGCTACTAGTTAGAACTTAACTAGTGGTTCGGTTGGTGAATGCATTTGCTCGTTGATCCGAGGTTGTTTGCTTGTTCACTAGTAGAGCAGTTATTGGTGATATCTTCTTAACTATATCGGCTAGTAGAGCAGTTGCGATCAATAACTTCTGTCGTGTTAATTTGGTAGAATTGAATATTGATTCATAGTTGATCTTGGGTTCGATTATAATTGCTTGGTGCTTGTGCGAACTTGGTTGATTCTGATTCGATTAAATAAGTTAGCTTTGATTGAATTATGCTCTGATCCATAAGTCGAAACAATGAACTTTCTTTAAATAAAACTTCATTGTGCATGTTAAGGCGGTAAGGGTTCAAGGCCCGATTCATTGAATAAGTTGTTAATCCATTTGTGATTGAGGGGAAGATTCTAATCTTCATTCAAACACTACACCATGACACACCTTTGCCAACACTTGTTAGTGGGGAAAGGTGGTTTATTCTGTCACTTTATCTGTTGGCAAAGGTCCAACAATTGCCATCACATAAAGCGTGGGGATTGTTCTCTTATGTTGACAAATAATCATCGGCGTTGATAATTTTGACTTGTACCTGTCGGCATAGATTTACCCACACATTTAATGTGGGCCTTTCCATAACTGTCGGCGTTGATATAGATAAAAAAACAGGCGCGCAGACTGAAAATTTTGCGCGGGCATGCAGACCGAAATACACCCATATTCCCCCCGCCGCCCAAACCCCCTCAAAACCCTAGAAACACCCACCCCACCCCTTCCACGCCGCTTGCGCGCCCTACCTCGTCCCATAAGCCACCTCGTCCCGCCGACCGCCGCTCAATCCATCCGTGCATCCATCCACGCCCCGTCGCGTCCCGCCGCCCGCCGCCCACCTTCCACGCCGCCCGCACTTTGACCTTAGACTATCACCGGCTTCCTGTCCCGTTCGTCTTCCCGTCGCGATGGGAAAAGGGGCGAAGGAAACAGCGCCAGCGCTCGAGGACTTCCGTCCGGGTGCGGCTCGAAAAAGGTGAAGAGTGAGAATCGGTCGGTGGGACTCTCGCCTTTCCTTCGTGCGGACGAGTGGTGGAAGCGATTGCGACGCCTGGGCGGGCGGGAGCGGGAGCGGCGCGGAGCGTCTTGGCGACAAGCGATGGCGGCGGCTGGCGGGCGGAAGCGGCGAGCGTGCGATGGTTCTTGAGGGCGCTGGCATCTTCATCACCGGCGTCGACAATAGCATCCGCCGAGTCTGAAACTTCTCCATAATTTCCGCGCGCATTTTTTGCATCTGGTGCGATGGCGACCGGATTTTGGAGTAATTTCTGCACGGCGGTGGTCCGATGTATTGTAGATTTGCTGATTTAGGGTTTTGGGTAGGATTTGAACCTGGTATGAACAACTGCCGCTGTAATGTATTTGAGATGAACCTGGTTCTTATCTGGTCCGATGTATTGTGGATTTGGTGATAGCTGGTGATATCTGGTCCGATGTATTGTGATACCTTAGTCTAAGATATCTGGTCCGATGTATTGTGGATTTGGTGATAGCTGGTGATAGTCTAAGATATCTAAGAACCATTGCCGATTTAAGAATTTCTCGTTTTCATGGTTTAGGGTTTGCACATTTTCTTAGATAACTTTCTGATCTTCAGCTCTAGCATGTCAACTCTTGCAAATCATTGCCGATTGAAACTGTGGATGTATTTGACATGAACCTGGAATGAACCATTGCCGATTTGTACTCTACCATGTAGTTAGATTTAGTTTAGTACTCAGATTTAAATCCATTGCCGATTTAAACTCTAGATGTATTTGAGATGAACCTGGTATGAACGATTGCCGATTTAAACTCTAGCATGTACTCAGATTTAGTTTAGTACTCAGATGTTGGTATAACTCAGGTTCAGTTAACTTTCTGATCAAGCTCTAGCATGTCGTTTCTGATGTACTCAGATGTTGCAAATCCTTTCTGATCTTAAGGACATGTACTGAGATGTTGCAAATCCTTTCTGATGTACTCAGATGTACTCAGAGGTTTAGTACTCAGATGTTGCAAATCCTTTCTGATCTTAAGGACATGTCGTTTTCAGATTTAGTGCAGATCCAGAATGAGTTCAGTTCTCAGAATGAGTTAAGTTTTCAGATGTTGGTGTAACAGATTTAGTGCAGATTTCAGTTCTCAGAATGAGTTAAGTTTAGTGTAGATTTCAATTATCTGAATGAGTTTTATCCCGCTAGGCTGGCCCAGTTGGCTTTTCCTAAATTTGGGAACAAAAACCCAAATACACCAACACAGTAGCGACTTGTTTCCTTTCTGCCCCATTGCAATTTGTATAAGAGGATTTCTCGGTGCCTAGCATTTGGCAATTCATGATATTGGAACAGGCACACATGTCATACCTGAGTTCCATACTTGCCTTTTCCCAGATTTCTTTCTTTTGTTGCTTGTAGACGTTTAAATGCTGCATTTTCCTGCTGCACACCGTTTTTCTTCCAGTATTTAGTCCATGACATCTTTTCTTCCATCTTTTATGTGTGAGATTTTCCAAAATAAGAAAATGAAAACACATGATGTAGTATAAGGTACTGTTGATTGTTTATAATCATGATTGGTAGGATCTGATTGACAATAATAGTACGCTTGTGTTAAATACCTTTTTTTTACAACTGATTTGCTGTATGGTGCCAAACATCAAAATGAGCATCTAGTGAAGTGTGAAATGTCAACCATGGACTGTATCAAAATGTTTAGTATGGCACTTTGCCTAATTAAAACCATGGCACAGGAAGAGTCGGGAAATGCGAACGTATCAAAGTGTTTTCCCGCCAACACTTAAGAAGACTGCACCACTTGGCTAAGTAGCAGAATTCATCCTTACAGTTACAGCTACTAATTCTGCTGTGTTGAGTGTTGTATTTGTGAGTTCTTAACTTGATCGAATTTTGCCAAGTGCGCGATTCAATGCAGGGAATTATATGCTGTGTTATGTTCTCTTTGTTCTCAAATAAATGTCGTTTTAGGATGTTAATTTTGTTCTAAAATAGATCCTGTTTTGAGTTTTCTAGGTACATTTCTGAAGGTGCCTCTATTAAAAGGGGTCTGTCATAAACATTATCTTTCCATTCAACTCAATTGTTTCCTATCAGGGTTTGAAAAATCGCTTTGAAGAGATCTAGTCGCTGAACTTCAGATTCAATCTACTTTATTCAATATGCATGGTGGAATTAGACAACTATCATTTGTATACAGTACAATTCATGTACCATAATTCAGGTTTTGATTTCAAGGTTTCATGTCTGGGGTTTGTTTACCTGCTGGATTGTTTCAAGTGTCAGGCTTCCAGGGCCTAGCATACCATTTCCTGATGTCATTGAAAATATCATAAGGTCGCCGTATGGTTGGCGCTCAATATGCATGGTAGTATCCACATTGTTAACTATCTCCTGTTGTAACTACAAAAATTATCTAACTCACTTATGATATAAGGGAAAAATTGAAAGAGCTGAACAGTTCGAATTTTGCTAAGCCAGTGAAGTTTCTGGTAAAAGTGTCGAACATGTCTGCTTGATCATTGCATCGTTGAACTTGAAATGTATTTATTATGAAATTAATTTTTTCGTTCCAAAAAATGTATGAAAAATTTGAAGTTGAAGATTATGCTGGTGTGGTCGCCTGGAGATGTACATAGTTTTTTCTTATCTGAGTTGAGTATGTAGAGAAATTTTTTTTGGTAGTTAATATTTGGTAGGTTTTGTAACATGTTAAATGGAGTACTATTCTTGCAGTAGTGTTTTAATTTCTCTTGAAATTTTCAGTCTTGAACTTGACACGATCTTCTGTAGAGTTTTTACTTATTAGGGGATCAAACGTAGCAGTACTTTGTTTTCTTCTCTAGTAAGAAGCTATGAGTCCTGTTTTCTTCTCTAGTAAGAAGCTGTGCGTCTGTTTGTGATGTTTTGTCTTGACTGATTCAAAAATAGCAAGCTCATCGATACACTCATACGCTAAGGCTTTGTCTTCTCGCTAACTAATGTTATATTAGATACCCTCATCACTGGTAATCGGATACATTATGTACTATCTGCATAAAGCATCTCACAGAGCAAAGTTGATGTTATAGTTCTATAGTTGTGCTTAGTTGTCAAATATCACAAGAGCCTGGGATAGAAATTTTTTTTGGTAGTTAATATTTGGTAGGTTTTGTAACATGTTAAATGGAGTACTATTCTTGCAGTAGTGTTAAATGGAGTACTATTCTTGCAGTAGTGTTTTAATTTCTGTTATCGTGCAACGTGTGTCATCTTGTTGCGCAACTCCAGTGCTCCTTCTCCTGAGAAGAAGGTGCGCCGGTTCTTGCTACTTCTTGCTTACAAATGCTTTTACAGGAGCTACCTGATTGTCTAACTGATGAGCTAGTAGTTCGCCTCTTCTTGAGTGCAACTGAACAGCAACAACACATCTTTTTACTGGCTGCCAACATTTCTTATGCATGCTTTTTGTTAGTAGCAACACCTTATCTAATAGTAGCAACACATCTTTATAACCCAATGAAGTTACCTGGCTTCTTGTTTTAAATTCAACATGATAGAATAATTCTGAGAATGTAAGCAACAGTAACCCAGGGCCAATGATACAACAACATAACACACTATATCATCTTAAATACAATTTATTCATTGGACCGTGAAATCTTGACCAATAAGAAGAAAAGGTTAAACCTGGACCAGTGAGAATTGAGAAGGAATTGTTATCTCAAAGAGGTAAGGCAGCATGCACATATATGGAGCTTACACATAGAACAATGCAGTAATGCACCAATAAAAATTCTGCTATTTTGTAATTCAAAAAGTTCAATTAAATGACACATTATGGCATATAAGAAATTAAGGATACATAATCAATGTTCGAAATGATTATATATCATATGCATGTCAAAGATGTCTCCTGCATCAACACGAAAGCATTGCATAGATGCTAGTTTGGAACAAGGGTACACCATTAGTTTGGCAACACCGACACCATATGATTTAACTGTCTATCCAACCAATCTGTCATGACTGTGCAGGCAACCCCAACAGCAGCTGCAAAATGGAAGGAGTTCAAATCAGATTTGAAGAAGGTGTTTGATGATGATTTGTCATTTGAAGAACTGCTTGCATTACGTGACGAAAGAGTGCATGAGGAGGATTGGAAGTGGCTAATTGATCACTGGAGGTCTCCAGAAGCAGCCGTAAGCTACAATTCCCTATTTCTAGAATTTTTATATATGAATCATGAACAATATTAACACTTGATGATAGGTCCGTTCAATGAGAGGGAAAGCAAATCGGTCAAAGTTGGTCCAAAACCATACAACTGGAAGTAAGAGTCATGCACGTGTTGGTAATGAAATGGTATGCACCGTTCTTTGTCATTTTGTATCCATTATTCCGATTGTGTAGCTAGAGTCCAATTACTGAATTGCACCCGTTGGTAATAAAATGCAGTGCGAAGAGCTAGGGCGTCCCGCATGTAGAGATGAATTGTTTATCAAAACACACACACACAAGAATGGAGTACCTCACAAAGGAGCTGAAACAACAATTGTAAGTGATGGAGATATTTGACTGCATTTCACTTGCTGTAGAATGGATCTTGCTTGTTGTTTTTCAACTTAATACGATCATAAAAATGGATCTTGCTTGCCTGTCTTCCAATCTTCATACAGCAATGATACTACTCTTACTTACAGCCTTATGAAAGACATCACTCTAAACTAATAGTAACGCATCTGGGATATATCTTCCTAGTAGCATGGCTTTCAAGCTGGCGAAGCGTGGTTCATCATGATTAAAATGAGCATGGAATATGTTCTTGAAGATATGGTGAATTAAGATTGTTTCCATTTCAGCACATGATACCGTGATCTAACATAGTTAATAAGGCGCATCGAGTAAACAAGAGTAAAGTGACACTCTAATCCTTGTCGATCCATAGTCCTCAAATGGGTAATATTCATTATAAGAGTCAACGGTAGAGTCGGGTTCTTAACTCTAGCACATTTGGCGATAGAGCTTCTCGTCCATTAGGCAATAGAAAGAGCAACTGATGTCAAGAGATTCCAGTTGAGGGCAATTGTCAAGGATGGCCGTCAGTCCCAAGAATGAGTATTTCTACATGAAAAGAGAGTGGTGGTTATAGCTAGAACTAGTAATCACGAGCTCAAAGGTGTTTAGTATGAAGAAATGATTTATATTACGAATGTGATTTTCCACATATACATTGAGGTACATGTATTATCACACTGTCAAATGTACCTTGAGATTGATGCAAAATTGCAACCTTTCAAAATTCAAACCACCATCTCATCACCTAATAATTTAATACCTCTTGCATGAATCTTGAGTTATTTTTTACGGTTAAGATAGTGCATGTACACATGTGGTTTTGCATTTTGTTTATATCACCTTACAATAGGTAAAATACAATGGATAAAATTTTAAGATGTTCTACTTTTCCTATGCCACTTGGCGTTGGGAATAATGATTCTCATTACCAAAGAACTCTTGAGTCACTTTTTTCCTTCAAACAACAACTAGTTTGGAACACAATATCTGTCAGTTTATAGAAAAGGAAAGAACTAGTTTGGAATATTTAGGTGTGCTAAGCGAAAATTTTGCGTCTGGTACTTAGTGAAACTCGTGTGACGGGGTTGCGCAATTTCAACCTAACTGGAACTCGCTGTGGGCTTAAATTTCAACCTAACTGGAACTCGTTGGCTGCAAGATCATTGGATATAGTGAGACCGTGAGACTGACTATGATTTAAGGCTTTGCAAGATCATTGAATTTGTCACTGCATTTGGTAGGGTTTGTGTTAGTGAGGTGGGGTTTGTGTGTCTGTTCAGCCTCAGGTCTGCAGTTCTTATCTATTTTGTCACTTACTATGATTCACCTGAGTTCTTATCTCACATCTTTGTTTGACTTAACACTTTATAGCAAATGAAAATATGACATGTGTATCTGGTTCCTCTGTTTCCTGATCCAAAGATTCATCGGGATAAAGCAAACTTTTTTTCCATGTGTTCTATGTTAGAAAAGTAATCTTGTTCCATGCTTTATTAGTTATTCTATCTTGCATTGTTCTTTTGTTCACCGTGACGGATTTTCGTTGTTTTTGCTGATTATTTCTTTTCTTCATCATGTCGGTACACAGGTACAAGGTGATAGGCTTCTGGAGTATAGTAGTAACTTTTGTGTAGTTGGAGGTGCTACAAGTTTTTGGAGTGGCAATCTTTTGTGCAGCAAGATAGTAGTGCTATTTATGGTTAGAAATGTTAACTAGTAGCTAGAGAAGTATATGCATCCTCTCTTTTAGTGAAAATGTATGCTCTTATTTACTAGGCTGAGACTTAGCTCATTACCTCTCACTGACTGTTACTTATTTTGGACGGGCATGTATGCGACTTAACTTATTTGAAGGATCGATCTATGTTTATCAAACCTTGTGGTGGAGATATATGCGTTGCATTATTTACATGTTGAAGTGATTATTTGAACTGTGATTGCGTATGTATATGGTTATATATGTGAGTGGCACCATTTGCATGTAAAGTTTGTATGTCAATTCGATCAATGGTGGATAATGTGGAATTGGTTTTGTATATATTGCATATTTAATTTGTATGTCATGTGTGCTGGCACCTTTGCCGACACAAAACTTGTGTAGAAAACTAGCTTCGGTCTATGAGGGGAAAATTGATTAGCCAACACGTAAAGTGTCGGCAATTCAGATTTACTGTCGGCAATGCCCCTACTGTCGGCAAAACATTAACTGTCGGCAAAGATTAAAAGTGTCGGCAAAACTTAGATCTTTGCCGACACTTTATCTGTCGGCAAAAGTTTTATCTGTCGGCAATGCCCCTACTGTCGGCAAAACATTAACTGTCGGCAAAGATTGAAACTGTCGGCAAAACTTAGATCTTTGCCGACACTTTATCTGTCGGCAAAAGTTTTATCTGTCGGCAAAGCCTAAGCCGACTGCTTCTACCGCTACTGTTTATGTACTGTCGGCGAAACCTTTGCCAACAGTTTTTGTGTCGGGGAAGGTGTCTTTTGCCGACTATACCATGTGTTGGCAAAAGTGTGCCATGGTGTAGTGAAACCCAACAATCTGAGAGCAATCTTAAATAATTACCTCCATATTATCATAGTAGTCATGATTCATTATATAAATGACATATTGTTGCCTTTTGTGATATGTTGCCAAATGTGTCATTTCGAATGATCATGAATCATATTGTTTTGCTCATATTGTTATATGGAATAATCAATAAAACCTTGCTATTATACTCGCATCTGATCCAAGTCCAAAATGCAATATATCAGGCTTGGTAGGCAACAATACCAATTTGTCAGCTACTCTCACCATGTCTTGTGTGCTATGAAGTAGGATTGAAGCCTCATGTTAATATCTTATACCATCTAAAATATGTATTCTTCTACTTGTCTGCTGTGTGGATGTCCTAGTTTTAGGGGAGGTGCTGCCGAAATTTTTATTAAGTTCGGCAACCTTCTAGTTCGCTTGTTTTGCTAAAATTCTCTAGTGTTTTGTAATTATTTTGCTTGAGGGTGTAACATTCAGGGCACGTGGGGTGTCGGGGTGTTAATTTGAAGTATTGGATGGTTAGCTAGTTCTTTTAAAAGGCTAATAACAAGCCATGGTATCCACAAACTTATTCACTCTAATTTGATTTTATTTGTTCTTCTCTTTTAGTTCGCCTGAAACTATTTTAACTTACAAAGAAGATGTCATCCTCTAATCCATCGTCTGAAGGAAATGATGTGCCCACAAAAGGAAAATCGACCCACGCTGCAAGAGGACCAAACAAAAGGCCAACAGACCGATATACCATTACGAAGATCGATCCAAAGGATGGGACCCCTACAAAGCCAAAAAAGGCAGCGAATGCATTTCGGAATATGTGCGGGATAGTAGCACGGGAACGAGTTCCGATCACGCTATCTTCCTGGAGGTTGCTGACTATTGAGACTCGCAATGCCTTCCTGACGGAAATTCTTTCATCGTTCAACATTCCAGAAGAATCCGCTCAACTAGTGCGACGGTATGCACTACTAGCGGCAGGAATGGCATAGAAGACCTTCAAGCACACGCTTTTCATAGACTACGTCAAGAAGGATATGGTTCCATACTCTAAGTATGGGTTCATTGATGAGGACACGTGGCGGCGTTTTGTTGAGATGAAGACGGCGAGGCATTTAATTGCGTTAAAGTGAAGCAAACAAGGCCTTGCAAGCAAGGAACACTCACCCCCACAGACTCGGCACTGCTAGCTACGCGGGGAAGAGAGCGCAATGGGACAGGGAGGACAAGGAGGGTATCTCGCCATTTGCATCGATCACAGATCAACGTGCTAGAGACTGGCTAAGAGCGAGGTCAGCTGCCACGTCCTCCGCAACCGTCTCCTTTGTAAACCCCGCGGACGAGGAAGTCTGCCAATACCTGGTAATATATAAATGGAACTACCAATTTTACGTAATTAGTCCATGACTTCATAAGTGAAATAACTTGTCGGGATCTTGTAGGTAGCGTTGAGTACACAATCGGGCGATGGCTCTTTTTTGCCAGACAGGGAGAAAGATGCACTGTCCATGGCCTTGGGAAACAAGGAACACCCTGGTTGTACACGAGGCAAAGGGGTTTTTGTTCCATGGAAAACTGGATTCCCAGACGACTCGGACAAATACCGAAATAAGAAGAGAACTAAAGCCGAGCGCGAGTCAAAGCTTATAAAGAATTTGGAGGAGAATTTGAGAGGAGAGTTGAGAGAAGAGTTGAGGGGAGAACTGAGAGAAGAATTTTATGATATGATAAGAAGCCTCGAGGAAAGGCTCAACAATCAAGAAAGAAATATTGCACAAGCCCCGGAAGTATGTCCGCAAGTCAGCCCCACTGCCCATAAGAGCAGTTGTGCATCCGCCCCTAACATAGATGAACATAGCGAGAATTATCCTGTATGTGACATTAAGGTGGCCACACGGTGCAATCTCCAAGTGAGAATTAACAATGGCACCGTTCCTCTTACGGCTGCTTGGAGCATCGCGTATCCATCCACTAAGGGGACCATGGTGCACGGTACCATGATAGCGCCGGGTTTCACCAAGGTCAATGTGGATGGGGTATTTGATAGTTTCAAGATTGTCGATCTACAGAAGCCGCCAAGCGACGAGATCATGAAATTGGGGGATGCCATTGGCACATTCATCCAATAGCCTAGCAGCGACATCTCCCTGGTCGTCCCTTCTGTCATGCAACAACCGCAACGATCTAATTCGCCTATTGTATCTGATTAGTTGGCTACCAAATCAGCAGTCGTAGCCCAGACTCCACTTGAAGTACATAATGTTGACTTCTTTCCTGCCCATTCCTCTCTCGTGAAGGCTTCATACAATACAAGTATCACGATTAGGTTCCAGTATAAACATCTATTCAACGAGTCAGTGGGGGGCTTCTTCGCGGTCGATTTTCTGGACTTGTTCCATCTCTACAACCTCGACGCCCTCGACGCTGCACTCATGAGATGCTGGACATTGTAAGTGTGTGCTATCACAGTCTACATTCGTCTAATAGTGATAAATGTCCTCCAATATATATATAATTCGCCTTTGTATATATAGATACATGGTACTTGAAGCGACAAATAAGAAACAGTCGTTCGGTTTCCTCGACCCACATATAGTCTCAAAGCAAACAATGGATGAAGATATAAACATGGTCGAGAAATACGTGACACAGACATTGCTAGCACAAAAAGATAAAGAATTCATACTTATACCCCATAACCCAGGGTAAGTGCTACACCACATGCTATACTTTGGTTTGTACTGTGCAAACAACTCTGTTTTGTTCATTGTCCATTGTGATATACCTGTGTAGGTTTCACTGGGTTCTAATTGTAATTGAACCAGCCACAAACCGGGTTAAGTACCTTAATTCCGCACGTGGCGGAAACCATGACTTGGTAACTATCGCAAAATTACTCAGCAGGTAATCACGTTTCCTTCGTACATAACGTACATGGTCGTGTAAGTTGTTCCAGGTTTATATTGCTATTGAAATGGCTTAAGCTAACCTTTTGCAATCTCGTAGAGCGTACAAAGTACTCAAGGATGGGACTAAACTACATCATGATTTTGCCTTTCCGGTATCTGCTATACACAATAATCCTATATCAAACCCCATAATAGTGACTATAGAACTAACCTATTTTTTATTTGCAGTGCCATCGGCAAGGTCAGGGAAATAACATATGTGGATTTTATGTTTGCCACGACATGCAAACCATCGTCAATACAAAAAATAGCAGTACGGTTACAGCTGCGTTGACTGAGAACCATTTGAGCATCATTAGAGGGAGACTTTGTTTCTTCCTGCTCAGCGAAGTAATAAATAAAAAAGGCACATTCCACGCAGACTACTACTTCTGGAGTTGTACAATTGTCAAATGGTATTCGTTCGAAAAATATGTCAAAAACTTGCGGTTATTCTTGTTTGTATGATTCATTGTATTGTCACATGATATTATCCTTAATACATATTTGCTCATTTTGAATGCAACAACTTAATAATGTCTTGCTTGTTGGAACTAGATGTTTTTCCTACACCCTCAGCAGAACCTCCATTATTTATGGTTTGTTGTTCGAAATTTTCATCTACTTAGGTATTTCTGCAACAATATTTATGAGACACAGCCAGTTATAGATTTTGTAATTGAATATCTACACTTCCTATATGCATTAAGGCAACAGTTTGTCTGACAGGATAGACTTAAAATATAAACATTTGTAGCGCTTTTTCTCCCTTCTTATGATAATGTTGATGCAACTCGACTAATAAATAAACCAAGACCCGCACGCAGCATGACGAGGTGACGGCAACCACGGTCTGCTTGATCGAACCTAACACACTGGAGTGTGTGATTTGTTTCATGCCATACGAAGTGGCCTTGCGCAGCGTCACCGTCGTGCCATGGTGCAGAGTACCCGGACGACATGCTCTTACGCAGCGTCACCGTTGTGCCACGATGGGAGAACATGGTACTTTGAAAAAAATTATGATGTACATCTACAATTTACCAAGTGCCCTCACTATATACTACACAATAGGTCATCACAAACGGTTCGTAAACCACATCACAAATGGTTTTGTGAACCGTCTGTAAGCAAGTGTCAATGATGACAAAAACTCATTGCAGATGGTTTTTGAACCGTCTATGAAAAAACTCATCACAGACGTTTTTGGTTAGAACCGTCTTTGATGTTGTATCATCTCAGATGGTTCCACTTAGGAACCGTCTGTGATGATGGGCTTATCCTATACAGTTATAATGAAAAAATCGTCTATGAAGAGGCACATATCATAGACGATTCCAATTTGAAACTATCTGGGATGATGCCCCCATCACAAACGGTGCCGCAGTGGAACCGTCTATGATTTGTGCCTCTTCACAGACGGTTCTCATTAGAACCGTCTGTGATGTTGATTTTCTATTTTTTACTAAATTGTAATTTATTGGCTAGCCTTAGGAATTGCTAACCATGCCCTCTGAAACAAAAGACAGTACACAGCATGACTAGCATATTATTATGACATAAATTTAAAAAATGTACTCCAATCACATGTTTCGCAACATACAGCACATCCATTTCATAAATCAACTCAGATCGCACATTACAACATATATACAGTGCATCCATTTCAGAAATCAACTCACATATGTACTAACCAATTAAATTCAGAAGTAGAAATGACAAATTCACAGCACAAGGTTCACAAATTAATCTGAATGTACGGTAAGTAACAAATTCACAATTCATGATCCGTTGAGCCCTAAGCAGCATCTACCTTTTGGATTTAAGACCTTACGTAGCAAGAAGGCATAGAGCTGTCCTCGAATAGCTAGCAGGTCTACCTGTTTCCACGCAGATTCAGCGCATTGCCAAGCCTGTCGATGAGAAGAGTAAAGTCTCATGTGTATATAAATTAATAAGTGGAGACAATTGTTGTAAAATTGACAAACCTGTATGACATTGGTCTGCTGGGAACCAACAAGGAGTGCCATGTTGTGGCAAACAAAGAATCCACATAGGTTAGTTCTGAGGGCTGTCATCGGGTGGCGGTCGTGAGCTGAGAGCTTTCTGTACTGCTTGCTCCACAACCTTATCCAGCTCCGCTCTCTGTTCCGCTAACGCTCTCGCTACAACACCTTGTATTTGACGGTCTAGTTGATCTTCTATTATTCTCTTCAGTCGCTTGTACAACGATGCGTCAGCTGGGAAGCCTTCTTTCCTTGGCACCAAACCAACTCCTCGGGTGCGACCAGGGTGCTCCTTGTTACCCAGGGCAACGGTCAACTCGTCATTCTCCCTTCATGGCCTGAAAAAGCCTTGGGAAGACTGCACGTGAGCATTTGCTATTTTCCGTGACACTTCCTGGGCTCTATCGCTCCTGAAGCTTAAGTTGCCATCTTTCGAGACAGAAGCCCCCCTCCCAACCAACCAGTGCTTCGATCGTTCGCTGAACTTGGTCGTTGCAGGAATGACGCCCCTGCGGGTTAGCTCTTCTTCGCACCTATCCCATGTAGGTATTTTCTTCACGTAGCCACTAGTGCCTAGTGTGTGAAGGTACATATTCTTATCCGCGTTTGCCTTATTCTTCTGACTCAATATATGGGCTTCTTCAGAATTCTTGTACGCTACAAAGTCCTCCCAAAACTCCCTAATCTTTGGGTACATGTTAAAATTTGGCGTTTCATTCTTCTTCACATAGTTCTTATTCAGCATCGTCTTCCAATTCTTCCACGCTGTGCACATGATATATAGTGCACGTTTCCTTGCAACCAACTCGAACCCTTGGGGAAACTGGAATACTTCTTTTAGCTTGTCCCACATCAAGTCCTTCAGTCATCAGAACCACCCATTCTTCTTCACATAGTTCTTATTCAGCATCGTCTTCCAATTCTTCCACGCTGTGCACATGATATATAGTGCACGTTTCCTTGCAACCAACTCGGACCCTTGGGGAAACTGGAATACTTCTTTTAGCTTGTCCCACATCAAGTCCTTCAGGTCATCAGGAACCACCCACTGGTCACCTCGGCGGTCGATCCATGATCTATAGTTGATGGGCACATTATCCATAGCAAGTACTCCGCAGGCTGTCCTATACGGCCCCAACGCTGATGCGGGTATAACAGGTTCCCCGACTGCCGAGAGCTCTACTATATTGTAAACACCCTTAAGCATCTTGCTCGGACCACAGCCTACGCGCCGCCTTTGTTCATCAGAGGTCTGAGCCTGCAATTTGATCTTCTTATTAGTCGTCTAACCCTACAATATTTTGGGAATCACAATGTACTAATACTTTACCTCGCCTATGTTAGTGGCATCAGCTTGGTCCATGGCAATGGCGTCAGCTTGGTCCATGGCAGTGGCACCAGGTTCCTCCATATCAATATCCTGTAGGTTCAGGTAGTGCGTTGGGTTACCCGTTCCTACTTCGTCTATATTCGAGGGCCCAACTCCCTCTGGCACTTGTCCCTGATTAGACATCATTCCTAGCAAATTTATCAAAAATTTCAGATTAACACACATACACATACAATGGTATCGAAGAAAAACGTAACGAGGAAATGAAGATGGATGTAACGAGTGAACATAGACGTAAAAGCACATGAGCCCAAGTATAGCCACATTGCCGGCTAGACTATTCTTCTGCTCGTGATGTCAAACTTATGAATTCAAATGATGGCATAGACACATGATAGTATTTTCGAAGTTATTAATATGATATATTCTTTTTTCTCAACTTTAGTTGTGATATGACCTGTTTTAAATATATTACATACAGGGTTCAAAGATTATTCCTACAAAATGAAGTCTTAGCTCCGCACTCAAGACTTAAAAGAATAATGCTGCCAGGTTATAAACAAACATACTTAGACACTACAGAAGGCCATGTAAATTTTGAGCTATCTCTACGTAATATAGTCTACATAAGTAATGCGTTGGGCTATGGAGAGTTATATTTACGTAGGATATTAAGAGAAACTTGGTTATTTGCCACTTTAAAGATTGACCCTTTGGATTATGATGCCACTTGAGCCAATGATATATGGGACCATCTGAGTCAATGAAATGTGGGTCCAGTGGCAAATTTGCGAGGCCACATGTTTGAAGTGGCAAATACCCAAATCTCTCGATATTAATCACTTCCTTAGCCACTTCGAACAAAAACCCAAACTCCCCCTTAACAAAAGAACATCTGGCAAGTATTGTATTAGATACTTATAATATTATATTTCTATTATAATATATTTAAATTAGATACATGAAAGTCATAAGGGCATGACAGTGGTTCAGACAGCTATTGTTTGTAGTAAGTAGCCTGCCATGTCATCTATAGACAACACTAAAGATATCTCCTACAATGGGTTGTCTATATAAATCTCCATGTTTTCATGACACTTGCAAATATGGTGGTTAATAGAAAATTATAACTTTTTAGTCTGTTGTGTTTTACTACACTAGAATATTAGCATATAAGAAATTGATTATTTAACACATATTGGGCAAAGAGAGAATTGCACAGGCATCTGCTCTTTTTTTTAGAAACATGTTTGGCCATGTATCCTACTTTTGTACAATTACCATGTTTGATTGACCATAGAGCAAATCGGCAAATAGATAACCAATTCTCAAACAGGAACTATAACCAGAAGGTAACCTTTTACTTTTATTTATATTAGCATATCTTCAAAAGTATTAGCATATACAACCTCAGTCTAATATTAATATATCAAGATCAATCAGAGGCATGGGCATCACTGTGAATTACGTAAGGAACATGTACGCTACACACATATATTTCAAGGACACATGCAAATATTTTTTTTGATCTTCATGCACACATATATTTTTTTGATCTTTATACACATACATATTTCAAGGACACACACAAATATTTAAAAGACATGTATACATCTTTCAAGAACATATACACATATATATCTTTCAAGAACATATACACCTAGTTTTATCAAGACATACCAAACTAGGATTAAAAGTTTTGTAGTTTAGACATAAAATATATCGTGCGAGGGGAGGCAACTAATTAGATCCAGTTTTTGTGATTCGAGGGAGTATTTCATAGCTTGTGTGGTCTGTAGCAATGTAACATCCCAAAAATTCTAGTAAAATAAAAGTGAATATTTTAAATTTGAATATAATTATTTCTGAGTTTTCTTGGCATTATTGGTTTTTATTTAGATTTCTTTGGATTTTTGTGTTGTGATAATAATCAAATAAAAGAGAAAAGAGAATGGATAATGGAAAAAAAGGTAAAATGGTAAAAGTAAAAATTTATAAAATTTACCATCTAAACCCTAAGCCTGCAGGAAAATTATTTTTCCCACAAATAAAATTTTTGTAAACAGAAAATGGGAAATTGAATTGAAAAGACCCTCACTTTGACTAAAAACAGTGCAAGGTCAGATTTAATGCAAAATCTGTAGAAACCAAGTCGACCTGATAAAATTACCCTAGTAACCTCAATGTGTTACCTACTCCCAGTAAAAATCTCAAAAATTTATCATGTCAAATAAGTCCATTAAAAATTCAAAAAAAATATAAACGATGAAAATAAGGAAATCGCAATGTCAGAATTTTAATAAAATAATGGAGCAAAGTTTTAAGTTGAAAATTTTTACAGTAGCATCATTATCCCTAATCCATCTGAAAAACAAAGTCTCAAAAATAAATAATATCATTTAGACCCTTAATTTAATTAAAATCCAAATTAAGGAAATTGAGCAGTGCCCACTGTCAGAATTTTCATTAATTATACATAGGGTGTTTTAGTTCCAAATTTCTACTGAAGGTCTACTAGTACCAGAGCACTCTAATAAAAAAGTTTCACAAAATTTGGAAGTTGAATGACAGCTCAAATTAATGCAAACCTGTTCAATGGAGTTCAGCCAAAAATATCTGGCCCTCATCCTCTCACCAACAAGTGGGACCCATGAACTATGCTGGCCCATATGCTGACGCAAGTCGGTCTGAGCCTCACTCTCACTGCCAGTGGCCCCGCCCCACATGTCAGCCACCGTTTCTTTCCTTCTCCCCTTTCTCTCTCTTTTCCTCGCGGTTGAGCTCCTCCGCTTTTCAGGTCTCATGTCTCCCTCACCTACTCCATGTACCAAAGAATGCCGCCTAAGCCCGATTGTCGACACGAAGACCTCCAGCCATACCGCATCATATTCGACCCACGTCGCCGGCATTTAAGCGCCGAGTAAATTCCCGCGTCACCTTGCCATGGAGCTCAGAACTGAGCGTGTGTATTCAAACACTGGCAACTCTTTTTGGCTTGGCTATAAGTACTCCATAGGCGTCGCAATTGGACCTCCTCTCCTTCCCTTAGCCATTCTCCAAGCCGAAGCACCTAGCTTCTTGCCGTTCTGCCATTGCCGAGAGAGCTGAGCTCTGAGGGAAACATGAAATTCAACCAATGCATTACGTAATCTCATAATTGCTTCCATCCAAAGTATCTACGACCTCTACTCATCAAAAGCCCTCTCCTACCTTTAAGAACTCTCAATCGTAGCTCGCCGCCACCATAGCCGCTTCTTCCCCAAAATTGGCACCCGGTGGCAAACCAAACCGAAGTTCCTCCGGTAAAACTAACTGCAAAAATGGACTCCTGGTAGCCCGTGGATGCTCAAGCCGTCACCCATTCAGGCCAATCTGCCTTCATCGTCGTCGTCGGCGAGACATCATTCACGCCGCCGCCCCTCCTCGGTGGCGCACCCCTCCCGGCCATCTCCGGTAGCAATCGGGACCTCCCCTGGGTGCGCAATCATGTGCTGAAGCTCATTCCGGAACCCGTTCCATCTCTCCGGCGAGCCTCGGAAGGCAATCCCCTGTCCTGTGTCGCTGACCTCATGGGCCCAGTTGCTAGCGCCTAGCTCCAGTTCTGCCCAAAGCAGAAAGCGCATTTCCAGTGAGAAAACGTACTTTCCTTTTTTTTTGGCAATATTCTATTTTTCAGCCTTTTTAACACTATAGCATGTTCAATTGCTTATAACTTTTGAACTAACAGTCAAAATGAAGTGAAATAAATTTCTAAATTCATATAAAATCAAGTAGTTTCAGAATATGCAAAAATGCTTAATTCTCATGCTTGGTTTGATTTATTTGAAATAGCAATTTGAATGAACTCTAATATGGTCTCTTAACAAATACTATGCATGATGAATCCTAAAATGATAAAATAATTTAGACATGCTCCTGAACCCATAAGAAACTCATTTGTGCAAAAATATTTAATCTTCAAACTCAGTTGATGTTATTTGAATTTAAAAGTTCAAACCAACCCTAATATAGTGCTATTACAAATATACAAACTATAACTCTTTAAATCATAAAATAAATGTTCATATTCATGTAAACACATGAGGATTCTGAATATTCAAAAATATCAAAATAACAAACTCGCTTTGAATTATAAATTCAAATTTAAAGAAGTTGATCAAGTATGCTATATATAAAGTTTATGCAAACAAGCTAAAATTTAAATATAACCAAATTTTTATGGAAGCCTTAAATCCTCAGGAACCCAAATATATAAAAATATTTAGATTCTAACTTAGTTTGAATTATTTCCTAAATTAAATTATGTCAATATATTAAGTATTGAAATATGAATATCTTCTGTAAATAGAATGTAAATCATGTAAGACTAGTTGTATAAGTTCCAAAAATTAGTAATGAACTTAGATATGCAAATACATTTAGGGTTGAATCTGAATGGAATTATATTTGGAAACATATTGTCTTTTAAATGCATAGAAGTTAAAATAGTCATTAACTTGAGTTCATAAGATCAAATAATGGTAAAGTGAATTCATAAATATTAATAAAATCATAAAGTCCCTGGCTATGCAAAAGTAACATATGTTTGTGTAAATTTGAACTATATTCAAATCAGACCTTAGCAATCATTTTCGTAAATAACAACTCGGATATAAGTAAAATATGGTGAAATTAACTTTAAAATACTCTTAGAGTCATTTCCTATTAATGCCAGAAGAATGAGTTAATAATCAGGAATAGTGTAGTCGCAAACTTAAAGTGAAACTTGATCCAATTTAACGTTACCTTTGTGGTCACTTAGGTTATTTCAATGATAGATAAAATAACTCGTCTAAATGTTAAAATCTGTAAAACCAATTTAGAAACGCTGTACAAAGTTCATACTATCATGTTCTAGAAAAACATCTTATTTACAACTAGCTTTTCAACTAGATCTAGTTGAATCAAAATCCTTAAGTGTTAATTACGCACTTCATGTTCTTGCCGATTCCGTATAACGTCAACTTTATAAAGCCGCATAAGCTTTTTCATCAATGAATATAATGTCTCGTCCAAATCCTAAAACTTATAAAATTAGCTCAGTAGTGCTCTCCAAAGTATAAACTGCCCTATTATGAAAAGATAATCTCACTTCACCATGATTTGTATATTTATCTTGATAGCTTAATAACCCTAAGTATTCACTTTTCTAAAGACCATAATATGAATGAATGAACTTTAAGTATAAATGAGAAATCAATAATTATAATGTTTGTATCACTAGAAAAATATCATGTAAATAAAGCCAGTAGCTTAAATCAATAGATCAAACCTGTGTAAAGCTAATTTCGTATGAAATCAATCAAAGATAAAGCGCTATTCGCTCATAGTCTAATGTGATCGTTTAAGTCTTTTCATCAGCTTGCAGAGCAGCTCGTCTAAATCCAAATTCGATAAAGAATAGCCTAGAAATGATCTTTAGGATATGATGTGCAGTAATCTAAGAAAATATTCTTATTTCATCTTGCTTTGAATCTGAATCCTATTAGAGCAAAACTCGCAAGTATTAAGGATGCCAGAAACTCATTATGAATAGTAAAATCAATGAACATTACAACTAATAATTAATTCTATTAATCTTAACCAATTTTTGCATCTTGAATTCGTAAAATAAAATTAATAAATTCATAAAAGAGCAATCCATGTTTCTTTTGAAGAGTTTTATTTGTTCTCGCTATCTATTTTCTTTTTGCCCTTATTGAAGTCTTTTATTTACTGTATTCCCGATCGGCGTGTAGAACCCGACGTCGCTGATTCCGTCATCGCCATCGTCAGCCGTAATCCTCGACTTCGTTGCAAATAAGGACTAAGCAAGACAAGCACCCCTTTGATCATATTGATCCCAGTATTTAATTTTCTTTTGTTTTACTAAACCAATTTATGCATGCGTTTACTTTTTGTAAATTCGCTATTTTGTGGTATTGGTAGCTATACCTGTTGTCTTATGAACCTTCCTTGATAATAATGGACATGTGAACCTTGATAACCATAGATTAAGGATAGGCATTATTTAATGTCATCATGGGTATATGCGTTCATATTATTCATGCTTAGCCATGCTTTAGAAACAAAGAATACGATGATCGATCAAAATTGTTTCCTGAAAACTTTGGAAATGGCACTGTTGGTTGCTGGTATTTTGATTAAAAACCCAAAATAAAACTATGGTTTGACGCGGGTGATTATCGGCAATAGCCGGATGTGCAAAGGGAATTGCATGTAGTGTAGAGTGAAGTATCGCCCGTGTCGGATTAAGGACCGAGCAATGGGACATTATTGATCCAAGATTTCCATGCAACCACGAGAGCTATTTATGGGGTAGCCTTAGCCTATTAAGTTATTTAGACATAGCTTTGCTCTTTTGGGAAGGCGGGAGCTTGCACAGGCATTCTGGTTTGGTCTGCTTGACAGGGTTTCTACTTGCTAATGCAACAGTGTACGCCCTGCCATGTTTAGAAACGTTGTGTTGGGTGTGTGAAAGTGGATCCACGACTTGCGTGTGTGTTTCTAGTTCTATGGCGGGGGTTAACGTCCCGAGCTGGATCGAAGCCATGTCTAGGTAATGTAACGATTATGTATGATCTCCTTGACGACACACCTAAGGAAGTGTGTTAGCCAAAAGGTTGATCATTTCTTGTGGGTAAAGTTGTACACCTCTGTAGAGTAAAAATCTAATCGATTAGCCGCTCCCGCGGTCATGGGCACTTGGTGAAGTCATTCCAATGCTAGACTTCGGTATTTTATGAAAATGGGTTCTGGTTGAACTGGTTTTGCAACTGTGATTTATGTCAAAGGGCCGGCATTGATGGATTTCAGGAATTGGATGATTTATCACTCACGTCATGGACGACTATTACTGTTACCTATTCTTTACTTATTTGTTATCAATTAAACTTGCTCTTACAAATTTCGTTTGCCAATAACGTGATTTACAAATTCAAATTCGTTTTATGCAAATTAACTATAGTAGCCTACTTTGACTTGGCCTGCATTTATGCATTTGCAATTACCACCTTAAGTCTTGCGGAGTACGAAAGTACTCACCCTTGCTTATTCGTTGTTTTTAGGTGTAAAGCTAGCGTCGCTCCGAAGTCTTCATTTCATCGCAGGTTGCGGGATCCTTATTGCCATGACCTTTTCTAGGGATTTATGCCTCATCAGTTACCTGTGGGATGGATGGGTACACTACAAGGCTGTAACACCCCGGAGCCCACACGCGCCACGGATGCTACCAACCCTCTAAACTCTTCAGACTGGCTTAGAAACTAAGCCACCGAAATTTACAAAATTTCGGCATGACCTCTCTAGAAAGTAGGACATCCACTCAGTAGACAGAAAACAGATGCTGTTATAATATCATTCTAGTAGGTCCTTAGTTAACCAATCACACATCCAATAGAAGTTAACAAATTCCAACACGACGAACAACATAATCCAACCCCATTAATTACATTCAGAATTAATGAATTGGTTAAATAAATTGCTGAAGAGCGAAGTCGTGCACGTGATACTACTCCCAACCAGACGGATCAGCTTCACGATACCTAAAACAGGAAGCAAACAAGCGTGAGTCCAAGACTCAGCAAAGTGCAACAGTAAAGAAACATAATACATTCAACTGGATTACATTTACTTTAGAATTTACCATAGCCAATACTTAAATGAAATAATCAAGTACAAGAAGCAGTACCTACCTCCACTTACCCCAACCAACTCAACTCAAAAGAAAAACATAAGTAAACATTACCCATGCCTCGTTAATCATTTCTGGATGAGTCCACGACTCAATCCTCAATTTGTCACTTCCATTCCCAAAAAAAAATCAACAATTGACAAATTTCAATGCAGTGCAATGAAATCCTAAATAATGCAACGCAACCATGCCTTCATTCACATAAATCAACAATTTAACAATTTCAATGTAGGGCAATGAAATGCTAAATGATGCAACGCAACCATGCTTTCATTCACATAAATAAAAAATTAACCATTTCAATGCAGGGCAATGAAATGCTAACTGATGCAACGCAACCATGCTTTCATTCACATAAATCAAAAATTAACAATTTCAATGTAGGGCAATGAAATGCTAAATGATGCATTATGCATGTCTCATCTCTTCTTTAGCATATACCGGTATTGCCGAGCACCACCCGTCGATGCGTGCCCTCAAACCCAATCCAACCCGTGGAAGGGGCCTGCCGAAACAGGACTTGCCCGCTACCTAGTAGCGGGTCCTATGCTTAACACCGCTCCCATCCACGCCAGTAGATGGGACTACGGGGTAGGATCTCTGAGCACACCGGATTAGTCATACATTCCGTATGATTTTCTCACCGCTCTGGCTCAATGCACTTTTCATGAATGCACATATGCACATGCCATTCCTCACATTCATATCTATATTCTCAATACTCATATCCGCATTCCCAACATTCATATTCATATTCTCAACATTCATTTTCATATTCTTGACGCTCATATCTACATGGTCTCAATTATCATTAATACTCCCATTAAAGTCATAAACCATTTTCATGATCACCAAATCATCCATTCTTATTAATCAAATCTCATTACTTCATTACTCAACTTATCCCATCATACTAGTGATAATAGTATGATATCTCAAACGATAGCTCTTCATAATCGCAAGTTATCATGACATTCAACTTTCAACACAAATCATTTCAATCAACAATGCACTTACATCCGGTTACTTAACCTTTTGGTCAAAATACAATTACCCTACTAGACGTGCTTATAAACACAGATGCAACCAAAGCGTAAGCATATTCATAACACCAACAATCAACTAAATACCCTATAAGAGATATACGGGTTACACTTGCATATAACTCGTTTTAAATAATAGCATAACCAATTAACTGTTCTCATTCATCATATCGCATGCAAAATCAAACATGAAAATATTAAAGTAACACATGGATAACTGTATTATTGCAAAACCTAATGGCCACTTAAGCCACAACCAATACAATGCACTTGCCTTCAACTTCTCGAGACGGTGTGGCGAGACGAGGTTGCCACACCCGGGGTCACACCACCAGCACATAGATATAGCCCACTCAAAACATGCCCAAAATCATCACAAGACACATAGCTAAGTCGGATTCGCAACCCACTCCTAAAACCCGAAAACAGCAAACTGCCCACACGGAGCAGCACTCGGTAAAACGGTCACAGCTTTTAGTCAGATGAACGAAACTTAGTGATTTCAGTCTCTATTGAAAGGTAATTCGATTATCTACAACTTTTTCTATAGCAGACTGACCGGGAAAAGCACCGATTATTCTCAGATTTGCGACGAACAGCAGACAACCGCAAAAATAACTCGTTCTGGACAGCACGCGGTAAAATAGCCATAACTTTTAAATGGCTGAACGAAACTTAATGATTTTGGTTTCTATTGAAACGTAATTCGATTATCTACAACTTTCGCAATATCTAGACCCCGAGAAAATGCCTGGAAAATTTTCAATTAGCAGTTCTAACCGCGGACAAGAATCTGCCCGAACAGAAACTCCCAATTACTCTAGTCTCTCCATTCCCCAACCCCCAACAACTCAAAGTCCTGAATCCTAGCTAGGCATTAGCACAAACACCTTGCAAGCAAGCAAATAAATCCCCAAAACCTAGGGTTTTTACCTTAGATCTTTTACTCAAGGAGGAAAGGGAGGTGGGGGAGAAGCTGCAGGTGCTACTGCTGCTGGCTAAAGCTGCTGCCGCAGGGAGGTCGCTGGAGCTGGAGCTAAGGCTGCCGACCATGGAGGAGAGGGCAGCAGGGGGAGGCGTCGGCCACCAGGAGGGAGCAGCAGGAGGAGGCGCCGGCCACCAGGAGGGAGCAGCAGGAGAAGGTGCTGGCCACCCGGGGAAGGAAGAGATGGCGCACAACCAGGGGCAGTCGGCCTGGAAAGAAAGAAAAAATGGGGGAAGGAGTTGGTAGGCAGGGGAAGAAAAGGGGCTCCTCCAAGAATTCTCAGCCACACAATAAAAGAAAGAGAGAGGTTAGGTGAGGGAGGAAAAATTCCCAAAAAAACCCCTCCTAAAAACCAAAATTCAACTGTTTACCATTAGCGCGAAACGACAATTGTCAGGATAGACAACTTGCCGCAAAACTAAACAGCACGGAGAAAACACCCATTCCGATAAGTATTTCACGGAAAAACTCAAAACCTTTAATAAACTGCGAGACGACAAAACTTTTCTCCAGAATAAATCCTTGAATCAAGAAAATGAAGACAATCCTGGCCAAAAAACCCAGGAAAACAATTTTGCGGTATTACAAAGGCTTTGCTTCTTTTGCTGCTATATACTCTGAGTTGTAAGATTTTGTATTTATTAGCTTCCGCTTAATTAATATAAGGTACGGTTGTGATTCCAATTGTTGTAAATGTGCATACTAGCTACTGATCCAGGGACTAGTACTGCAAGCACATTAGATTTCCATTTTTGCATTTATGTGAAAATGGGGGTCGTTACAGTTGGTATCATAGCTATACTGACCATAGGATAAACCCTAGATAGAATGGGCGCTAGCATTAGAATAAGCAAATTCAAAATCTTATTTTCAAAAGACACTTTATTTGTAAAATGTAGACTTTGCTATTCTTTTCCTCATTCTTAAGACTCTACTCTTATCTCTACTTCATTTTGTTTTGTAAACAAATACCTCTTTCCTTAAAATTGGTTCATCTTCAGTATTTGCTTGTGAAGATGTCCGAGACATGTTGTTGTCATTCTTCATGCCAACCAAAGAAGCCTATAATGTCAACGACGACCATCTCAAGAAAGCACACAACGCTTCACTAACCTTGACAGAGCAAAAGTAAAGCTCGAAGATTCTACTTCATGAAGAGACATCATCACTCAACAGTAAAAGGCAGAGGATTAGAATATATTAGGAACTACCTTAAGATAAGAACCCTTACGTGTAGCATATTAGTCTGCTCTAGTTATAAATAGCAATTTATGCTGTCGTTATAACTTGCTACTTGAAATTGGTTTTTATTCTGAATGTCAGGACTGATTTATGTGTAAACTTAACCTCTTGGTTAAAGTTTCACGATAAGTTGTCCTTATGAATGAATACCGAAACCTTATTAGGATTAGTAGTATAATCTCGATGCCACTTTTAGCTTTACTTGAGACCGCATCGTCCATGTATAAATCAAGTTCAACATCTCACCACATTAGTAAACACCAAACTAACTTAAGTCGATCTAGGCTAGTCAAAACCTAATACTTTCCCAATAACAACTCTTGACCATGCCCCAAAACTCACCTCATTACTTTGCCCAAATTATGTATTATGAAAATGACCTAGAACCAGAGAAGTTATGTATTTCTAAATATAAACCTTAGAATGATCGTTAAAATGAAACTGGGAAAAAAAATCCGGAACCCCATTTTCTAAAAAGAAATATAAAAAGGATAGCATTAGTTATACATATACTCTTTTCCCATCTATAGAATTTAATCTCTTTATCTATGTACTCATTTCTCCTCTGTAGAATTTTCTTTCTCCACTCCTAAGTTATTCTTTCTAGAAGTATTTTTCTCCTTATCTTTTTGCAAAATAAAAACCACCAACAGATCTTTTTAAAACTAATTCCGGTAATAAGTCAACAACGTCGTGACGTCTACATCAGCAACTTCAAGAAGATGGTAGTAAGGAAGCATCACATCCTCTCCGACTTCATAGAAGCCTTGGAAGACTAACACAGCAAGTGGTGCAAAGATTAAAAGAAACTCATCGTCGAACAGTCTACTTTGAAGGATAGTATTATCCAAATTACACATTATTCTTTCTATATAGTAAACATTTTATGCATAAATACGTATAGCTAGTAGAAGAAAAACCATAGATACCACCCATGAACTAAGTTGAATATATATAGTATTTCTGTGTTATTGAAATTTTGCTGTAAATATTTTGTATTGCTTTCAGGTTACTCTCGTAAATGTTAAACCACTAGGTTGAAATTTACGATGTATTAACCCTACTTAATAAGAAAATTTAATTCAGAAAATTTTTAAAGAATGAAACGTTGCCTTATAAACCAAACCAAAAATTACTTAATCCGCATAGAAACCACAACTAGAGTTAATTGGAAAGAATCAACTGCTACCATCTTTCCGCGATTCCAACATCATGTCAAACGTGGTTGCAAAATGCCTCTAACCCAATAGAATTCCATCTAAATAACCTTATTTTAATAAACATCGTTGCAGGATGCCTGCGACACAATTCATTAATACAACCACTGAAAGTAATGAGTAATAAAATTTTTAGCCTTTATAATCAACCTTCAACTCTCCCCAAATAAATCTGGTTGAGATGCATTCTTTCATTCATCCCAATTATTTTAACATGTTGTGTACCTCTCCTTAAATTAGCCTATCCTTCTAATGATTCTCGGTATAAACTACTAACATTTGTCATCTGCTTTGTGAAACCATGCAAGATTCTCAACCGTAAAGAAATGATAATCCTATCCAAGTCCAACTAAATCTTTTGTATTCAGTTAAAACACACCCTTCTATTCTAACAGCTAGCACAAAATATTTCCAACCTTGGTGCAGCTTTTGTCAGAAAAGATAATGGTTCAGATTAGAAATCTACTCTTATACCTTATTCTATATCTAAGAATTGTTCTTTGAAATGTTGTCAACCCAACCAATTTGAAGATCATGCTTGCATTCTCTATGAAGAAATAGAACATATTACTGATGAGAGTGCAATCAATTGCTCCAGCTATGAAGGAATTATTCCCCTGAAAAACGTCCTATAAGTAATACCATTTGTTACCTTTGCAAAGGTCGAGATCATTGCCCATCGCAATGCCCCCTTGATTCATTAATCACCACTGTAGTTCAGCCTCAACAAATGAAATTCCAATCCTTGGTTGCTCAGGATCTGGTTATTTGAAAAAAAAAATCAGTTGTATAGGAAATATTGCTTAAAGAATTAAAGAAACGGCACTTTGACCCTAACTACCTTCACCAAGAAAGTAGTAAACGACAATCGCCAACGACATGTTTCTTGTCTGATAAAGAAAGTCATTGAGCTAAAGAATGTCCTAAGAGACAACAAGTTAAGATTCACAAGGAAAATAATATTATGCATACAATTAAACTGAACAAGATACCACTGAAAGAGCGTGAGTGATTCAACTGTCACAAAAAAAACCACCTTGCTAAATAATGTCTACAAAAAGAACGAATATCTCCTACAGTTGTAATCATACCAGAAGTCACATCAGTCAAGATTATAACTCCAAGAGTAGAAGAAATAAAATCTGAAGCGATTTGCTTGAAGAATCAGATAAAGAAAAGGCACTTGAACGAGAATACTTGCCCCAAGAAAAATTGTGCTCAATTTCATCTCAATCTCAATCATCATCTATCCATCCTTTCAACAACACCAATAAATAACTATCTGGTATGCAAAATCGGAAAGCTAATACTATCTTCTTTGCTATGGTAAACGTGGGCATTATGCCAGCAGTTTCCTAAAGCAAGAAGCAAACTCCATCTCATTCTCAACCCCGAGAAGCTATGCAACAATCTCAAGGGCGACCTCAAGAATCTGAAGACCAGCAATTCCTAAGACCTGCATCCAATCCAACTCAAAGTATTAATCCCAGTCATTCATGGTGTTTACCTGCGAAAGAAGTTTATGACTTACCACGCGTGGTACTAGGTACGATACTTATGTATTTGAACCCTACCAGGATTCAACTCTTTGATCTTAGTCACTTCCTAATCATTTATTTTGTAACATTAGTAAACAACCTTTCTATTATTTCGAATAAAACGGACAATGTCACCTGTATCAACCGAGAAGAACTTGGATACTTTAACAACATCTGCCAAAGAAGAGTTTTACTTCACCGTGTCAAGGAAAACATTAGTAATTTCAAGCTATCTCAAAAACCTAGAAAACATCAAGTGCTTAAAACAACCCCTGCTTCGACATCAGGCTCTGAATGTGAACATCTTCCTCATGTAAATTGTAGCCGACACTTAATGTGGTATTGAGTACGTTCCTTGGGTATTCAATTCCTGCAATCAATCTTTTGATTCTGTACATTTCATTCCTTCATAGTTGCCAAATTCAAAGAAAATCAAAACCCTCTATCTACCGAAATGATCAAACGAATCAAATTATCAAAACCACTTGATAATCCTCTTACCTCAATCCAATCCTTGAATTACCTTTACCCTGATCCCAATCTAAAGTCAACTTATAATGACATTTATTTTCAACTAATCTCATTAACTATTGTTAAACTATACAGGTCAGCCATTGTATTCAAATACCTTTCTTGATATTAAACATTCGGTTTTTCCCAAATAAATCTAATGATAATGCGACCTTTCCTTCGCCTCAAATATTCTAAACATACCAAATGCCATTCTCTAAATTATATTATACTTATTAACGATCCTAGTTATTCAATCAAAATAAATTTGTAGAAAGCACTAATATCCCTCATCTGCTTACACAAAACTTAAATAGAAGTCTTCTCTATTCTTGGAACATCAACTTGGAATCACAAGACGAAGATCCAGTAAAGCAACAACAGTAAAGACGAAGAGGCAACCAAACGACAAAGTCATCTCCGAGAAAGAATTCCCAAATCTATCTCGTCCTCTAGAATTGCAAGGTTTGTGGTATTCACCGTTTCCAAATCCGAGGTAACCTGGCGCCACGATACATTAGGCCATATCGTATCGTTGAGAAAATGGGAGAAAAGGCATATAAATTAGAGTTGCCATGTCAGCTATCTAGTGTTCATAATGTCTTCCATGTATCACAATTAAGGGAATGTCTTCGTCTTCCTTCCGAGCTCACCCAGCTAGATGAAATCGACCTACAACCTGATTTAACTTATCGGAAGCATCTGATTAGAATAAAAAAAAGAGTCGAACACCATACTCGTAATAAATCCCACAAGATGATCAAGGTTCAATGGAGCAATCATTCTGAAGAAGAAGTAACTTGAGAACAAGAAGACCGACTCAAGGAGGAGTTTCCTGACTTCTTTTAGGAATAATTTTCTCTAGACCCGCCAAATCTTTGGTCGAGATTTTTGTAAGGGGGTAGATTTGTAACATCCCAAAAATTCTAGTAAAATAAAAGTGAATATTTTAAATTTGAATATAATTATTTCTGAGTTTTCTTGGCATTATTGGTTTTTATTTGGATTTCTTTGGATTTTTGTGTTGTGAGAATAATCAAATAAAAGAGAAAAGAGAATGGATAATGAAAAAAAGGTAAAATGGTAAAAGTAAAAATTTATAAAATTTACCATCTAAACCCTAAGCCTGCAGGAAAAGTATTTTTCCCACAAATAAAATTTTTGTAAACAGAAAATGGGAAATTGAATTGAAAAGACCCTCACTTTGACTAAAAACAGTGCAAGGTCAGATTTAATGCAAAATCTGTAGAAACCATGTCGACCTGATAAAATTACCCCAGTAACCTCAATGTGTTACCTACTCCCAGTAAAAATCTCACAAATTTATCATGTCAAATAAGTCCTTTAAAAATTCAAAAAAAAAATAGAAACGATTAAAATAAGGAAATCGCAATGTTAGAATTTTAATAAAATAATGGAGCAAAGTTTTAAGTTGAAAATTTTTACAATAGCATCATTATCCCTAATCCATCTGAAAAACAAAGTCTCAAAAATAAATAATATCATTTAAACCCTTAATTTAATTAAAATCCGAATTAAGGAAATTGAGCAAAGGCTCCACCGCCGAATTTTCATTAATTATACATAGGGTGTTTTAGTTCCAAATTTCTACTGAATGTCTACTAATACCAAAAAACTCTAGTCAAAAAGTTTCACAAAATGTGGAAGTTGAATGTCACTCAAATTAATGCAAACCTGTTCAAAGGAGTTCACCAAAAATATTTGGCCCTCATCCTCTCACCAACAAGCGGGACCCATGAACTATGCTTGGCCCATCTCGCTAACGCAAGTTGGTCTGAGCCTCACTCTCATCGCCAAGGGCCCCGCCCCGCATGTCGCCCACTGTTCCTTTCCTTCTCCCCTTCCTCTCTCCTTTTCCTCGCGGTTGAGCTCCCTCCGCTTCTTCAGGTTCTCGGCGTCTCTGTCGGGACCCGAATATGCAAATCCGGACCCTCTGTGTATTCAGCAATAGTCTAGGATCGCGATAGTGCACACAGTCTCAATATAGATGATATATCACAATCATACATAACAGAATAATAAAAGTAATACAATTACATAATATAAAACTGTTGAACGACCTTAAGGTCGACCTTACACTTGAGAGGCCTTGATGGCTTTAACTCCAAATAGGTAAACAGCAGCGGAACAAAGAAACGTCGGTGACTCCCATCAATATGCCACAGACAACTGACAAGGTTTAACTCCTGGATATTCGCCTCCTCGTGGAACTTCTCCTCCTTCGAAGTTGTAGTCATCTTCTCATCTAATGATTTTGGTTGTTTGTAAGGGGTGAGTACACACAGTACTCTGCAAATCATGCACAGAATGCAGGTCTATTACTACATGCACGGCTTATTCCAAAGGAATGGCTGAATGGTTCTTTTGCAATAAAGCAGCATTCACAAATAATCATAGTAGATTGAAAAGCAGTAAAATAAGTAATACCAATAATAAATTTCGCAATCATTCTCAAGTAAAGCATTTCTCATCCTTAACCAATTTTCATATCACATTGTCTACATTCCAAACCTCATTTTTATCAAAATCTAACCCTTGACTATAATCCCCGAGCATTGTCCAGTACCGTAGACACGACTATTCGAATAGTTTTTACACTCTGCAGAGGTTATACACTTGACCCACAAGATATAATCAACTCACCACGTCAGCCGTGAATTGCCATACAAGAGTATGCAAATGAGCGATCATAACAAAGCCTTTCCAATGTCTATCTAAACTCAGTACTACCCGCTAAGGTTTCAACATTGGTGGGACTGGTTACCACATCCAGGGCCCCCCTCTTGCGCCATGTGAGCCAACCCGTGCGAGGACTGGTTACCACTACCCGGGCCTCACACCACCACAATAGTACTAAAGTTTAGAATCAACAAATTAATTAGCTAGGTCTGTCCCATTCCAGACTTGTGGTTGTATGAATGACTCAGTTTAAATTATTGCAAGGTTAAGTCCTTAATTGACCAAGGCAAGACTTACATCAATACTCTCAAAATTTGTCACGAAGCCCTCGCATCACTCATCCCATTGCCACGAAGGCCCACCTGGCACGAAGCCATCTTGCCACTTGCCCCGGTCCAAATCATTTCATCACCCAAGTTGATTATTGTGCAATACATGCCAACAAAAACTCAACATCCATATGAAACCACACAGGCCTCCACATATCAACATCATCGTGTGGCAACACATCACACCATTTCAAAATACACTGCATATTCCATTAATCAATATTGACCTTTATATTTCCAAAATGATGTCACTGATTTGTTGCAAGTCTAAGGAAACTAATACGTTCTATCAAACCCAGGTTGGCAATTTATTAGCTACCAACTATTAATCAAGAATCCTAGGGTGACAAATGAATCATGGCATACAAATAATAGAGACAAGGTGGCAATAACAAGTAGGTTGATTATCTAATCCCAAATTAATTGAAATCAGTTTATTTCAAACCAGCATGCAATAATTTCAAATGAAGTAATTTTAAAACATGGGATCAATATGGTCAAAGCACAACTTGCCTGGCCCTTGCTATCTTTATTGTTCTTTACTCTTTATCTTTGACTCTAGATCTTCGATCTTCAATCTTTACTTCCTTGATCTTCAGCTTCTTTGAATGATTTCCAGACAACGCGTCTAACGATAAAGAAACACAAATATAACACAACTCAAAAGACAATTCGAATAAACTCCAAATTAAGAACGGATAATAATGGATCACAATGGCTTAGATGAATTAAGGAACTTGAATAGATTAGATCAAAGATTAGACAAAAGAGAATGGGCTTTTAAAAAAATACACCGAAAAAGAAAAGACTGATAACTGAGAGAGAAAGAATAGTATTCCAAAGAATATTTCTTTTGAAGTTATTATCTTGATTGGATAGACAATGGCATATGGGTTCGATCTATAGACCAGGTCCATAAAGATATGTTAGTTCATGATGAACTAAGCTGATGCAAAAAGTTGACTTTTGTTGACTGAACAGATATATAATCAATCAAAAGAAAGGTAGACTGATGGATTAGATATGGGCACAAGGATATGACACATGGCCAATAGTCTAGCGACCAAGTCCACAAATGAATTCTGGGTTAATGGCAGATTAGATTTTCAGGGATAAGACAAGGACGGATGGAATCGACATTCAGTGCGATTCGATCTGGGGTTCAGTCATACATCAATGAAGAGACTTGACGATAACAGGGCGATGACGATATGTAGTAAGACAGAGCACAAATATCTTACCACGGTGGACACAACGAGGGAAACCGCAATACCGGCAGCTCGGCTCCCGATGAACTCAGTCCATCGAACCGGTCTTAAGTTAGGTTTTGGTCCGGCTTTGCAGATGATAGAAAGATAAAGCTAGACTCACAAGGAATGGGGTTAGATCACATGTCGGGACCCGAATATGCAAATCCGGACCCTTTGTGTATACTACACTAGTCCAGGATCACGCTAGTGCACACAGGCTCAACATTAGTGAATATGACAATCATACACAGCGGAAATAAGATAAAAGACATTATATACTAAATATTACTAGTTGAATGACCTTATGGTCAACTTACATAACGATGCCTCACAAGGCTGAACAACCAAATTGAACTGCAGCGGAATGTAGATGTAGATAACCCCTCAGTATACCACAGGCAACTGACACTTGGGGACGATGACCACGGGTACGGCGATGTAATGAGCTTCGGTGACCACGGGATGGTGGAATCAACGCGGCACGACGAGGGGACTCCGGATTTGGATTCCGTGCGGCGGATGGGACCCCCGACGGCGACGAAAGGCGGCGCAAAGTTTCTCGGACTCCAGCGAGGCGCGACGGGCGCTACGAGACTCAACTGGTGGCGGCGCTACTCACGAACGAGGCGGCTGGCTTTGGTGATTCTCGGGGACCCTGCACCCCTATTTATAGTCTTGGCACGCGCGCAAAACTCGGAAATCTAATGGTGCACGGTGGCGGCGGCGCAGCTCCGAGTCCAGATCGAACACGACGACCACCAGCCGCATGATCGAGATCGGATGGCCATGCAAGACTCCAGACGCGGCACGATCAGATCCGCCCGAACGGATCAACGGCGGATAAGGCCTTAGGGTTTCGAAGCGGCATGGCTGATGAAGTCCTTACGATAGAGATCCAATGGCTGCCAAGCTCTAGGGTTCCGGGGGCGACGCGGCTTGATGAAGTCCGTTGGATGGCGATCCAACGGCTGGCGGCAGGGATACCCGAGACGGGTCACAACGGGCTAAACAGTGGTGCGGCGAGCGGCACAGTAGTGGGCTTCGGCCCATTACTATTGACGAGGGATTTTTCTGGTTTTTTCATTTTAACTAATTAGATAAAATATTTGGATTTATTTAAGGCAACAAAAATACCTAGAAAATTCCCAAAAAATCTCAAAAATACATTGAGACATTCTGGACTCAAATAAAATATTTTTAGAAAAACTTTATTTTAAACTTATCTATTTATAATTATTTTTTGGCAAAAACAAAATACTTTTAGTTTGAAATAATTCAAATAAATTCCAGAAAATCCAATTAAATCTAGAAAATTCACAAAAACACAATTTGTAATAAAACACTATTAACTAAATAAAAGCCAAAAATTTGGGATGTTACAAACCTCCCCCCATAACAGAATCTTGACCTCGAGATTCAGGGCTGCTTAGAGAATAGGTTTGGAAATTCTGCCTTCAGGTCCTCTTCGCGCTCCCATGTTGCTTCACTCTTTGAATGATTGCTCCATTGAACTCTGCAAAAACGAACAGACTTGTTTCTGGTCCTGCGCTCCATTACATCTAGAATCTTGATCAGCTGCTCTTTGTAAGTCAGGTCCTCTTGCAACTCGATTGTTTCTAACGGCGTCTACTCTGTTGGCACTCTGAGACACTTTTTGAGCTGTGATATATGGAACACATCATGCACACCTGCTAATGACTAGGGCAAGTCTAGCTGGTAAGCAACCTCTCCTTGACGGCTCAATATTTTGAACGGCCCAACGAATCTAGGTGCAAGCTTCCCTTTGACATGAAATCTTTTTACACCTTTGAGGGGAGTGACTCTGAGATACGCGAAGTCGTTAGGTTCAAAACTCAAATCACGACGGCGATTGTCAGCATAGCTCTTCTGCCTTGACTGCGCTGCTTTCAGTCTTTCCCTGATCATGGCAACTTGTTCTTCAGCCTCCTTGAGAATCTCAGGCCCAACACTACACCATGACACATTTTCATCAACAGTGTATCACACAAGAAAAACCACATATTGCGACTTATTATCCGCTTCAAAAGTTATGCCGACGAAAATAACTGTCGAGTAGAAGTCTGTCGGCAAAAACATTTGCCGATGATATATTTTTACCGATGATGATCCGACATTGTTATAAGACTTTTGGTTGATGATATACTTTTTCCGGATGCATGACTTTTGCCGACAGATAGTCTGAGGGTAAGATTTTTGCCGACAGATAGTCTGAGGGAAAAACTTTTGCCGACAAATAGACTGAGGGTAAGACTTTTGTATAGAATATTATAGATCTAACTAATAATTAATTCATATGTACACCACATTATAGTAGAAAATGATTGAATTAATGCATCCGTTCAACATGATTCAACTTCATTCAACTAGATTACACAAATTGTCCATCAAGTAATACATCCATTCAACACAGTTCAAATTCATTCAAATAGAGTAATATACAAATTTGTCCAAAAGTGTCATGGTTCGCATAGCTTAACCATCTATCATTTACAAAAGAGAACCTCACGGATCTTCAAAGCTAGGGTCAACTATCTTCCACCCACATGAGGTGTTCAAGATACAAAATGATCACTTTGTATTCATACGACTAGCTAGTAGTTTTGAACAAAAGCATATATATATATATATATATATATATAGATTGGCATGATGGTAACACTAACTTCCTAGGTCCTTCCAACTCGCTTGCAAAAAAATGAAGACAATTAATCAAACATGCCTCCAACAAACTCAAAGACATAAGGAAAGCAAATGGTGCCGACATCGAATCGCATAGTGAGAACAAAAATTGCAATCCAAGTGTACCACACACACTGCCTAGTTGCACAATTTTGTTTAGCTATTGTCCTCACAACCAGACATAAAAGTTCTAGACAAGCATGTCAAATAATGCTACTATTGTGCAAGTCTAGCATAAATGATCACATACTGTGTATACTATGCCATGCTATGGTGCAGCGTTAGAAGCAAGAAACCAATTTATTTCTTAATTAATTAGATGCCATACCGATGCTACACGGAAATGAGAGAACGCCTAGACTTTCAAAGTTACACACACAAATAAGTAATCGAGAATCTTTATCAAATCCATCACACTTAGTTTATATATTTGTTGTTGACGATCCTTATTATTTCACAATTCACTGCCTTCATAATAATCAAACATCAATCCAAATGCTATCCAATAGACTAATACTAAATCAATGCCAACCGAAATGACGGGAAAAAGTGCCGAGATCAAGATCATACTAAGGCTTCTAAAATTCGCCTTAACACTTAAACACTAGCATAATTTGTTAAGTCCAGCTTATTTTTCAAGGAGACATTGTGCTCACAACAAATAAGAATTAAGAAAAATTCAAGGACAAAAGCTACCACACAGTTGACTATAAACATGTGGAGTAGATGTGCAACACAAAGATATAAGGTGGAGATTCATTACTATCAGATTTCAAAGGAGGCAAAAATGCCTGCAGGTCTTTCTCAACACATTGATGAAGACGCTCCAAACCGACTCACTTCACCTATAAAAGATTTAGGACATATGGATGATCCATGATTTTTGGCAAGCACATGATAAACCATAGGATCCATTTTTGCAATGCAAGAATAACAACCTTGCGGTACTCAAAAAATTCACTCTTGACCTTATCATCTAGATAATAGCCATAAGCATTAATTCCGCACTCGCTTCTTCAAGAATCGGTAATATTAAGCTTCTCGCAGAGAAAGCATAACAATCTAAGTCGATCAAGCAAAGATCGATGAAATGCGATTTAAATTGTGACTACAGACCCATAGTTTTCACATAACCAAAAGGCAACACTCAATAGCAAATAAAATAACTAGCTATCAAGAGGTCTTATTGTAGGATCGAAATATACTAATGTAGCAATCAGAGGGGGGTGAATGATTGCGCGGAAGCTAAAATCAAATTTTCGATCTTTTCAAACACCCCAATTTAAACTCAAATTGCTTGAAGACCAGTTAATGAAGTTAGAAGACCAGGTTACGAAATTGGGAGACCACCTCACGCAGTTGGGAGACCAAGAGATCACCAGGCACTCAAAGAGAGCACTTGGACGACCAAGAAGACACTTGAGCGACAGTTTGGGCACTTGGGCGACCAAGAATCACCTCGGCGAGCAAGAGGACACTGGTGACCAAGAAATCACCGGGCGAAGCAAGAGGACACCGACGACCGGTTTGGGCACTTGGGCGAGCAAGAGACACTGGCGACCAGTTTGAGCACTTGGGCGAGCAAGAGGACACTTGGGCGAGCAGGTTGGGCACTTGGGCGAGCAAGAGGACAGGTTGGGCGACCACGCGACCGTTGGTCGACCACGCGACACCGTTGGGCGACCACGCCGCGCTGATCGGGCGAGCAGACCAATACATGCCTACTAAAATAGTAATTACGGAAGATCCAGCCGTTGGATTGATGTAAAATTTTAACTGTAGAAACTAAACTCAATTCCTCAAATAACACTAAAATAATCAGGTCAATCGGATGTACGGATCTAAAGTTATGTCCTTCGCAAGATGACTGAATCCGGGCAACCACGCGAGCAGTCGGGCGAGCAGGACATCAATCTGGGCGACCACAAATTACAGAAAATCTAACCGTTGGATTGATGTGAAATTTTAACTGTATAAACTAGACTCAATTCCAAAGTGAACAAAAGAAGAATCAGGTCGATCGGATCTACAGATCAAAAGTTATGACTTTCGCAATATGACTGAACCAATTCGCGATCTAACAGCTGGGCGACCAGGCTAGCAATATGGGCGACCACGAATTGCCAAAGATCTAACCGTTGGATTGATATGAAATTTTAACTGTAGAAATTAGATTCAAATATGAATCAAACCCAATAAGAATCAACTCGATCGGATTTACAGATCAAAAGATATTACCTTCGCAAGATAATACCTTTGCAAAGAACCAAACTCCGTGATGAACTTCGTGACTGCTGCGACGGACAAAACTTCAAGCGATCGATCAACTATGCCGGAGCCAAGAACTTGTGAGAAAGATCTTTATTTTTGATCTGGTTATAGTACTCAAACAAAAGAGTACAACCCTAAAATCTTGCTCAAGAATAAACAGGGGACACCCTCCCTATTTATAGAGAGCAATCCTTACGAGATAGAATACAACTCTACTTCCAACATGGAAAGAGTCTGTATACATCTCAACTTGGCCCAACGTGGCCAAAAACAACTCTTGCACGTATGTACAGCCCACCTGCTATAATTACATGACTAACCAGCCTTCACATGCATGTTCTCTAGCCCGAACGCCCGCATGACATCCTTGACCACCAAGACCTCGATTCCTCCTCAACCTAGTCTCAACCTCGGTTCCTCCATGAACCTAGTTCGGTCCCGTCATCGACCACGTCAAGCCTCGAGCAACACCTCGCACATGAAGTAACAAACAACGCGTCCGAGCACAAGTCCACGACTTGACTCAAGATTAATCCATGCAACCACTCACACGAGTGCATTGCATTAAGCAAAACCATTATGCTATCCCCAGCATAATAAGCATATCACCATAGCACATGCACAAGCACCACACATGCTATAACCAAAGTCATTTTCCAATGCCAGTTTCATCATTCAGCCAATTTTTCATCACATGATTTCACAATCTCCCCCTTGATGAAAACATTGGCAACACAATTTGGACCTGAACATTGGCATTCACCTCACAAGAACAGATGTAAGAAATTTTGTTTATAAAACAAAAAGACAAACAAGATGACCAAAAGACAAAAAGAGAAAATCTCCCCCTACAAAGAAGAAACAAAATCTCCCCTTATCTAAAAAGAAATCTCCCCCTATGACAAAGAGAAACTCCCCCTAACAGAAAGAAGAAGTGTGTGTGAATGTGCAATGTGTAACAAAAAAAAATTCTCCCTTTGATTCCAAAATTCTCCAAACTTCTCCCCCTTTGACAATGGATTCATCAAGAATGCAAAAAGAGAACAAAAGAGAAACTTCTTCCCCTTTGTGTTGATGTTTTTTTATATCTACTGAGCATTATGAATCATGCACAAATGTAACAACTTGATCACCAAGTCATGCTATCAACAGTACTTGCACCCTCAAATCTACACATAGACAATGTAGAGTAAGCATAACTAGAAATCAAGTATTATTAACGATTTTTTACATGGCATGATCTCCCTTTCTCAACAATCTTAAAACCTGAAAACATTGAATTTTTTGTGCACTTTATTTGTGCTTGAAAAACTGATTCAATAATTGATTGCAACAATAACAATTGCAAGGAATTACATGCACCATCAGCCTTACTTTTCAACCATGCCAAGCAGTCACAAGCTTAAGGTTTCATGGTTTCGGTCATACACAATCTCTTCCAAGTTCATATCAAAGTGCAGTGATAAGCAGTCTCGTAAAGAGGAAGTGCGACAGTACATAACCTTGATCTTGCATTTATCAACAATCACTCTTTTAGCTTTAGCACTTAACTTTCATATTTAGCACTTTTTGAGCAGGATCAAGATAGCCAAGAAAGTTCAACCATGACAAGATTTAATTCAAGTTGTTATTCCATTTAAATAGTCATGACATAAACTACACCATATATGTATAAGCAGAAAGTTGCAAAGGCCTTGTAGCATAAACATGGCTTCAAATGACATATGTGTATGAAATACAATGCTCAGTACTTTTGCTATTTTTTATTTTTTTATTTAAGAAACACACAAAATAACAAGCATATTACACAGTATTACAAAAACTTCAAAAAACTCCCCCTCAAAAATATCCTATTGGATGAACCAACCCAAGTTCTCCCCGAATAAAAGCAAAACGAGAGGAAGACAAAGGTTTTGTGAAAATGTCTGCCAATTGATGTTCAGTATCCACATGATGAAGCACAATATTTCCCTCTTCTACATGATCTCTAAGAAAGTGAAATCTGATCTCAATGTGTTTTGTTCTAGAATGTTGCACAGGGTTTTTAGCAATACATATTGCACTAGTGTTATCACACAACAGAGGAACACTATCCAAATTAACCCCATAATCCTTAAGTGTAGCTACTATCCAAAGAATTTGAGAACAACAACTAGCAGCAGCCACATATTCAGATTCAGTAGTTGATTGTGCGACAGAGGATTGTTTTCTAGATGACCATGCAATAAGTGAATTACCCAAGAAAAGACATGAACCAGATGTGCTTTATCTATCAATTCTACAACCTCCAAAGTCAGCATCAGAGAAAGCTCTTAAACTAATGCATGAGGAAGCAGAAAGCCATATACCAAAATCTTGAGTACCATGGAGATACCTGAAGATCCGCTTGATGGCTTGTTGATGTGAAACACGTGGAGAAGCTTGAAAACGCCGCACACAAGCACACAAAGAATTGAATATCCGGCCTTGATGCGTTGAGATATAACAGAGAGCCTATCATGCTTCTATACTCCTTTTGATCAACAATCTCACCATCTTCATCCGGATCAAGTGCAAGTGCCTCCCATGGGTGTCATGATCGGTTTGCGCTTTCCATCCCAAAGCAACGGCAAATCTTTTGTGTATTTACTTTGATGAACAAAGGTACCTTCCTTCGTTTGTTTCACTTGCAGTCCCAAAAAGTAAGTCAACTCACCCATCATGCTCATCTCAAATTCCTTTCTCATGGTTTCAAAACTTAGACTCTAAAACATGAGAGGAACCACCAAAGATAATATCATCAACATAAATCCGACGAATAGTTGATCATTGCCTTGCTTGAGTAAAAGAGAGTTTTGTCAACCTTTCCCATTGTAAACCCATTTTCAAGTAAAAAGGTTTTTAGCCTATCATACCATGCTCTAGGGGCTTGTTTTAATCCATACAAGGCTTTGGACAATTTGAACACATGATCAGGAAATTTGGGATTTTCGACACCGTGAGGTTGCTTAACATATACTTCTTCATTAATATAGCCATTAAGAAAAGCACTTTTCACATCCATTTGATACAATCTAAAACCTTTAGATGCAGAAATGCTAAAAGAATTCTAATGGCTTCAATTCTAGCAACAGGAGCAAAGGTTTCATCAAAATCTAAACCTTCAACTTGAGTAAATCCTTGAGCAACCAATCTAGCTTTATTCCTGACAACAACACCATCCTCACTTTGTTTATTTTTGAAAACCCACCTAGTTCCAATTATATTAAAATCAGGAGGAGGTGGAACAAGCTTCCAAACCTTATTACGCTCAAAATTCTCTAATTCCTCATGCATGGCATTGATCCAAGATTCGTCAGTTAATGCATGAGATATATCTTTGGGTTCAAAAGAAGCAACAAAAGCAGAGTGAGCATGAGAATCAGAAGCAATAAACCTGGATCGAGTGACTCTCTCATTTAATTCTCCAATCATTTGTTCAGGTGGATGTCTTCTTTGAATGTGCAGAGGAGTCAGAGCTTCTAAACTTCTCCTTCTTCTTCTTCGCTTTCAGCATGTACGTAAGATGTTGCTTGAGGATGCTCACCGGGTGATGTAGTGGTAGGTGCCGAAGAGGTACAATTGGTTGTGCAATAGGAATCAACACTTCATCCTCAACATCATCATCATCATCAACAAAATACTCTCCCCTAACATATGCATCTGTTCTCGCTCAATTGGACTAGTGCCTGGACTAGCTTCATCAAAAGTGATTTCACATGTTTCTACAATTTTGTTAGTCTCCAAAACAAATGCGCGATAACCATGTGTATGAGCAGGATATCCAAGAAAAATACCGTCAGTCGATCTAGCTTCAAATTTATCAAGATTTCCAGATTTCAAAACAAAGCATTTGCATCCAAAAACTCTGAAATGAGATACACTAGGCCTATGACCAAAACGAAGCTCATAAGGAGTCTTGCCTAGCTTCGATCTTAAAAACACTCTATTGGAAACATAACATGCAGTTGAGATTGCTTCAGCCCAAAACTTCCTAGGAGTGTGATGTTCATCTATCATCGTTCTAGCCATCTCAACCAAGGTTCTGTTCTTTCTTTCAACTACACCATTTTGTTGAGGCACTCTAGGTGAAGAAAATTGATGATCAATTCCTTTTTCAACACAAAAGTGATCAAACGAAGAATTTTAAATTCAGTTCCATTATCACTTCGATAGCTCTAAGTGCTCTGGGTGATCAACAGATAATCTAGTAACAAGACTTCTAAAATGACTAAAAGCCTCATCTTTAGATACCATAAAATAAACCCAAGAGTATCTAGAATAATCATCAACAATGACCAAGACATACCATTTGCCTCCAAAGGATTGAACTCGAAAGGTCCAACCGTGTCAAGATGTAGTAGCTGTCCCGAGCGCTTTGTCATCACCATGGTAAGAGGTAGATGTGAATCTGCAAATCATCTTACCATGTCTACAAGAAGAGCATACTAAATCGCTATCACCATTAAGCTTAGGCAAGCCACTTAATGAGATCTAAACCACTAACACGAAGTTAGATGATCAAAACCAATGTGACCAAGTCTACGATGCCAAAAGAATAAATCTTTAGAAACATTGGCAACTAGACACCTATGCTTAGAAGAAAGTGACACATCAAAGTCACTTTAAAAACTCTTCCAAAGCGTGAAATCCACGAACACAAGGTCTCCTCAAGCATCTAAAACTTTGCATTCACTTTTCTTGAAACATACTTCAAGATCCTCATCAATCATTTGTGAAACAGACAACAAGTTGTATTTCAAGTTTTCAACGAGAGCCACATCCTTGAACATAAACTTGTCACTTACTTTTACTGACCTTTTGCCACAACAGAGTAGAAGAAGCACTCCAAAAGTAACACTTTCAAAGACGAGATGCACGAGTGAGGGAGGAGAACCAATTTTATCACCGGACATGTGGTGTGAGCATCCGAATCAACTAGCCAAATGTTCTCCTTCCTCGCGAGAAGCCTACATAAAGGCGAAGATGTCGAGGCCTCAAGATCAAGTTAGAAATAAAACATTTTGGAATCCAAAGATCGAGACACACGATTTGAGTAGGCACAACACGAGAATGCTTGTGTACAGAATCAATTTTGCCCTTTCTTGTGTTTCTAGCAGCAAAAGGTGTTGGCATCACCCTAGGCACAAAATAAGGATTAAAATGTGCCTTCTTGAAATTAGACCTAGCCTTAGTCTTCTCTTTCTTTTCTTTGTTTGGCTAGTCTAAAGCAAAAATCTACTAAGTGTCCATCTCTACCACAATGAGTGCAAGTATACTTAACATGATGTTTAGCTTTAGTAATGTATAACATTTGCATTCATCATAGTAGAAGTTAACACACCAAATAGACTTAAACACAATTTTCTTAGGCTCATTATCAATTTCAAATTTTCCACTTCCAAGTGTCTTAATAATGAGGAGCATGCGATTTATAATGAGCATAAGAATCAAAACCTAAACCTTTGTGATGAGTACTCGACCCTTGACTGATCCAGTAATCATGTTTAGGTTTTTCTTTCCAAGAGTGAATCGTTCTAAAGATTTTTCAAGTAATCAACCTTTCGAGTAAGAGTTAAACAGTTATTACATGGAACGCCTACTTTTCCTTTCTGCTTATGCACAAGTTGAGCATGAGAGAACTTCATGAGTGAGCATAGCATCTCGTCATTTGAGAAACCCTAGCATTTGCATCATGCAACTTCAATTCCAATATAGCACATTTAGAACAATGAGTTGTATCATGCAAATCAACAGTTGAACAAATAGCGTTTTTAACATGTTTCACATTTTCTTTCTTTTCAAGATTGACTTGTTCTAACAAAGAAACATGTTCTTTCCTAAGCACAAGAAGCTCATCAGAGATTAAGTCACATGATTTGCAAGCATCATCATCGAATCAAAGATTTAAGTCTAGCAATTTCAGATGCAAAGATTCCACAAGAACATCATGTTTCTTAATTTTCTTGTCGCGTTTGTTAAGCAATTTTCCAAGACGAGCAACAATGAATAGCTAAATCATCGTAAGAAGGTTCTACCTCATTGAAGTCACTGTCATGATCATCCTCGGTGAAGCTTCCATCACTTCTAGCCATGAGACATAATCCTGTCAAATCATGCTTGCTTGGAACCATTGTGTCATCCTCACTGCTCTCTGAATCCACATCACTTAAGTTCACTTGTTCAAGAGCAGAAAGAACCCGATGAACAACCTTTTGTTGATGAAGCTCTTTTTCTTCTCGTCACTTGGTGAAAACTTCTTCTTTTCTTTTCTTCTGTCGTTGTCCTTCTCCTCCCTTGATGTTTTACCCGCAAGCTTAGGACAATTTGATCTAATGTGATTGAGGTCACCACACTCATAGCATCTTGGAGGGCCACCACCAACTCTCTTTCTCATTCTCACATTCTTGCAAAGCTTTGTTAAACCGAGAAGTGAGTAGTGCCAAATCTTCTTGAGAAACTCTTCGATCTGCTCATCGCTTAGTGAAGACAAAGAGGACAAAGCAAAGCTTGAAGAAGCATTATTCGAGACATGCTAGATTGGGAGGTCAAGTGCAATTGATTTATGATCGCCTTCCTAGCAAGAACATCCAAATTCATGAGTTTTTAATTTAGAGAACAGAACATCCAAAGTAAGTGTACTCATGACAAGGATTCTCTAATAGATGTAACTTTCATCTCCCAAATAGACATGTCTAATGCACCAAGCAATTGTCTAGCATTTGTGGCCTCATCAAAGAAAACTCCAACAAAGACGTAAATTGCTAAGAATTTTATTGAACCGCAAAAAGAAATCATCTAGAGACTCACCAGCTTCATCTCAAATCGCATGTATTCTTTCTTATAAATATCTTGCCTAACCTCTTTGACAAGTGTTAGAACCTTCATGATAATCACAAAGAGATTTCCATACCTCATATGCAGACTTGAGATGAATCACTCGATCAAAATCACTTCTTCCTAGTCCTTGGATGATCAAATTCCTTGCTTTTGTTGTTTGCTTCAACATGTGCTCGATTGGTGTCATTTACTTCATCATTCTCGTGAACATTGTATGGCTTGTAGACCTTTTCCCAAATTGCAAAACCCCGAGCTTGAATATATGCCTCCATCTTTGCTTTCCAAAACGAAAATCAACACCATCGAAAACACAAGGTTTTGTCGAATACCTATCCATCGCTACGGTTTCTAATCACCAGTTAAGATTAATTAGAAAAACCTTAATCTGATACCACTTGTAGGATCGAAATATACTAATGTAGCAATCAGAGGGGGGTGAATGATTGCGCGGAAGCTAAAATCAAATTTTCGATCTTTTCAAACACCCCAATTTAAACTCAAATTGCTTGAAGACCGCTTAATGAAGTTAGAAGACCGAAGTTCTGAATGGAAGACCACCTCACGCAGTTGGGAGACCAAGAGACTAGGCGACGAAGAGAGCACTTGGGCGACCAAGAATCACCTAGGCGAGCGAGAGGACACAGGCGACTCAGCTTTGGGCACTCGGGCGACCAAGAAATCACCCGGCAAGCAAGAGGGACACCAGGCGACCAAGAAATCACTGGCGAAGCAAGAGGACACCTGGCGACCAGGTTTGGGCACTTGGGTGACCAAAGAATCACTGGGCGGCGAAGAGGACACCGGGCGACGTTTGAGCACTTGGGCGAAAGATGAGGATACTTGGGCGAGCGGGTTGGGCACTTGGGCGAGCAATAGGACAGGTTGGGCGACCACGCGCCTTCTGCTGGGCGACCACGCGCACCTTGTTGGGCGACCACGCGCGATCTGGGCGAGCAGACCGATATATGCCTACTAAAATAGTAATTACAGAAGATCCAGCCGTTGGATTGATGTAAAATTTTAACTGTAGAAACTAGACTCCATTATGCAACTAACACAAAAAGAATCAAGTCAATCGGATGTACGGATCTAAAGTTATGTCCTTTGCAAGATGACTGAATCCGGGCGACCACGCGAGCAGTCGGGCGAGCAGGACATCAATCTGGGCGACCAAAAATTACAGAAAATCTAACCGTTAGATTGATGTGAAATTTTAACTGTATAAAGTAGACTCAATTCCAAAGTGAACAAAAGAAGAATTAGGTCAATCGGATCTACAGATCAAAAGTTATGACTTTCGCAAGATGACTGAACCAATTCGCGATCTAACAGCTGGGCGACCAGGCTAGCAATATGGGCGACCACAAATTTCCAAAGATCTAACCGTTGGATTGATATGAAATTTTAACTGTAGAAACTAGATTCAAATGCGAATCAAACCCAATAAGAATCAACCCGATCGGATTTACAGATCAAAAGATATTACCTTCGCAAGATAATACCTTTGCAAAGAACCAAACTCCGTGATGAACTTCGTGACTGCTGCGACGGACAAAACTTCAAGCGATCGATCAACTATGCCGAGCCAAGAACTTGTGAGAAAGATCTTTATTTTTGATCTGGTTACAAGACTCAAACAAAAGAGTACAACCCTAAAATCTTGCTCAAGAATAAACAGGGACACCTCCCTATTTATACTGAGCAATCCTTACGAGATAGAATACAACTCCACTTCCAACATGGAAAGAGTCTCAGATACATCTCAACTTGGCCCAACGTGGCCAAAAACAACTCTTGCACGATATACACCCCACCGCTTTGTAATTACGTGACTAACCAAACCTTCACATGCATGTTCTTCTAGCCCGAACGCCCAAGATGACATCCTTGACCACCAAGACCTCGATTCCTCCTCGAACCTAGTCTCAACCTCGGTTCCTCCATGAACCTAGTTCGGTCCCACATCGACCACGCTCGCCTCGAGCAACACCGCACATGAAGTAACAAACAACGCGTCGAGCACAAGTCCACGACTTGACTCAAGATTAATCCATGCAACCACTCACACGAGTGCATTGCATTAAGCAAAACCATTATGCTATCCCCAGCATAATAAGCATATCACCATAGCACATGCACAAGCACCACACATGCTATAACCAAAGTCATTTTCCAATGCCAGTTTCATCATTCAGCCAATTTTTCATCACATGATTTCACACTTATAAATGCTAATCAATTCACTATACCTTAATGGCTGCCAAACGTAGCAGCTGCAGAGAGGGAAGAATGCAATGGGAACTCTCTACATTCAATAGATAATTTTATTTGGGCTCAATTACAATAGTGTGCCTTCAAAGCTAGATGCAACAGGCAAAATATTCTAACCATAATGAATGTCTACCAAAGCTCGTGGTATTCCAACAAATTTCAAAGAAATTCAGATATTGAACTAATAGTTTTCTTATTTGTGTTCTCCACAAAACCATTTACAAGCCCGAAATAAGAAAAAGAATAGTATATAGTCTTTGTTAAAAATTTAACTCAAGTAGCATCTCAGACATTAGAAGTCTCGATAGATACATTCACAAAAAATGAAGTCTCATACTTAGTCAAGACATACCGTTAAAATCTTTTTCAGATCATGCTATGATACATTCAATTTTTAATGTGATTAGTCATTCACTATGCAATGACAAAGGCCACTTTTCTCGCCACTCAAATGCAAAGCAGAAATAAAAGCATGAATTTTAGTAATATATTCATATTGCAATCGTGGTACTACTAAGTACTAACTACCGTTGGCAAGTTGGTGTTAATTCGCACCCTTTTCACCCCGTGCGGTAGCCCTAGCAAATATGAAGAGTACCAAAGTTATCACAATGATACCACTCTTTACACACAATGCCGTCTATGTATGCAACACCTACCAGGTTATCACAGTGATATGTCTTTGCACACAATGCCATTTATAAATCACATGATAATCAACCTTAGTCAAAGACAAGCAAAAGGCATGTTTCAAAGATTATACTATTATTTTACATCTTTTCATTTCACCCCAAGAATAGTCAAAGTGCTCTATTCCCTTTTGAAAGATAGTTTAACTACTTGGTCTTGTAAGTCCAAGATAATGTTGCATATTTTTGATAAAAAACAATTTACCTGCATTGGTTCAAAGTTGTGACTTTTGAACTTGTTTTTTCTTGTAAGCAATGACCATGGTGCCCCATCTGTACGGAACCCCCATGCAAACACAGAACGCTCTCCCGTTTCATTCCAATTTAACGGGGTACAACTGGCACGACCATATAACACTACCACAAAATAGCACATAGGTGACGCCTTATTTGTGACGGTTCTTTTGAAACCGTCACAAATACACTTATCTGTGGCGGTTCTAAAGTTTAAAATGGTGGGAAGACTATTTGTGGCGGTTTTTGTTTTCAACCGTCACAAATAAGTGATTATTTGTGACGGTTTTTCTTTGGAACCGCCACAAATAATGTCGGGACTATTTGTGACGGTTTTTGGCTAGAACCGTCACTAATAATCCATTATCAGTGACGGTTCTAGCCAAGAACCGCCACTGGAGTAATGGATCTCATAAGAACTCTGAAGTTAAGCGTGCTTGAAGGAGAGTAGTAATAGGATGGGTGACCTCCCGGGAAATGACATTAAAAATATTCGAATACAATTACAATTCTGAAATTGAGTGTTCTTAGGCAAGAGGAGTATTAAGATGGTATTAGGATGTGTGACCTCCTAGGAAGTCCCCCCTAATTTAGTGTTTTTAAACTACCATCTAGCAAAAAAAACACTAATGATAACATTATCGATGGTCGTTTGGCTAGAACCGCCACTGATAATATTATCAGTGGCGGTTCTAGCCAAGAACCGTAACTGATAATGTGATTATTAGTGGCGGTTCTTGGCTAGAACCGCCACTGATAATATTATTAGTGACGGTTCTAGCCAAGAACCGCCACTAATAATGTTATCAGTGACGGTTCGAAAACCGTCACTGATAATCTTCGATTATCAGTGGCACTACATTAGTGACGGTTCAAAAACCGCCACTAATAGCATTTATGAACCGTCACTGATGTGCTTTTTTCTAGTAGTGTAAGGTCTCAAATGGTGACATTTGCAAACTGGCCTGGTAACTATTGTTATAACTGAACTCTGCATATGTCAAGCATTTATCCCAAGATGTACTGTAAGATATCTCACAAGCTCTCAACATATCCTCTAGAATCTAATTAAATCTTTCTGTCTGGCCATCCGTCTGCGGATGATAAGCGGTGCTGAAATTCAAGCGAGTTCTCATTGCTTCATGTAACTTGTTCCAAAACCTCGAGATAAATTGGATACCTTTATCGACACAATCTTCTTGGGCACTTCATGCAGTCATTCAATGCCTGACATATACAGATCTACCAAACGACCTTTTGAATACATAGTCTTCGGTGGTATGGAATGAACAACTTTGGTAAGGCTATCAACGATGATTCATACGAAATCATATCCTTTTTGAGTTATGGGAAAATCCTCACCACTATAGAATTGTTCCTTTCGCTGTGAGTTCGAAGTGTCAGTCTTTGGAGTTGGTTGCGTTGTGGATTCTAGATGTGGTGTAGTATATATATATATATATATATATATATATATATATATTTTCCCTAACCTTAAAAGCCCACCAACCACAAAAGAAAAGGAAGCCAGCACATTTGTTTCTCCTGACCCCCAGCGCAGATTCCTCCCATCTCCCCTGCGCCTTCAGCGTTCTTTCCCCGACTCCAGCCTTGGCGTCGCCTGGTCGTCCTCTTCAGCCGGCCACAGCAGGAGAGGAAACAGCGGCAGCAGCAGGCTTCTCCCTCCAGTGTGCCACCCTCCAGCTGCCGCCTCCAAGCCGCTCGGCCAGCTCCCGCCCGTGTGTGCCTCCCCCAGCAGGTTGCGCCGCCGGCCAGCTCCTCCCCGCCGGTGACTCCTCCTCCGGCGACCCCTGCTCCGGCGACCCTCTCCGGACTAGCACCCTCCCCACCTCGGCTCCCCCACCTCCCTTTCCTCCATGAGTATGATTGGAGGTAAAAACCCTAGAAATTTTGGTGAAATGCCTAGCTAGGGTTCTTGTTTTTCAACGTATTTAGTTGAGGGATTTAGAGTCTAGAGTGATTTGCAATTTCTGTTTCGAGCAGATTTTTGCCCCCTGTTAGAGCTGCTGTTCCAAAATTCTACAAGTGTTTTCTGGGGGTTTGGCTATAACAAAAGTTGTAGGTAATCGAATTACCTTTCAATGAAGACCGTAATCGCTAAATTTCATTCAGCCGTTTAAAAGTTATAGCTATTTTACCGCGTGCTGTCCAGAACGCGTTAGTTCTGCGGCTGTCTGCTGTTCGTCGCAAATCTGAGAAATATTGGTGCTTTTCCCAGTCGGTTGGCTATAGAGAAAGTTGTAGATAATTGAATTACCTTTCAATGAAGTCCAAAATTGCTAAGTTTTGTTCATCCGACTAAAAGTTATGACTGTTTTACCAAGTGCTGTCCCGGGTTGGCAGATTTCTGTTTCCAGGTTTTTTAGGAGTGGGTTGTGAAGCCGACTTAGTATGAGTCTTGTGTTGATTTATGGGCATATTTTTGAGTGAGTTATATCCATGTGCAGGTGGTGTGACCCCAGGTGTGGTAACCTTGTCTCGCCACACCGTCTCGAGAAGTTGAAGGCAAGTGCATCAATTGATTGAATTTTGTGAATTGTAGATTGCATGTCTTGATCGATTTGATATGAGAGCCGCTAATGCTTGTTGTGGTTATATTGATAACACTAGTATGGATGAAACTTGCATGTGCATCCTTGTTTGTTTGCTATGTGTGTTACATTGAAGAATTATGTGCCTTGTCTATGTGACTTGTTGTGCTAACTTGTGTTCCGTGTTGGTGCTTACTAGTAGGATTAGGGTATTATTGATATTAAGCCATGAGTTTTGATTCAAGAATAATGGTTCAATTCGTAGTCATGATAAAAGATTATGGTTTTTGTATGAAGTATTGATGATAAATGAATGTGAGGACGGAGTATGGAATTTGATTGCGAAAATGGTTTGATTTATAATCAAGATAGATGGAATTAGTAATTACTCGAGTATTGGTGATGTGAGTATGATTATAAGTGATGAGAATGCGATTATGAGTGTTGAGGATGTGAATGGTAATTTGTGGATGTGAGGAGTGGCTGATATTTATGTATTTGACTATGGCTATGCAAATGTGAGGAATGAATGTAGTTTGCAAATTGGTTTATGTCAATTGCATTTGTGCATTCATGATGGAAGAGGCGACCCATTCTCGACAAGTGGCCTCTGTGCTCACCAGTAGTGAGTACGAAAGTCCTACCTCGTAGTCCCATATATGCGGGTGTATGGGAGCGAGTCAAGAAGAGTAGGCACCTCCACCACGGGGTGGAAGGGAATGAGAGGTGCACACGACGGTGTGCACTCGGCCATACCCCAGATGTGCTAATAGAGGAGATGAGCATGCATGATGCATCATATGCATGGAAATTGTGCAATATGCATTGCATTGTCAATGATGAATCATGTTTTATGCATCGATTGTGATGTATAGATATGAGATTCTTCTTTTTGTGGTGTATGGATATGAATTCTTCTTTTGGTATGGCATATGTGCAATATGCATTGCATTGTCAATGATGAATCATGTTTTATGCATTGATTGTAATGTATAGATATGAGAGTCTTCTTTTTGTGGTGTATGGATATGAATTCTTCTTTTGGTATGGCATATTGCATCTGAATTGCATTTACGATCATGAATCATGTTTAATGAATTGATTGTGATGTATGGATATGAGATTCTTCATTTGTATGTTTTGCGCACTTGAGTATGAAAGCATAAATGCATTCCCTTGCATTGTGTGTTGCAACTGATAAATGGGATTGATGAGAATGGGAAGAACAGGTTGAGGATCGAGGCGTGGACTCATCCGTAAATGTTTATTGAGGCAGAGGTAAGTTTTGTTACGCTTTGAGTTGGTTATGTAAGTGGAGTCAATTATCGCTTCTATTTCTGGATGTTTTCAATTAAGTAATGATTATGGTAAGTGAGGGAGTAATCGTTCTCTTATGTTTTGGATCTTTTATGAATTCAACCGCTTTCATTTATTTATGAACACCAATTAAAGAAACTATTTCTATGTTTTGAAGTAGTCGTATTTTAGTTTAATTTCTTACTTTGTCTACTGTTGCACTTTGTTTGAGTCTTGGACTCACGCTTGGTTGTTTTCTGCTTTAGGTATCTTAGAGTTGGCTCGTGCGGTTGGGAGTAGAAGCACGTGCACCACTTCGGTCATTATCTCCTTAAATTAATTCACAAAGCCTGATTGTATCTAATGTGGTTGTAAAGTGTTGTTTGTTGTGGTGTAATTTATCAATGGCCAGTGGATGTGTGATTGATATCTAAGGACCTGCTAGAATGTTTCATCTTGGTTGAATGAATGATATTTATACTGCTATTGTTCTTTTGACTGTTGAGTGGATGCCCTCTTTTCTAGAGAGGTCATGCCGAAATTTTTTCGGTGGCTTAGTTTTAAGCCGGTCTTAGAGTTTGGTTGATTTCTGACAATTTTGTAGAGATGTCATTGAGTTGATTAGGGTTTGGTAGCATTCGCGGTGCGTTTGGCGCCGGGGTGTTACAGCTTGGCTACCTCAAAGGGGTTAGGAAAGAGGGAAAATAGCATAGGTAAGAAGTAGAGATCCTAATACAGGGGAGATAGGTTTAACCCAATAACTTAAGCAATCAATATTAATAACTTGGTATGATTGCTTATATAAGCCTAAAAGCTTTGCAACACATACTGCACACCCAACAATCAAGATGACTGAATCTATCTATTATTGTTCACATTGAGCTTCATAATTGACTGCACACCCAGAAATTTTAACTGTATAAACTAGACTCAATTATGAAGCTAACACAACAAGAATCAGGTTAATCGGATCTTTGGATCTATAGTTATGTTCTTCGCAAGATGACTGAATCTGGGCGACCACGCGAGCAGTCGGGCGACCACACGAGTAGTCTGGCAACCAGTTCACAAAAATAGTAATTTCCAAAGATCCCACTATTGGATTGACATGAAATTTTAACTGTAGAAACTAGATACAATTCTGAAGTTAACCCAGTAAGAATCAATTCGATCGGATCTATAGATCTTGAGATATTACCTTCGCAATATGATACCTTTGCAAGAAACCGAACTCCGTGATGAACTTCGTGATTGCTGCGACGGACAAAACTTCAGTCGATGCTCCAATCTATGCCAGACTAAAAAACAACTCAAGGTGCTGAGAGCTTTTCAAATTCTTCTAGTGGCCTGACTCCTTTGCTGGCTTCAACTACGCTACAATAGAATAAAGATCAAGCGCTAAAATTTCTAGTTGCAAGGATTTTCTTCTTCACGTCGCGATGCACAGGATGCTCAGATTTGCAAGAAGGATTTTATTTATCTGGATATAGTACTCCAAAATAAAAGAGTACAAACCCTGAAACCTATCTTTCTAAATAAACAGGAGACACCTCCCCCTATTTATACAGAGCAAACATAATGAGATTGAATACAACTCCACTTCCCACATAGAAAGAGTTCGTATATATCTCAACCTGGCCCAACATGGCCAAAAACAACTCTTCCACGCATGTACAGCCCACATGCTATAAATACGTGACTAACCAGCCTCCATGTGCATGTTCTCTAGCCCGAACGCCCCGCATGATATCCTTGACCACCAAGACCTCGATTCCTCCCTGAATCTAGTCCCGAACCTCAGCTCCTCCATGAACCTAGTTCCGGTCCCGTCATCGACCACGTTCGCCCTCCAGCAACACCTGCACATGAATAAACAAGAAACATATCCGAGCACAAGTCTACGTCTTGACTCAAAGTCAATCCATGCAACCACTCACACGAGCGCATTACATCAAGCAAAACCATCGTCATGCTATCACCAGCATATCTAACAAATCTGAGCACAAGTCCACGACTTGACTCAAAGTCAATCGATGCAACCACTCACACGAGCGCGTTGAATCAAGCAAAATCATTAACATGCTATCACAGCATATCAAACAATCATTTTAGACAACACATGCCATGATCACAACCACTTTGCAATGCCAATTTCATTACTCAGCTAATTTTTCAGCACATGATTTCACAATCTTCCCCTTAATGAAAACATTGGCAACACCATTTAGAACTGAACATTGGCATTCACCTCACAAGAAAAGTTTTAAGAAATTTTGTTTTAAAACAAAAAGCAAAGTGAAAAATCTCCCCCTAAAAAGAAGAAAAAATAAAGGAAGAAAAATGTGTGTGAATGTGCAATATGTGTCCAAAAATCTCCAAAATTCTCCCCCTTTGACATTGGATTCATCAAGAATACAAAAGAGAGAACAACAACTAGCATTTGAGAACAACTCTTCCACAGCCACATATTCAAATTCAGCAACTAGCAGCAGCCACATATTCAAATTCAGCAGTTGATTGTGCAACAGAAGATTGTTTTCTAGATGATCATGCAATAAGAGAATTACCCAAGAAATGACATGAGCCAGATGTACTTTTTCTATCAATTCTACAACCTCCAAAATCAGCATCAGAGAATGCTCTTAAACTAATGCATGAGGAAGCAGAAAGCCATATGCCAAAATCTTGAGTACCATGAAGATACGAAAATCAGCTCGACAAATTTTGTCGATGTGAAACACGTGGGGAAGCTTGAAAGCGAGCACACAAGCACACAGCAAATTGAATATCCGCCCTTGATGTAGTGAGATATAAAAGTGAACCTATCATGCTTCTATATTCCTTTTGATCAACCATCTCACCATCTTCATTCGAATCAAGTGTGCAAGTGCCTCCTATGGGTGTCATGATCGGCTTGCAGTTTGCCATCCCAAAGCGACGAGGCAAATCTTTTGTGTATTTACTTTGATGAACAAAAGTATCTTCCTTCGTTTGTTTGATTTGCAGTCCCAAAAAGTAAGTTAACTCACCCATCATACCCATCTCAAATTCCTTCCTCATGGTTTCTGGATCGGGTGACTCTCTCATTCAAATCTCTAATTATTTGTTCAGGTGGATGTTTCTTTTGAATGTGCAAAGGAGCTGTAACTTCAAAAACTTCTCCTTCTTCATTTTCAGCATGTACATATGATGTTGTGGCTTGAGGATGCTCAGCTGTACGTGATGTAGTGGTAGGTGCCAAAGGTGCTACAGTTGGTTGTGCAGTAGGAATCAACACTTCATCCTCATCATCATCATCATCAAGAAAGATACTCTCCCCCATATGCATCTCAGACTGTGATCAATTGACTACCGCCAGACTAGCCTCATCAAAAGTAACTTCACAGGTTTCTACAATTTCGTTAGTCTCCAAAACAAGTACACGATAGCCACGTGTATGAGCAAGATATCCAAGAAAAAATACCATTAGTTGATCTAGTTTCAAATTTATCAAGGATTCCAGATTTCAAGACAAAGCATTTGCATCCAAAAATTCTGAAATGAGATACACTAGGCCTATGATCAAAACGAAGCTCATAAGAAGTCTTGCCTAGCTTCGATCTTAAAAACACTCTATTATAAACATAGCATGCAGTTGAGATTGCTTCAGTCCAAAACTTCCTAGGAGTATGATGTTCATCTAGCATAGTTCTAGCCATCTCAACCAAGGTTCTATTCTTTCTTTCCACTGCACCATTTTGTTGAGTCACTCTTGGTGAAGAAAATTGATGATCAATTCCTTTCTCAACAGAAAAGTGATCAAAAAAAGAATTTTTAAACTCAGTTCCATTATCACTTCTGATAGCTCTAAGTGCTCCTAGGTGATCAACAGATAATCTAGTAACAAGACTTCATAAATGACTAAAATCCTCATCTTTAGATACCATAAAATAAACCCAAGAGTATCTAGAATAATCATCAACAATAACCAGTACATACCACTTGCCTCCAAAAGATTAAACACGAGAAGGTCCAACCGTGTCAAGATGTAGTAACTGTCCTGAAGCATTTGTCATCACCATGGTAAGAGGTGGATGTGAACCTGTAGTCATTTTACCATGTCTACAAGAAGAGCACACTAACTCGCTATCACCCTTAAGCTTAGGCAAGCCACGTATAAGATCTAAACTACTTACACGAGTAAGATGATCAAAACCAACGTGACCAAGTCTACGGTGCCAAAAGAATAAATCTTTAGAAACAATGGCAACTAGACACCTATGCTTAGAAGAAAGTGATGCATCAAAATCAGCTTTAAATACTCTTCCAAAGCGTGAAACCCTGAACACAAGATCACCTAAAGCATCTAAAACTTTGCATTCATTTTTCTTGAAACATACTTCTAGATCTTCATCAATCATTTGAGAGACAGAAAGCAAGTTGTATTTCAAGTTTTCAACTAGAGCTACATCCTTGAACATAAACTTGTCACTTACCTTCACTGTACCTTTTCCCACAACAGGAGTGGAAGTTGCATCTCCAAAAGTAACACTTTCAGCACGAGATGCACGAGTGAGGGAGGAGAACCAATTTTTATCACCGAACATGTGGCGTGAACATCTGGAATCAACTAGCCAAATGTTCTCCTTCCTCACGTGAGAAGCCTACATAAAAATAGAGAATGTCGAGGCCTCAGTACTAGGGTTAGAAATAAGATGTTTAGGAATCCAGTACTGAGACACACGACGAGTAGGCACAACACGAGTATGCTTGTTCACAAAATCAGATTTGCCCTATCCTGTGTTTCTTGCATCAAAAGGTGTTTACATCACCCTAGGCACAAAATGAGGAGTAAACGTGCTGTCTGAAATTAGACCTAGCCTTAGCCTTTTCTTTCTTTTCTTTGTCATAATAGCCTAAAGCAAAAATCTACTAAATGTCCATCTCTACCACAATGAGTGCAAGTGTACTTAACATGATGTTTAACTTTAAAAATGTATAAACATTTGCATTCATCACAATAGAAGGCAAAACACCAAAGACTTAAAATAATTTTCTTAGGCTCATTGACAATTTCAAATTTTCCACTTTCAAGTGCCTTAACAACAGTGGGAGCATGTGATTTATGATGAGCATAAGAATCAAAACCTAAACCTTTGTTATGAGTGCTAACTTTTGATTGATCCAAAATCATGTTTAGGTTATTCTTTCCTGTAGTGAAATGTTCTAATTATTTTTCCAAGTAATCAACCTTTCGAGAAAGAGTTAAACAATTATTACAGGAACGCCCACTTTTCCTTTTTGCTTATGATAATTTGAGCATGAAAGAACCTCATGAGTGAGCAGAGCATCTGTCATTTGAGAAACCCTACCATTTGCATCATGCAACTTCAATTCTAGAGTGGAGCATTTAGAATAGTGAGTTGTATTATGCAAATCAACAGTTGAACAGCTAGCATTTTTAACATGTTTCTCATTTTCCTTCTTTTCAAGATTAACTTGCTCAAGCAAAGAAGCATGTTCTTTTCTCGAAGTGAAGTAAGCTCGATGTAAATTAAGTCACATGATTTACAAGCATCATCATCAGGAATCAAAGATTTAAGTCTATCAATTTTAGCATTCAAATATTCCACAAGAACATCATGTTTCTTAATTTTCTTGTCACGTTTATCAAGCAATTTACCAAGACAAGCAACAACAATAGCTAATTCATCGTGAAGAAGGTTCTACCTCATTGAAGTCATTGTCGTGATCGCCCCTCGTGAAGCCGTCATCACTTCTAGCCATGAGACACAACCCTGTCAATTCATACTTGCTTGGAGTTATTATGTCATCTTCACTGCTCTCCAAATCCACATCGCTTAAATTGACTTGCTCAAGAGCGGAAAGAACTCGGTGGACAACTTTGCGGTTTACAAAGTTTCTCTTCTTGCTACTGCTTGGGGTTGTCTTCTTGTTCTCCTTCCTCTTGTCCTTGTCCTTCTCCTCCTTTGAAGATTTATCTGCAATTTTAGGACAATTTGGACGAATGTGGTTGAAATCACCACACTCATAGCATCTTGGAGGGCCACCACCAACTCTCTTCCTCATTCTCACATTCTGCAAAGCTTTAGTAAAACGAGAAGAGAGTAGTGCCAAGTCTTCTTCGGAAAATTCTTCAATCTATTCATCGGTTAGTGAAGACAAAGAAGATAGAGCAAAACTTGAAGAAGCATTATTCTGAGACATGTTAGACTGGGAGGTCAATGCAATTGATTTGTTACCATTCTTCCTAGCAAGAACATCCAATTCATGAGTTTTTAATTTAGAGAAAAGAACATCTACAGTAAGTTCACTCATGACAGTTGATTCTCTAATGGATGTAACTTTCATCTCCCAAATAGACATGTCTAATACACTAAGCAATTGTTTAGCATTAGTAGCTTCATCAAAAAAAACCCCAACAGCACGAAAATTGCTAAGAATCTTATTGAAACGTACAAAAAAATCATCTAGTGACTCACCAGGCTTCATCTCAAATCGCATATATTTTTTCTTATATATATCTTGACGAACCTCTTTGATAGTGTTAGATCCTTCATGATAATCACAAAGAGATTTCCATACCTCATATGCAGACTTGAGATGGATCACGCAGTCGAAGTCACTTCTTCCCAATCTTTAGATGATCAAATTTCGTGCTTTGCTGTTAGCTTCAACATGTGCTCGATTGGTGTCATTGACTTCATCATTCTTAGGAACTTGATATGGCTTGTATACCTTCTCCCAGATTGCAAAGCCCTGAGCTTGAATGTATGCCTCCATCTTTGGTTTTCAAAACTGAAAATCAACACAATCGAATACGCAAGGTTTTGTCGAATACCTATCCATCGCTATGGTTTCTAATCACTGGTTAAGATTAATTAGAAAAACTAGGCTCTGATACCACTTGTAGGATCGAAATATACTAATCTAGCAATCAGAGGGGGGTGAATGATTGCGCGGAAGTTAAAATCAAAATTTTGAAACACCCCAATTTAAACTCAAATTGCATGGAGACCAGTTTACGCAGTTAGGAGAGCAATAGAGCAGTCTAGGCGACCAGTAGAGCAGTTGGGCGACCTGTAGACCAGTTGGGCAACTAGTAGACCAGTTTGGGCGACCAGTAGACCAGTTGGGTGACCAGGCGACCAGTTTGGATGACCAGGCGAGAAGTCGGGCGACCAGGCGAGCAGTCTGGGTGACCAGACTGACATACATTAACTAAAATAGTAATTTTTAAAGATCCAACCGTTAGCTTGAGGTAAAATTTTAACTGTAGAAACTAGACTCAATTATGAAGCTAACGCAATAAGAATTAAGTCAATTAGATCTACGGATTTAAAGTTATGTTCTTTCCAAGATGACTAAATCTGGGCAACCACGCGAGGAGTCGGCCGGGCGACCACGCGAGTAGTCTGGCGACCAGTTCACAAAACCGATAATTACCAAAGATCCCACCATTGGATTGACATAAAATTTTAATTGTAGAAACTAGATTTAATTCTGAAGTTAACCCAAAAAGAATCAATTCGATCAGATCTACAGATCTTGAGATAATAACTTCGCAAGATGATACCTTTGCAAGAAACCGAACTCCGTGATGAACTTCGTGACTGCTGTGACGGACAAAATTTCAGTCGATGCTCCAATCTATGCCGGACTAAAAAACAACTCAAGGTGCTGAGGGCTCTTCAAATTCTTCTAGTTGTCTGACTCCTTTGCTGGCTTCAACTACGCTGCAATAGAATAAAGATCAAGCGCTAAAAACTTCTAGTTGCAAGGATTTTCTTCTTCACGCCGTGATGCACAGGATGCTCAGATTTGCAAAAAGGATTTTATTTATCTGGATACAATACTCCAAAACAAAAGAGTACAAACCCTGAAACCCTGAAACCTGGCTCTCTAAATAAACAGGAGACACCTCCCCCTATTTATACAAAGCAAACATAATGAGATTGAATACAACTCCACTTCCCACATAGAAAGAGTTCGTATATATCTCAACCTGGCCCAACATGGCCAAAAACAACTCTTGCACATATGTACAGCCCACATGATGTAAATACGTGACTAACCAGCCTCCATGTGCATGTTCTCTAGCCCGAACGTCCCGCATGACATCCTTGACCACCAAGACCTCGATTCCTCCCTGAATCTAGTCCCGAATCTCAGTTCCTCCATGAACCTAGTTCTGGTCCCGTCATCGACCACATTCACCCTCGAGCAACACCTGCACATGAATAAACAAGAAACAGATCCGAGCACAACTCAATGACTTGACTCAAAGTCAATCCATGCAAGCACTCACATGAGTGCATTGCGTCAAGCAAAACCATTATCATGCTATCACCAGCATATCAAACAAATCTGAGCACAAGTCCACGACTTGACTCAAAGTCAATCCTTGCAACCACTCACACGAGCGCGTTGCATCAAGCAAAATCATTAACATGCTATCACAACATATCAAACAATCATTTTAAACAACACATGCACATGCACAACACATGCCATGATCACAACCACTTTGCAATGCCAATTTCATTACTCAGCCAATTTTTTAGTACATGATTTCACATGAGCTCTGAGGGAAACATGAAATTCAACCAATGCATTACGTAATCTCGTAATTGCTTCCAGCCATAGTATCTACGACTTCTACTCATCAAAAGCCCTCTCCTACCTTTAAGAACTCTCAACCGTAGCTCGCCGCCACCGTAGCCTCTTCTTCCCCAAAACCGGTGCCCGGTGGCAGCCCAAACCGAGGTTCCTCTGGCAAAACTAACCTCAAAAATGGACTCCTGGTAACCCGTGGATGCTCAAGCTGTCACCCATTCAGGCCAATGTGCCTTCGTCGTCGTCGACGAGTCATCATTAACGCCGCCGCCCCTCCTCGGTGGCGCACCCCGCCCGGCCATCTCTGGTAGCAATCGGGACCTCCCCTGGGTGCGCAATCACGTGCTGAAGCTCATTCCGGAACCCATTCCATCTCTCCGTGATTCTCGTGTCGGCGAGCCTCTAAGCCAATCCTCGTCTCTGTTGTTGACCTCATGGACCCGGGCTGCGGCGCTTAGCTCAATTCAGCCCAAAAGGTATATGATTTCTAGTGAGAAAACGTACTTTCCTTCTTTTGGCAATATTCTATTTTCCAGCATTTTTAACACTATAGCATGTTCAATTGCTTATAACTTTTGAACTAATAGTCAAAATGTAGTGAAATAAATTTCTAAATTCATATAAAATCAAGTAGATTCAGAATATGCAAAAATGCTTAATTCTCATGCTTGGTTTGATTTATTTGAAATAGCAATTTGAATGAACTCTAATATGGTCTCTTAACAAATACTATGCATGATGAATCCTAAAATGATAAAATAATTTATACATGCTCCTGAACCCATAAGAAACTCATTTGTGCAAAAATATTTAATCTTCAAACTCAGTTGATGTTATTTGAATTTAAAAGTTCAAACCAACCCTAATATAGTGCTATTACAAATATACAAACTATAACTCTTTAAATCATAAAATAAATGTTCATATTCATGTAAACACATGAGGATTCTAAATATTCAAAAATATCGAAATAACAGACTCTGCTTGAATTATAAATTTAAATTTAAAGAAGTAGATCAAGTATGCTATATACAAAGTTTATGCAAACAAGCTAAAATTTAAATATAACCAAATTTTTATGGAAGCCTTAAATCCTCAGAACCCAAATATATAAAAATATTTAGATTCTAACTTAGTTTGAATCATTTCCTAAATTAAATTACTTTCAATATATTAAGTATTCAAATATGAATATCTTTTGTAAATAGAATGTAAATCATGTAAGACCAGTTGTATAAGTTCCAAAAATTAGTAATGAACTTAGATATGCAAATACATTTAGGTTGAATCTAAATGGAATTATATTTGGAAACATATTGTCTTTTAAATGCATAGAAGTTAAAATAGTCATTAACTTGAGTTCATAAGATCAAATAATGGAAAAGTGAATTCATAAATATTAATAAAATCATAAAGTCCCTGGTTATGCAAAAGTAACATATGTTTGTGTAAATTTGAACTATATTCAAATCAGACCTTAGCAATCATTTTTGTAAATAACAACTCGGATATAAGTAAAATATGGTGAAATTAACTTTAAAATACTCTTAGAGTCATTTCCTATTAATGCCGAAGAATGAGTTAATAATCGTGAATAGTGTAGTCGCAAACTTAAAGTGAAACTTGATCCAATTTAACGTTACCTTTGTGGTCACTTAGGTTATTTCAACGATAGATAAAATAACTCGTCTAAATGCTAAAATCTGTAAAACCAGTTTAGAAATGCTATACAAAGTTCATACTATCATGTTCTAGAAAAACATCTTATTTACAACTAGCTTTTCAACTAGATCTAGTTGAATCAAAATCCTTAAGTGTTAATTACGCACTTCATGTTCTTGCCGATTCCGTATAACGTCAACTTTATAAAGCCGCATAAGCTTTTTTATCAATGAATATAATGTCTTGTCCAAATCCTAAAACTTATAAAATTAGCCTAGTAGTGCTCTCCAAAGTATAAACTGCCCTATTATGAAAAGATAATCTCACTTCACCATGATTTGTATATTTATCTTGATAGCTTAATAACCCTAAGTATTCACATTTCTAAAGACCGTAATATGAATGAATGAACTTTTGAGTATAAATGAGAAATCAATAATTATAATGTTTGTATCACCAGAACCTTCTCAAATATCATGTAAATAAAGCCAGTAGATTAAATCAATAGATCTAACATGTGTAAAGCTAATTTTGTATGAAATCAATCAAAGATAAAGCGCTGTTCGCTCATAGTCCAATGTGATCGTTTAAGTCTTTTCATCAGCTCACAGAGCAGCTCGTTTAAATCCAAATTCGATGAAAAATAGCCTAGAAATGATCTTTAGGATATGATCTGCAGTAATCTAAGAAAATATACTTATTTCATCTTGCTTTGAATCTGAATCCTAATAGAGCAAAACCCGCAAGTATTAAGGATGCCAGAAACTCATTATGAATAGTAAAATCAATGAACATTACAACTAATAATTAATTCTATTAATCATAACCAATTTTTGCATCTTGAATTCGTAAAATAAAATTAATAAATTCATAAAAGAGCAATCCATGTTTCTTGTGAAGAGTTTTATTTGTTCTCGCTATCTATTTTCTTTTTGCCCTTATTGAAGTCTTTTATTTGCTGTATTCCCGTTGATCGGTGTGCAGAACCCGACGTCGCTGATTCCGTCATCGCCATCATCAGCCGTAATCCTTGACTTCGTTGTAAACAAGGACTAAGAAAGGCAAGCACCCCTTTGATCATATTGATCCCAGTATTTAATTTTCTTTTGTTTTACTAAACCAATTTATGCATGCGTTTACTTTTTGTAAATTCGCTATTTTGTGGTATTGGTAGTTATACCTGTTATCTTATGAACCTTCCTTGATAATAATGGACATGTGAACCTTGATAACCATAAATTAAGGATAGGCAATATTTAATGGCATCATGGGTATATGCGTTCATATTATTCATGCTTAGCCATGCTTTAGAAACAGCAAAACAGATGATCAGATCAAAATTTTTTCCTGAAAACATTGGAAATGGCACTGTTGGTTGCTGGTATTTTGATTAAAAACCCAAAATAAAACTATGGTTTGACGCGGTTGATTATCGGCAATAGCCGGATGTGCAAAGGGAATTGCACGTAGTGTAGGGTGAAGTATCGCTCGTGTTGGATTAAGGACCGAGCAATGCGATGTTATTGATCCAAGATTTTCGTGCAATCACGAGGGCTATTTATGGGGTAGCCTTAGCCTATTAAGTTATTTAGACATGGCTTTGCTCTTTTGGGAAGGCGGGAGCTTGCACAGGCATTCCTGTTTGGTCTGCTTGACGAGGTTTCTACTTGCTAATGCAACGGTGTACGCCCTGCCATGTTTAGAAATGTTGTGTTGGGTGTGTGAAAGTGGATCTATGACTGGCGTGTGTGTTTCTAGTTCTATGGCGGGGGTTGACGTCTCGGGCTGGATCGAAGCCATGTCTTGGTAATGTAACGGTTATGTATGATCTCCTTGACGATGCACCTAAGGAAGTGTGTCAGGCAAAAGGTTGATCATTCCTTGTGGGTAAAGTTGTACACCTCTGCAGAGTAAAAATCTAATCGATTAGCCGCACCTGCGGTCATGGGCACTTGGTGAAGTCATTCCAATGCTAGACTTCGTTATTTTCTGAAAATGGGTTCTGGTTGAACTGGTTTTGCAACTATGATTTATGTCAAAGGGCCGACTTTGATGGATTTAAGGAAATGGATGATTCATCGCTCATGTCATGGAGGACTGTGAGTGTTACCTATGCTTTACTTATTTGTTATCAATTAAACTTGCTCTTACAAATTTCGCTTGCAAATAACTTGATTTACAAATTCAAATTCGCTTTATGTAAATTAACTGTAGTAGCCTACTTTGACTTGGCCTGTATTTATGCATTTGCAAATACCACCTTAAGTCTTGCGGAGTACAAAAGTACTGACCATTGCTTATTCGTTGTTTTTAGGTGTAAAGCTAGCGTCGCTCCGAAGTCTTCATTTCATTGCAAGTTGCGGGATCCTTATTGCCGTGACCTTTTCTAGGGATTTATGCCTTGTCAGTTGCCTGCGGGATGGATGGGTACATTACAAGGCTTTGCTTCTTTTGCTGCTATATACTCTGAGTTGTAAGATTTTGTATTTATTAGCTTCCGCTTAATTAATATAAGGTATGGTTGTGATTCCAATTGTTGTAAATGTGCGTACTAGCTACTGATCTAGGGACTAGTACTGCAAGCACATTAGATTTCCATTTTTGCATTTACGTGAAAATGGGGGTCGTTACAAGCAATTAGCTACACCAAAGGTTGATATCTTAATTGAAATTTATCCATAATGCCTTGTTAATTTTTAATTACATGTTCAATCATCAAATATGTAAGACGTAATCATCTAAACACACACAAGTAAATGGAACTATAAATTACCATTATATATAATTTAAAAACCCTATAAGCTCCATAGAGACAATCAAATAACTGCACAACAGTTTCATTTAAATGAACACAGAGACAATCAAATAACTACATAACTGATTTGAAGTTTCTAAGACCAATACCAGAATGCCATGAACTTAGCTATTCAGGAAAAAGGAGATGACTATAACATCTATGCACCACAATGTCGTGATGCTTCCAAGTACAACATCATAGCACCGAAACGTACAGCGGCCGTCAATCTTAGAAAAAGCGCAATTCCATAGAGCATCAGGCTTTACACACACATATGTTTTTTTTATCTTTATACACATACATCTTTGAAGGACACATAGATTATCAGACAAGCTAAAGGCTTAGTATACCACGCAGGCACACTACTACAGAAAACATCATCACGCATTTGTTCGCAGAACGTTATCGAGACGGTTTTGTGAACCGTCAAGAATAATAAGTCTGTGATGAAGGAGATCATCGAGACGGTTCTCTACCCGTCGAGAAAATATATATCACGACGGTTGTATTAATAAACCGTCGTAAAATTTAATTATCAGACGGTTCTTATTTGAAACCGCTCTGTGATAACTAAATATCATAGACGGTTTCAAATCACAACCGCCTGCGATAACTAAATATCGCTGCACGGTTTCAAATAAGAACCGCCTCGTGATATGAACTTATCACGATGGTTTCAAATCATAACCGCTCGTGATATGAACTTATCACGCAGCGGTTTCAAATAAGAACCGCCTCTGGATGACCTTTTTTTCACATTTCAGAGAACCTCCATTAGTTATGGTGTTGTTGAAATTTCCATCAATATTTCTACTTGATATTTACGAGCACAACCAGTTATAGATGTTGTAATTGAATATCGCACTTCCTATATGCATTGTGGCATGTTTGTCGTCGCATAGACTTGAAATATAAACATTTGTGGCGCTTTTTCTCCCTTCTTATGATAATGTTGATGGAACTCGACTAATAAATCAACCAAGACTTCATATGGCATGAAGAGGTCACACACTCCATAGTGTGTTGATCGATCACGACTCTATGGTTGCCGTGATGCGCCATGTCATATGGCGTGTCTTCGTTGATTTATTAGTCGAGTTCCATCAACATTATCATAAGAAGAGAGACGGCGCTACAAATGTTTATATTTTAAGTCTATCCCGATCGGACAAATGGCAAGGCCTCAATGCATATAGGAAGTGTAGATATTCAATTACAACATCTATTACCGGCCGTGTCTCGTAAATATTGATGCAGAATACCTAAGTAGATGGAAATTTCAACAACAAACCATAAATAATGGAGGTTCTCACGAGGGTGTAGGAAAAACATCTAGTTTCAACAAGCAAGACATTGTTAGGTTGTTGCATTCAAGATGAGCAAATATGTATTAAGGATAATATCATGTGACAATACAATGAATCGTATAAACAAGAATAACCGCAAGTTTTGGACATATATTCGAATTAATGAATACCATTTGATAATTGTACAACTCCGAAGTTATAAGGCGCGTGGAACGCTACATTTTATTTATTACTTGGCCGGCAGAAGTAACAAACTCTCCTCTAATGTTGCTCAAATGGGTCATCACAACGCAGCTTTGAACCGTCTCGCTATTTTTTGTGTCGACGATGGTTTGCATGTTGTGGCAAACATAAAATCCACATAGGTTATTTCCCTGACCTTGCTGGTGGCACTGCAAATAAAACCTACGGTTAGTTCTAGAGTCACTATTACGGGGTTTGATATAGGATTATTGTGTATAGCGGATACCGGAAAGTCCAAATCATGCTGTAGTTTAGTCCAATCCTTCAACTTTTTGAACGTTCTACAAGATCGCAAAAGGTTAGCCTAAGCCATTCCAATAGCAATATAAATCTGGAACAACTTACATGACCATGTACGTTATGTACGGAGGAAACGTGATTACCTGCTGAGTAATTTTGCGATAGGTACCAAGTCGTGGTTTCCGCCACGTAAGGAATCAAGGTACTTAACCCGGTTTGTGGTTGGTTCAATTACAATTAGAACCCAGTGAAACCTACACAGGTATATCACAATGGACAATGAATGAAACAGAGTTGTGTGCACAGTACAGACCAAAGTATAGCATATGGTAGCACTTACCCTGGGTTATGGGGTATAAGTATGAGTTCTTTATCTTTTTGTGCTAGCAATGCCTCTGTGACGTATTCCTCGACCATGTTTATATCATCATCCATTGTTTGCTTTGAGACTATATGTGGGTCGAGGAAACCGATCGATAGTTTCTTCTGTGTCGCTTCAAGTTGCATGTATCTATATATACAAAGGCGAATTATATATATATTGGAGGACATTTATCACTATTAGATTTAATGTAGACCGTGATAGCACACACTTACAAGGTCCAGCATCTTATGAGTCGGCGTCGATGGCGCCGAGGTTGTAGAGATGGAACAAGTCCGAAAATCGACCGTGAAGAAGCCCCCCGCTGAGTCGTTGAATAAATGTTCATACTTGAACTTAACGCTGATACTTGTTGTACGTTCACGCTCTAGCTTTCTAGCTTGTTGGGTGTACCAATTATGCAATTGTTGGCAAGGTATACTAAGTGAAGTTACGCTGCCTTTCGTTAGTAACGGCTCTCCTAGCTTGTATTTTTTAGCCAACTCAGCAGATGGATAGAGCACGACATCTTCTTTACAAGTTAAAATAGTTTCAGGCGAACTAAAAGAGAAGAACAAATAAAATCACATTAGAGTGAATGAGTTTGTGGATACCATGGCTTGTTATTAGCCTTTTAAAAGAACTAGCCTAAATGGCTTGTTATTAGCCTTTTAAAAGAACTAGCCTAAATGGCTTGTTATTAGCCTTTTAAAAGAACTAGCCTAAATGACTTGTTATTAGCCTTTTAGCAAAAGAAGCGAACTAGGAGGTTGCGAACTTAATAAAAATTTCAAGCAGACACCTCCCTAAAACTAGGACATCCACACAAGAGACAAGCGAGAAGAATACATATGGATTGAACTTTGACAGCTTAATGTAATAATAGAATGAAGCTCAGATCTCACATATGAACATGTGCATGATTACGAATAAAGCAATTAGCATAAAGCTCATATTGATTGTTTGAATGTTCTCGATGTCGGGTTGCCTTAAAAGGCCCTCCTCGCCACAATGGACAAGTAATAGACTAGATTGTGACAACTTTATCTCAATAATGATTTAATACTTGACAAAGTTAAGTATAAATCTACTCAATTGGTTATCTTATATGCACAAGAATAGTGAATCATTTAAAGCAAGCTTATCGACAAGAAATAACATGCTCAAGCAATGCTAAGGAAACAAGATAGTGAAATGTTACCGAAACACCGCAAGATAGATGACAATAGCGATGAAGAAGAATATTCACTAACTAAGCATATAAAGACAGGTTTGCAATAGAGCAAATCAAATATATATATATGAAAGTGAAATTGATCGCTAAGATTTGTTGTCACAATTAGTCTATTCCATCCCTAAATCATCATTGAACATTAAGCCCACACATAAGGTCCCTAAGCCGCAGACGACCGCCCCTTTGCAAGACCGAGAATAATCACGTAAAAGTGTCCCGAACTCACTAACTAGCAGAGCAACACCGAAAAATAGAGCAAATGGCCAGGCAGTGCCTCCAGATCGAGAAACGGCCTCTAGCTCGATGGCTAGTCCCCCAGAAATACTCACGGTTGAAGCCCTAGATGCACAAGAACACAGCCGAGGGGGAGGACGCCGAGGCCGGGGGAGGACGCCGAGGCCGGGGGAGGACGCCCAGGGGGAGAACGCCGAGGGGGAGGCCGCCGCGGGAGACAAAACGTACGTCTCAAAGGTTTAGGGTTTGCTGCACACAGGAATTAGCCTCTGCTGCGGGGATATATAGAGAGAGCACATCATGACGGTTCTAAAATATAACGATGCAGGATGTATTATCACAGACGGTTCTATAATATAACGGCTCGTGATGTTGAGATATCACAGACGGTTATATAATAGAACTGGCTGCGTGATGTTGTGATATCACGGACGGTTATATAATAGAACCGTCTCTGATGTTGAGATATCCCAGACGGTTATATAATAGAACCGTCTCTGATGTTGAGATATCACAGACGGTTAGGTAACTGTTTGCACCTAAATTTGGCAAGTATGGTCAACATCGGCAAGTCCCGGGTCAACGAAATATGGAAAGGATGTAACTTAGGAATATCTCAAAAAATCTGTTTGGAAGGAGGAGACCGACATGGATATTGCTTATCAGATTTGGAAAAAGAAGAGACCGACCCGAATACTACTCGTCATATTTGGAAAGGAGAAGCCGATATGGATACTAATTGTCAACGTATTCTATCAGGACTCTAATCGGCTATAGGCTATATAAGACATCCAGAGGCGAGGAGAAGAAGACGCCCAGAGCCAACCCACAAACACGCATCTACTTTTCCTTTACTTTACATCACATTAGAGTAGCCAATTTAGCTTGTAATCTTTCATCAGTAATACTCTTTGATCAATCGAGTTGCGCATCGCCGTATTGATCTTTGTTGCATTACACCCCTTTGGTTCATCTTTTTCTCCGATCTTGTGCGCAGACGCCTTTTTCAGAAGAAGTGGCCTATTTACCCCATCGATCTTTCCGCCGGATCGACTAGACTTACTGCTCGCTTTGATCGAAATCGACTTGCATAAGTCGATTAGATCCATTTATCTTCTTGCCGATTGCAAGGTCAAATCGGTATGCACGCCTACACACTTGAACCCGGTGTTCATCCGGTGTGTTGAGGCCGAAAACCCTCCGTCAAGTTTTTGGTGTCAACATAGAATATAACCGTCAGGACAAATAACATCCTGCATCGTTATGTTAAAGAACCGTCTGTGATATGTACTTTGTTCATCGACATTCACTTGTCGGTTCAGTCGATCGACTCTTATCTGTGCCACTTTGTTGTATCTTACGGGAAAGTTGTCTTTAACGTAATATAGACTATCTTGTGGTTGATGTGGAGATTCTAATCCTCAATTCAAACCCTAAAATCGAGAGCAATCACATACAACTATTTCCATATTGCCAAATAGTAGACATGATTCTGTTCTTGTTTGCCATAGTCTACATAATTTATTTCTTATCATCAATTATGTCTGAATGGCCATCTTTGAATCATGTATTTGGAATCATATTGATATTAAGGAATAAATACGTGCTCTTATACTTGCATCTTTTCCATCAATCCAGATGCTTCACAAGCTACTTACAAAGATCATCACAATCCTATATATATAATTCAGATGCTTCACAAGCTACTTACAAAGATCATCACAATCCTATATACATAATTCAGATGCTTCACAAGCTACTTACAAAGATCATCACAATCATATGTACAAAGCATGATGGGTCGTATCATCTTTACAATAGTATTAATGTAATATTATTACACATGAAAATTAGTAAGCATGATGACAATGCACCCTTCTCATAACTACGCCACCACATGCTTATTCTTTTGTATGAAAATTAGCCCTTCATGATGATCGACGCGTGTAGCTTGCTTCCTCATGTTGTTCTTCCGGGACCAGGATGTCATTTCCGATAGGTGGCAACTCATCAAATTGATTGTACTCTTCCTCATCTACTACATTCTCAACTCCGACAATTCTCATTTTTCCCTCAAGAACTACGTGGCGCTTCTTGTTGGGCGGTTGGGTTACATAGAAGACTTGAACAACTTGGTTAGCGAGTACGAATGGTTCATCTTGGTATCCGACACGCTCGAGGTCCACAATGAGTGATGCCATTCTTGTCAACCTTCACGTCTTTGGAGGTGGACCCAACGGCACCAAATAGGGAATCTTGAAAAGTACGTAGTCGATCTCCCATATCTCCTCTATGAACCCATAGTAGGAGCTCCTCGTCAACCCAATGGTATTATTGAATGCATCTATCACGGACACCGCTGTTACGGTTTGTGCTCTTCATATCCCGATCTCTCGTGTAAAATGTGTACCCATTTAAGTCATATCCTTTCCATGTGACAACCTGTAAAGTTGGTCCTTTTGCCAACCATGTCAACGTGTCATCCGACGAGCTCCCAAAGGATAGGTCGCTCCTTCAACCATTTGTTGAATCAAGGTTATGTTGTCTCGTGATCCAAGACTCCTACCGTCTTTGGATTCTCTTGCCTTAGCCATTGCTTGTGCTCGACGATATAGGCGGACACTACATACCATGTGTTGCAAAACCGTGAAATGGGCTCGAGCATACGCGAACCGAATCAGCGTGATTGCTTTCCTTCCGATGGTCCGATACCTGGAGCCTCCCTCATGGCGAGATCGAGGCACACCTATTGGTTCGACTGGGCCATGTAATCGACCTTGAACTCGACGGCCTCTTCATTGCATAACCTTCGACAATGCTACCCTCCTGACGAGATCGATTCCGTACGTAAGACTTGAGAATTCCCATGTACCTCTCGAACGGTACATGCTACGTAGGAACACTGGCCCGCATATCTTTATCTCTGTCACAAGGTGAACAATGAGATGGACCATGATATCGAAAAATGATGGAGGGAAATACATCTCAAGATTACATAGAGTCATCACCACCTCAGCTTGCAGAGCATCTAGTCCTTCGGGATCGATGACCTTCTGAGCGATTGTGTTAAAGAAATAACACAGCCTAGTGATTGTCTCTCGGACCTTGACCGGCAAAATACTTCTAATTGTGACAGGGAGCATCTGGTCATCAGCACATGACAATCATGAGACTTCATGCCGGTTAATTTCAAATCTTCCAACGAAACAAGTCTCTTCATGTTGGAGGAGTAACCGGACGGAACTTTCACACCATGCAAGCACTGGCACAGTTCAGTTCTTTCGGCCTTTGACAGAGTATAACAAGGTGTTCCAAGCACGTCGGCCTTTATCGGTCTCTTTCGGCGCTAACTCGGGTCTTATGCCCATATCGACCAAGTCAAGCCGTGCGTTGATACCATCCTTTGTTTTACCCTTAATGTTGAGTAAGAGACCAATCACGCCGTCACGCACATTCTTCTCTACATGCATGACATCGATGCAAAGGGCGAACTTCTAGGTGCTCCCAAAGAAGGTAGGTCCCGCATATTGATCTCTTCTTCCACATGCTCTTTTCACGGGTACTTGATTTACGTCCCTTTCCATACGCAACATCCAAATCCTTAACAATGTCATGAACATCTCTCCGCTCAAACGCCTTGGAGCTGAACCATTTTCGTTCCTTCCGTCGAAAAGTTGCTTCATCTTGCGATATGGGTGATTCCTCCAAGGAACCTACGGTGACGCATGTACACGTTTTATGGGAGTGATTCACCATAAACTCTCGGTATCATCTAAGCAAAGAGTGCAGAGCTTTGGTTCCTTTTGTACTCGCCCGATGGAGTTAGCAAGGGCGGGTAATCATTCATGGTGCGTAACAACAAGCGAAGGCAAAGTAAAGTTCTCTCGCTTGTACGCATCCCATACGTGTACCCGGTAACCCCAAGGTGTTTTTAGATCTTCCACCAATGGAGCTAGGTACACATCAATATCATTCCCAGTGTTGTTTCGGTCCTTGGATAAGCACAGCACAACATAATGTACTTCCGCTTCATACACAACCAAGGAGGAAGGTTGTAGATACTGATTTACGGGCCAAGTGCTATGCCGCACGCTCATGTTACCGAAAGGATTCATTCCATCTGTACTCAATCCAAACCTTATATTTCTCGGATCCGCACCAATTCTTGAAAGCTCTGTCGATGTTTCTCCACCGGATGGAATCAAGAGGGTGCCTTAGCATTCCATCATTCTTACGCTCCTCAAAGTGCCAACGCAACAGTTTTGCCTCCTTTGGGTTCGCAAACAAACGCTCAAACGTGGAATTACAGTGATACCATGCCACCTTAGCCGGAGGACCTTTTTCACCTCAATGCTCTCGCCATCATCATCTGAATGACTCTTACGCTTGTACCGGATGCGTTGCACACCGGACATCTATGCAAGTTTGTGTACTCTTTGCGACAGATCTGATCGCTTGGACATGCATGTATTCTTTCTACTTCCATTCCCAAGGGACAAAGAACACCTTGGCTTTGTAGGTGCTTGTCGGCAACTCGTTTCCCCTAGAAGCATGTCCGCCAATAGACGTAATAAATACTGTGAAACTCTTGTCGGACCAACCGTTGCTTGCCTTCAATTTCATGAGTTGAAGCACGGATGATAACCTTGTGTATTTCAACTTGCACCCTGCGAACAAAGGTTTCTCCGAGTCCTCCATTAAGCCACGAACTGTCCATATTCTGTCGGGACCGAATGTACAAATCCGGACCTCTCGTGTTTCAAAGACTAGTCCAGATCACGCTAGTGCACACAGTCTCAACATCGGCACATATCACGACATACCCAACGAGATGGTAAAGTACTTTACTAAAATATATAAAAGAAGTGGTTGATCGACCTTATGGTCGGGTTACAACGATACGCCTCGCAGGGCGAATACTTATTAAAATATTCAAAAGCGCGAAAATAAATTAAACTCGTGGCGTCAACCAATTTGCCACGAACAGGATCGGCTCGCTCCTAGTTCGTCGGCTCCTCGATACTCTCCTCCCGAAAGCGGGGTGGCTTCTTCTTCAACTGAAGTTGTGTTGTTGTGGGGTGAGTACTTTGAGCACTCAGCAAGTCATGCACAGAATGCAATTCTAATATTCTACGTGCATGGCTTAGTTCAAAGGATAGACTATGGTTCATGAGCGAGACTGACATTTAAAATTAACTGTAATAGATTGCAAAGCAGTAAAACAATAGTAAGAATAGTAGCTTTCACAAACATTTCAATCGTAAATCACTTTTCCATCCTAAGTCATGTTCATCATCATTAACCCAAGTATTTTCCATAACCAAATCATTTTCATGAAAATCTAACCCTTGACCGTAATCACCGAGCGATGCTTAATACCGTGAGCACGGCTATTCGAATAGGTTGTACACTCTGCAGAGGTTATACACTTTACCGACAAGATACGGTCAAATACCACCAAGGCAAATAACAGTAACGAAGCCTTTCCAAAGTTCCATCTTAACTCAAGATCTTGCGCTAAGGTTTCAACACTAGAGGGACTGGTTACCACACCTGTGGCCCCTCTTGCGCCATGTGAGTTCTCATTCCGCTTCTCCGGCCTCACACCACCACGCAGTATTAAAGAATAGATTTCCCGGTTTACTCGGCTAAGCCCGTCCCATTACAGACTTGCGGTATGTATGAGAGACTCAGTTCAAATGCTCGCAAGGTTAAGTCCTTAGTTGGTGAGGCAAGACTAACCAAGTATGATTCTCCATTGCAAAACCAACAAAAACCAAATCGACCGCTTGAGCTTGCCACTCTTGGCCCACCAGAAACAATCTTGCCACATGCCTCAGTCTAAATCATTTTCCCACCCCGGTTCTTTATCATTGCACCACGTGCCATCACCAACTCAATAACACATGTCTCATTCACAAAACACGTTCCATATCTCATTAAGTCAATATTATCTTTGGTATTCCAAAATCATGAAATTTCCACGTGGCAGGGCTAAGCATACTACTTCGTTCTACTCAACCCATGTTGGCAATTACTAATGTCCAACTATTAGTCCATAACCTAGGGTGACAAATGATTCATGGCATACAATTATATACGACAAGGTGGCATACTGAGAACAAGGCATTTAACTAATCCCAGAATATTCAAACCAATTCTTACTAAATTAGCATGCAATAAATTAAATCAAAATAATTTTCTCTAATAGGTTCAACATGATCAAACACAACTTGCCTTCAAAAAGTCTCGATTAAAGCTCCGAGCTTGCTCTGGGTCGAACCTCTCCTCGAAACCTTCGCACTTCAACGTCTACGCGTAACGCAAATACAAAACAATAAAATAAATAAACAGTAGACATACAGTGCTCAAAAATTCAAATAAAATTCATAAACAGAAAGATCACAATTTTACAAATTTATAGAAATTAGAATCACTCAAATCGGAGTTAAAACGCAAAAGTTATAAGCATTTGAGGTTTCAAAATATATTTAAAATCAATATACCGAATTAAATAAATATTTTCTTTTTGAATTTAATTATTGCGTCATCGCTGACACGTGTCGCCATCGAGAGTGACACGTGGCCTCGCCGTCGCCCCTGACCGGCTCCGTGATGACGTCGGCATAGCGTCATCGTGGCGTCGGACGACTTTCGGCTCTCTCAGCGACAAGTGGGTCCCACCGTGGCGTCGGCATGGCGTCGGCGATAACGTCTACGCGACGGTGCGTCGCGGTACGAGTGGGCCCATGCTGTCGGCGACTCATGCCACAAAGGTTTCGTCGCGGTGAAATCCGACATGTGGGTCCGTCTTTGTCGGCGTCTCGTGCAATGAGATTCGTAGTGACTAAGGAATAGGTTGGGAATTCCTTCTTCGAGTCTTCTTCACGCTCCCAAAGTTGCTTCCCTCGAAATGGTTACTCCACTGAACTCTGCAGAAGCGGGTCGATTTATTTCTCATTTTCCGATCCATTGTGTCCAAGATCTTCACCGGGTACTCTTTATAGGTCAAATCCTCCTGCAGCTCGACTGATTCTAACGGCATCTGCTCTTCTGGCACTCGGAGGCATTTCTTTAATTGTGTCACATGAAACACATCATGCACACCTGCTAAAGACTGCGGTAACTCCAGCTGATATGCTACTTCACCTCTACGACTTAGGATCCTGAATGGACCAACATATCTTGGTGCTAACTTCCCTTTGGTGTGGAACCTTTTAACTCCTTTGAGTGGGGTAACTCTGAGATACATAAAATCTTCGGGCTCAAAGCTCAAATCCCTGCGGCGATTATCAGCGTAACTCTTCTGTCTTGATTGTGCAATTTTCAACCTTTCCCTGATCATGGCTATCTGCTCTTCCGCTTCTCGGAGAATATCCAGCCCAAACATATGACGTTCTCCGGTCTCATTCCAGTTCAACGGCGTTCGACAGAGTGCGCCATATAGTGCTTCAAATGGTGACATTTGCAAACTTGCTCGTAATCGTTGTTGTAGCTGAACTCGGCATATGGCAAACACTTATCCCAAGTTGTATAAGCCAATGCACATGCCCTCAACATATCCTCCAAGATGTCGATTAACTCTTTCCGTTTGCCCATCTGTGCGGGTGATATGCGATCTTGAAGTTCAAAGCGGTCCCTAGGGGCTCATGCAACTTATCCCAAAATCTTGAGGTAAATCGGGTACCTCGTCGATACTATTTTCTTCGGAACTCCATGTAGACATACAATTCTTGACATATACAAATCTGCTAAGCGGTCCCCTGAGTATGTAGCCTTCACTGGTATGAAGTGGGCAACCTTTGTCAAACGGTCCACTATAACCCATATGGAATCATACCTGCTCGGGTCCTTGGTAAACCGTAATGAAGTCCATTCGATTTCTTCCCATTTCCACTCGTATCTTCAGTGGCTGTAGCAACCTGCTGGCCTTTGATGCATTGCTTTGACTCTTTGGCATATGTCGCACAACGCAACATGCTCTGCAACTTCACGCTTCATGCTTGGCCACCAAAATCTTTCCTTTAGGTCTTGATACATCTTAGCGCTTCCCGGATGAATAGAGTACTTGGAATCATGGGCTTCCTCCAAAATCATTTGCTTGACTCCTTCTGTCTTGATGCATAAATCGCTTCTTGATCCACAATGTACCTTGCTCATCTAGCTTGAAATCCTTTACCTTGCCTTCCTCTATTTTGGACTTAATCCTCTGAATCTTGACATCGTCCTTCTGTCCTTCCCGAATCTGATCTTCCAGGGTAGGCTTCACTTCTAGTGTGGCTAAAAATCCTTTAGGCACAACCTCCAGCTTCATCTTATGAAATTCCTTGCATAACTCAACCTGGTTTTCTCCCATTATCATATTCACCGAATGGCTCTTTCGGCTTAAAGCATCAGCCACCACGTTGGCTTTCCCAGGGTGATAATGTATCCCCAAATTGTAATCCTTGATTAGCTCCAACCATCTCCTCTGCCTCATGTTCAGATCCGATTGTGTAAATATATATTTAAGACTCTTATGGTCCGTGTACACCTCACATCTGTTCCCAATTAGGTAGTGTCGCCATAACTTCAAGGCGTGCACCACGGCTGCTAACTCCAGATCATGCGTCGGATAATTCTCTTCATGCGGCCTCAACTGCCTTGATGCATATGCAACGACCTTTACGTTTCGTTAACACGCATCCGGTCCTTGGCGCGATGCATCACAAGATATATCAAAGCTCTGGCTTAAATCCGGTAGAACTAACACTGGTGCCGTTGTCAAGCGTTTCTTCAACTCCTGAAAATTCTGCTCACATTCCGGCGTCCATGCAAACTTCTTCTCCTTCTTCAACAATTGCGTAAGAGGTCTCGCAATCGTTGAAAATCCTTCTATAAATCGGCGGTAATAACCGGCCATTCCAAGAAAACTACGGATTTGAGTCACCGTCTTGGGTGGCTCCCAATGCAACACTGCTTCCACCTTACTTGGATCAACTGCGACTCCTTCGGCAGTCACCACATGTCCAAGAAATTCCACCTTGTTCTTCCAGAAATCACACTTGCTAAACTTAGCGAAAAGTTGCTACTCTCTTAACTTCTCCAAAACTAGCTTCAGATGTTCGGCATGCTCTTCTCCCGTCTTGGAGTAGACTAAAATGTCATCTATGAACACAACCACGAACTTGTCTAGGTACTCCATGAAAACCTTGTTCATCATGTTCATGAAATATGCAGGTGCATTTGTCAAACCAAAGGACATTACTGTAAACTCGTAGTGCCCATATCTTGACGAAAAGGCGGTCTTCGGCACATCCTCTGACCTAATCTTCAGTTGGTGATATCCTGATCGTAGGTCAATCTTGGAGAAAACTCCAGCTCCTCTCAACTGATCAAATAGGTCATCGATCCTGGGTAGCGGATACTTATTCTTTATAGTGACTTCATTCAGTGCTCGATAGTCCACACACATCCGGTAACTTCCGTCCTTCTTCTTGACAAATGTAACCTGCTCCCCATGGCGGCGAACTTGGTCCGATAAATCCTTATCCATTAACTCCTCAATCTGCTTCTTCATTTCCACGAGCTCATCGGTTGACATCCGATAAGGTCTTTTAGCTATCGGGCTGTTCACGGTACTAACTTCGACACAAACTCTATGTCCTGTCCGGTGGCATCCTGTAAATCCTCTGAAATATATCCGGTATTCTCGACAACCGGTACATCTTCTATCTTGACGGTCTTCACACTATTGACTATCAAGCGTCCATCGCGAATCGGCAGCTTGTTCGAACTCTATTTTTCTCCCACAAGGACTCTCGTGATATGACTCTTCGTCCACAGTCTAATACAACCTTGTGCTTAGACAACCAGTCCATTCCCAAGATAAAATCTAGAGTCTGGGTATCTAACACCACTAAGTTTGCTAGGAACTCTGTTCCATCTATAAGCAACTTTACCCCGAGAACAACCTACATCGATCGAGTTACGATCCGGGGATTATACTAGCAATACATGCCTAAGGTTCACCATTTTCAACCCATTGTTCACAGCAAAAATCCGAGATATAAACGGATGGGAAGCTCCAGAATCAAATAAAACTGTTGCAGGTACTGAGTTAACAAGTAACTTACCCAGTACGACGTCCGATGTATTCTGCACGGCATCGGCGGTGACATGGTTGACTCTGCCTCTTACCACGATCGTGTGGCAGCTCCAGATTAATGTAACTCTCGGCTTGCTCTCGGCGCGGTGTCTTCGTTGGAGTAGTTCCAAGGTTGAAGCGAACTGGTGTCACTCCTCCTCCCTTCTTAGGACAATAATTGGCGAAGTGCCCCGGCTCGTTGCAGACGAAACAACGTCTAACTGCCGACTGCTGGCTCCCTGCGGCTATGTTCCCAACGGGTGTTGGTGTCTGGAAATTTTGCCCAGCAGGTCTTGGTACTGGTGGCGGCGTCGTCACCACATTCCTTGGCTGAAATCTGAAGAACTGGTTTGGCGCAACCCTCAAACGCGGTGCTCCCTGACGTGCTCCCTGCTGTGCCATCCTGCGCTTCCGGTTGTCCTCCAGTTCCTTGCGCTTGTCCTCCAATACCAGCGCCTTGTTCACTAGCTCCTGGAAGTCAGGAAAAGTGTGGGTTATGAGTCCCACCTGCAACCCTGAATTCAGTCCTTTCATGAAACGGGACTGCCTGGCCTTGTCCGTTGCTACGTCCTCAGGTGCGTAGCGTGCAAGCTACGTGAACTTATTTAGATATTCGGACACTGGCTGATTGCCCTGCTTCAATGCCCTAAACTCCTCCTTTTTCAGCTCCATTATGCCCTCGGGCACATGGTACTGCCGAAAAGCAACCGTGAACTCCTCCCAGCTGATGTCCTGCGGGTGCTCATGAGCAGTGCAGTAGTTTTCCCACCATTCAGCTGCAGTTCCTTCAAGCTGATGAGAGGCATAGAGTACCCTCTCATTTCCTTCACACTAAGTAATGTGCAACTTCCTCTCTATCGTCCTCAGCCAATCATCTGCCTCCAATGGATTGGCATTTCCAGAAAATGTAGGCGGCCGAGTCCTCATGAATTCTGACAGCCTCGAGTGTGGCCTCTGCACTGGGTTGACCTGGTTAACTTGGGCGGCGGCGGCTTGCGGTGACTGCTTTGCATCTGCTGCATCATGGCATGCATTAACTGGTCTGCATGCTGCAAGGAAGGCTCCCAAGTTCGCATATCAATGGCGGTCTTGGTTGAGGTCCTTGTCCTCCGTCATCGGTGTTTCGGTGGCCGAACCACTTCCATTTCCTCCTTGGTTTCCACGGTGTTCACCATCTGTCGATTTCTCCATGGTTTAGAGACGAGAGGGAAATAAGAATAGACAAGTAGTAGAATACTTATGCGGGGTCGAAGGTAAAGTAGCAAAATCCAACTTTATTACTTTATTAATACCGAGGTATGGTTGCTCACAATGCCTAGGGGCCATGCAACGCATACCCATCACTCGCAAGCATGAAATAAGCAAATCAAACTAATACTCTGGAGTCAAACGCCTCTAAGGGTGACTCTTATTCCAAGACGCGACTCAACGCAGGAGTCTCAACTGCTAATCCTAACACTCACTCCTCGAGCCAACCCCACCGAACTTCTGGTGGATACACCGCGGTGTGTCTTTGGTCTTGGTACAAACCTATCCCAACGATCCGCAATCGGCGGGGCCTCTGCTCCACTCGCACGGCTCAACCTCCACTGGCTCGGCTTCACTTCCACAGCTCGCTTCACTTCCACTCGCTCGGTGCGGCTCTGCTATGGCTCCTCGGGGTCTGGGTCATGTAGCTCCAAAGCCTCGCTCGGCTCTGTCCATCTGATCTTGTCTCCAGCTCCCAATCCTCTGGATAGAGTGGGCCAAGTACTCACAAGTCACGCAGATGAGCCCTCACTGCGTGAACTCGTCACGAGACCTCTGCAGCTCCTGAACCGTCTCGTCGATAGCATCCTCTTGAGCGATGACATATCTGGCCAAGTGGGTGATCGTGGCATCCTCCTCCTCTATGGGCTCCCGGTTGTAGCGAGAGTCTCTGCGTGGGTGGTGACGGAACACTGTGCCATCCAACTCCCTGGGGTAGGTACGAGCAATCTGCCTCATCGCCAGACGCGATGTCTCATGGATCCCAGCATCAAATGACGACCTCCTGGCAGTGATGCGGATGGGACGACTCGCCCTCGCCCTATCCCGAGCGTAGATCGTGATAGTTACATCCCAAGCAATATCCAGTCCTGCCCGATCCACAGTAGTCCCCCGGTAGATCGGCCTGTCATAACCTCCAAGCAGCTGCATCATACGCCAAAGCTCCGCGGCGTACCCTCCAGTGCGCTCACCAAAAGAGTGGATCATCCTCATCTGCCAAAGGACACTCACGTGAAACTCAGAAATTTTAAAACAGAGCGTAAAACATGATAAATTCAGCAAGGGGTATGAAACGAGAGAAGGGATAAGTCGAGATTGCATTATCATCTTGGCACTTTTTAACTTTTAGAAAATAGTTTTATCCTCACTACGACCATTCTAACTAAGGGCCAGTCCTACAGTCAATATGGCTCTGATACCACCTCTGTCGGGACCCGAATGTACAAATCCGGACCCTCTGTGTTTCAGCACTAGTCCAGGATCACGCTAGTGCATACAGTCTCAACATCGGCACATATCACAGACATACCCAACGAGATGGTAAAGTACTTTACTAAAATATATAAAAGAAGTGGTTGATCGACCTTATGGTCGGGTTACAACGATACGCCTCGCAGGGCGAATACTTATTAAAATATTCAAAAGCAGCGGAAATAAATTAAACTCGTGGCGTCAACCAATTTGCCACGAACATGGATCGGCTCGCTCCCAAGTTAAATCGGCTCCTCGATACTCCTCCTCTGGCGAGGTGGCTTCTTCTTCAAGCTGAAGTTGTGTTGTTGTGGGGTGAGTACTTTGAGCACTCAAAGAAGTCATGCATGAATGCAATTCTAATATTCTACGTGCATGGCTTAGTACAAAGGATAGACTATGGTTCATGAGCAGTACAGCATTTAAAATTAACTGTAATAGATTGCAAAGCAGTAAAACAATAGTAAGAATAGTAGCTTTCACAAACATTTCAATCGTAAATCACTTTTCCATTCTAAGTCATGTTCATCATCATTAACCCAAGTATTTTCCATAACCAAATCATTTTCATGAAAATCTAACCTTTGACCGTAATCACCGAGCGATGCTCAATACCGTGAGCACGGCTATTGAATAGGTTGTACACTCTGCGGAGGTTATACACTTTACCCACAAGATACAGTCAAATACCACCAAGGCAAATAACAATGTGAAGCCTTTCCAAAGTTCCATCTAAACTCAAGATCTTGCCGCTAAGGTTTCAACACTTGGAGGGACTGGTTACCACACCAGGGCCCCCTCTTGCGCCATGTGAGTTCTCATTCCGCTTCTCGGGCCTCACACCACCATGACAAGACTAAAGAATAGATTTCCCGGTTTACTCAGCTAAGCCCGTCCCATTACGGAGCTTATGGTAGATGAGAGACTCGATTCAAATGCTCGCAAGGTTAAGTCCTTAGTTGACCGAGGCAAGACTAACCAAGTATGATTCTCCATTGCAAAACCAACAAAAACCAAATACGACCGCCCAGTTGCCACTCTTGGCCCACCAGAAACAATCTTGCCACATGCCTCAGTCTAAATCATTTTCCCACCCCGGTTCTTTATCATTGCACCACGTGCCATCACCAACTCAATAACACATGTCTCATTCACAAAACACGTTCCATATCTCATTAAGTCAATATTATCTTTGGTATTGCAAAATCATGAAATTTCCACGTGGCAGGGCTAAGCATACTACTTCGGTCTACTCAACCCATGTTGGCAATTACTAATGTCCAACTATTAGTCCATAACCTAGGGTGACAAATGATTCATGGAATACAATTATATACGACAAGGTGGCATACAGCAACTAGGCATTTAACTAATCCTAGAATATTCAAACCAATTCTTACTAAATTAGCATGCAATAAATTAAATCAAAATAATTTTCTCTAATAGGTTCAACATGATCAAACACAACTTGCCTTCAAAAATACTGATTCGGCTCTGAGCTTGCTCTCGGTCGAACCTCTCCTCGAAACCTTCCGGGCACTTCAACGTCTCACGCGTAGCACGCAAATACAAAACAATAAAATAAATAAATAGTAGTCATACAGTGCTCAAAAATTCAAATAAAATTCATAAACAGAAAGATCACAATTTTACAAATTTATAGAAATTAGAATCACTCAAATCGGAGTTAAAACGCAAAAGTTATAAGCATTTGAAGTTTCAAAATATATTTAAAATCAATATACCGAATTAAATAAATATTTTCTTTTTCGGAATTTAATTATTGCGTCATCGCTGACACGTGTCGCCATCAGAGAGTGACACGTGGCCCTGCTGACGTCAGCCCTGACCGGCTCCCGTGATGACGTCAGCATGACGTCATCGTGACGTCAGCACGACTCGGCTCTCTCACTGACAAGTGTGTCCCACCGTGACGTCAGCATGACGTCAGCGATGACGTCACACGCCGCGGTGCGTCTTGGTGACGAGTGGGCCCGTGCTGTCGATGACTCATGCGCCTGCTGCTCGTGACGGTGAGATCGACATGTGGGTCCGTCTTTGTCGGCGTCTCGTGCAAATGACGGCGGCGTGGGTAATGGCGACCCTCGGTTGCATCTAACGGTGGAGAATTGAAGATGAAGTTCACTATTTCTAAAGGCGACGGGCTCACCTCGGTGATCGGATCTGGATCGTGCTGGGTGGCGGCTCGTGAAACCCGGCGACGACGCGGCGGCGCATTAAATAGGGGCCCTAGGCGTCCGTGCCGTTGCGAGAAACGCGGAGGAGTCCGTGGCGGCGGCGGAGTCCGGCGGTGTCTCGGGATTGGTGACGTGGCGCAACGTGGGCCCTTGGATCCGGATCGAACGGCGACGACGCTAGGGTTTTTCCGGAGCGGGCCGCACAGTACTCGGCCCAGTACTGTTCATGGGATTTTTAATCCTTTTCCGATTAAAAATATTTCCCGAAATTAAAATAATTTATTTGGGGCACTAAAAATATCAGAAAAATTCTGGAAAAATTCCTAAAAATATTTTAAGACATTTGTGACTCAAATAAAATATTTCCAGCAAAATTTTATTTTAACTTTTCTATTATTTAATTAATTTGATAAATGGCTTAATTCAAAATAAATTCAAATAATTCCAAATAAATCCAAATAAATCCAAATAAATTCCAGAAATTCTCAAAAATTCAAAATACCATTTAAATACAATTAAAAGGAAAAATTGGGGTGTTACAATTCCCTGTCATCAAGGTTTCCTTCTGCATCGCGCAACATCTGATCCAAATTGTCATCGTGCAACTTTGTCCTCATCGGAAGCACAATCGATATGATCATCAGACATATCATTGACATAAATCAGCGATATTAACACTACTTGTCGCTTCCTGTATATTATGCTCTTCGCCATGACCGGTCCAACATGTATAGCCCTTTTGAAACCCTTGAATCAAGTGTGCATCGATCTGCTACCGAGTTTGAAACATCTTGATTTTCGCAATCAATGCCCGGACATGACATGAATTGCACCCCTTATTAAACATATCCTCCTCTGCAACTCTTTTGAAAGTGGAGACGCCATTAAGGTACTCGGCACTCAATGCGGTTCTCGGTACATCCGACTTCGATCCATCTACGCTACACATGTAACACTTTGTGTTAAATATTAAGTGCACCGGTGTAGGGCGTATGCACATTCTTAAACTAATTATGCAATTACATACCTTAATTACATCACAAAGAAATAATTAACACAATTCAAATTAATCTTCAATATAATAATGAAATTAGAACCCATTACTAACCTTACATCACCAAAAGACTTGAATTGATCTATAAGCTAGATCTAAACAATCTTTAAATTCTACCCTTAACAAGCTAGATAGCTACATCATGATCGAATATTATATTATGCAAATAGAACCATTACTAGCTAACCTTATACATCAAACAACCAACATTGGTTCTACAAGCTAGATCTAAAAAAATCATTACTAATCTTAGATCACCAAAATCAAATGAATCTAATATCACCCTTCAAAATCAATGGCTTTCTTTCAAAAAATCGCCTCACTTCCACAGCCGCCACTTAGGATAGAAACCGAAACCCTATAAACGAAGTGGATGGATCGAGGCTCTGTTTTTACGGGAGACGGTATTATCACAGACGGTTTTATATTACAGATGTCTGTGATACATGAAATATCGCAGACGGTTTCTAAATATAACCGTCTGCAATGACTCTCAGAGATATTACGCACGGTTGTGTTATATAACCGTCAGGAAATCCTGAGCGGTTTTACTTCAAACCGCGTAATGAGTATCTTGTAGCCATCACATTTGGTTATATTTAGAAACCGTCGTGATATTTATTGCATCACGGGCATTACCGTAATGTAAAACCGTGCATGATATCCATCTTGACGGTTTGAGTACATAACCGTGCAGTGATGTTCCATATTACGAGCGGTTTTGAAAAACCGTCGTGATCGTCGTCTCGATATAAGCCTCATTGTAGTAGTGGCAGCTAATCATGCTTTGCATTTTAGTCACATCAAAAGATGAAATACGAGACATAACATGTAAACGCTGCCACATACCATACAACACATCACAAGCAATTAGAGAGCACTTAACACTGCAAACAATTACAAATCACAAGAAAGGGAGCACCACATGACCCATCTGCAGCGATGAGTCACAGAACCCATCCACCTGGCTTCATTTATCAAAACCCAGCACCCTACCAAAATGTTCTCTCTGGCTAGAACAAGAAATTGTGCACCCTCACCCAGTAAGCGCGCATCCTTGCGCCAATTAAGCTCACCAGAATGTAAAACATACAAACTATCAAATTGATGCAAAATATACAAACTATCAACAGTGTGTCTTGATGGCGGTGATGCGAGGTGGAAACAGCGGCGTCCCACCAGGGCGGCGGTGGCGAGCTCTGAGGCAAGGCGACATCGACGGTCCGAGGTGGAGGCGACGGCGTCCCAAGGCGAGGCGGCGGTCCGAGGTGGAGGCGACGGCGATGACCTCCGAGGCGAGGCGACGGCGTCGATTCGATGGGAGGCAACAACGACCCAAGGCGAGTGGCGGTGGGGATGGCCTTCGGCGACGGCGCTGTAACTAAGAGGGCGTAGGCTAGGTTTGGGTAACTGAGAGGAGGGCGCGACCTTTCAATTTATCGGGGTGGACTATCACTGTTGAGTCACCAAAACAACTGGCAGTGATATATTATCACTGCAGGTCCATATGTAGAGTCGACAGTAATATAAGTTATCACTGTCGTCTCACACTACAAACCGGCAGTAATACTATGATATCACTGCCGGGTGGATGTCCAACCGGCAGTGATAGTGTAATATCACTGCTAGGTAGATACCTACCCGGTAGTGATAGTGCTTAACATTGCCGGTTGATACTAGAAACCGGCAGTGATAAGCTAGTCTCCGGACTTAATACTTTTAATTTGATCCAAATTTTCTAAAAATTTTGGAGGTATACCGTAGGATATCTAATATTTTATTTAAATATTTCCCCAAATTTTTATCATGTTCTAAAATTATAAAAATCCAGTTTGCTAACTATTTTAATAGTTTTAATATTTCAAAAAACAAATAATGCTTGAAAAATGAACAAAAATACAGTCAAATTCACAAATTCAAATGCAGTCAAATTCACAAAAATCCAAATGCAGTTAAAGATTTGCACTCAAATCTTTGACCACACTTTTCTTCGAGCTGCCAAAGAACAGAGCGAACCAGTTTGGAGCATAACATCAATTTCCATCATTGCATATATTACATTAATTGTTACATATGAGAAAATAAACATGTCGTTCGTACAAAATAAAGCAGACATTTCATTACTACAACTAAGCTACGATTCGATCTTCGTTATGATCGCGGCGTATGTACGTAGCTTCGTCACTCTCTTCCATGATACTTAGGTCAACATCCTCTTCGAAAGGGGGAAGCTCATCGAATTGGTTGTAATCTTCCTCATCGACAACATTCTCACTCTGATAATTCTTCTTTTTTCTTGAATAACCACGTGGTGCTCCTTGTTAGCTGGGTCAGTTACAAAGAAGATTTGTGTAACAGAATTAACAAGTACGAATGGTTCTTCTCTGTATCCAACGAGTTTGAGGTCCACGGTAGTGATACCGTACTTGTCGATATTCACGCCCCCTGGAAGTCTGACGCATCGGCACCGAAAGAGATAAATTTGAGCTAGATCCACACCTTCAATGCGAGCTACATTATAATCCAAGTAAATTCCAAGCTTACACAACAAGTTTTTACTTGAAAAGATCGACCTAGATCTCTACATTCATAATCTTTCATCGATCATGGGAAAGGATCAAATTTTCTTCACATTTCAAGCAAAGAAGAGGCTCCATTTAACACCAAATGTGGCGAGGAATGATGTTACTAACCTTAGTTACCTTGGTTTCAAGTAAAATGACCAAAATTTGGAAATTTGGGCAGCACCTCCCCTCCCTTGAAGCTCTTGGCCGAAGCTCCACTGTTCTTATTGCGCACTGAACTGTTCTTGGTCGGGCAGAGAGAGGGAGGACGAAGGAGTTTAAACTGGAACCTAGTAGACATAGTAGCGGTTGGAAGCACCGACCGGTACTAATGATCTAACATCAAGATCTGGGTTAGTGTCACGAATCTGGTACTATTGAGCCCACGCTAAATAGTACCAGTTCGTGTCACGAACCGCATCGATGTTGGATCATCGATACCGATTGATGCCTTGAACCATCTTCGAGCACCCCCACCACTCGGTGCCGTTGAACCGGGACTGTTGTAACTATCAGTTTAGGGTTGTGCCCAACCGGCACTGATGGGCCAGTATCAAAGGTTGGTTCTGTAGTAGTGATAGAACCTACTACATATCTATAAGAAACATATAAAACTAAAAAGGCAAGCTGATTTGTCTCTGATTTGTGTGCTTATTTACTTGGCTACAACGATCTATATAAACATTTCCTTCAAACATTATGAAGGATCGAGATGGCGAACAGAGGGGGGGTGAATGGTCGCAAATAAATTTTCCCCCAAAATACTCCAACTAAAACAGTGAAAAGATCGCGCAAAGGAAATCGTGAAAAACCCACAAAACCCGAACGACTAGACAACTATGTGCATCCCTAGCTTACATGGATGTGATCCATAAAATATGTGTGGGATTTTTCAATCACAATCCTGGTTGTCAAGAGTCCAAAAAGGAGAGGAATCAATTCAAATACTTCTTTTCTAAAAGAGATCAAGCCAAGACACAAAAGTCTCTTTTAGAAAAGCAAAAGCAGATATTTCCAGAATCTGACTTTAATTTGAACAGGAGGTTGGTGGGTTTCTGCTGCTCAAAAAATTATGAGAAATTTTCTCCATATGAGAAGATGAGTCTGAAGCTCTCCACCAAATTTCAGATCAAAAAGCCATGTAGAAAAATCATCATAAATCTATGAACACAGACAGTCTGGAACTTCGAGCAGAAAATTTGGGGCTCGGTTTTCACCTCATGGCACCCAAACGGTGTAACAAGTGAACTCCAAAATTTTTCTGCAGATGGATATAGGAGTCCCTCACAATATCCAACAAGAATCACACAAAAAAGATTTTTCTATATTTTTCTAAAAATCAAAGACTAAATGCTGCGCGAAGAACAAGTTCTGGACAGAACTGGAACTTAAAAGAAAAGATGATCTCTACTCAATCAAAGAGTGCAAAGGAGATGCAAAACCATATGAACACACTCAAAACATCCAAGATCAGCATTTAGAAGGAGGGGAGGCAAATCCAAATTGCATGAATGTAGATTGCGGGAAAGTAAATGCGTAACGTAAATGCTGAATTTAAATTGTGTAACGTAAAGACATAATGTAAATGCGGAATTTAAATTCACAATGATGCAAAGAAATTTCTTTGTATTTCTGGTGGGAAGGTTTACAAAGCCTCACTTCATGTGGGCAAAGCTCAAAGGAGCAACTCAAAACCTTCAAGGAAAGGAGGCCACCCCTCCACCCCTATTTATACTACTCTTGGGCCACCTACCACCCTTGGTTGAGTCCCTCAACCCTAAGACACTCATCTAAGGGCTAGGATTGACCCACTCACACAGCCATGCAAGGGCTAACCCAAAACCCACACACATACCGGGTTTTCTTGCACGGTTTTCAAAGCATACTACCTAGACCCGCTAACCTATCAACTAGACCGCGATCCGACGGCCCTCATTGATCCACGCGGCATCTAGCTAGCATCATCTCCTTTCCTTATCTTCTTGGCTTGCCCGGACTCCGTCTCCGGTCATCTTCCGGCGATCTCCCGACCGTCTGGACCTCCGACGCTCCTCGCCTAGTCCCGGTCATCCTCCGCCTCACCATGACCTAGCACCGTCGCCCTGCAACCATCAAAGACAAGGAAAAACCATTCACATAGCAATGCCCACAAAGATATTTTCAATGATTATCCCAAAATCATTAATCGAACTCAATTTCTCTCAACGGTCCGATGCTACCACCCCACGCGGGTAGCACTAGAAAAAGCAACCAACACTCAAATTGCTTCATACCGAAAATCCAATTCAAATCAAACTCAATTTCAAATCAAACCAACCTCAACTCTTGTCAATTACTCATCACACACAAGGATAGACCTCCACATGGTCTTTCAATCTCCCCCTTGATGAGTATATTGACAAACACATGAAAAGGCATAAGTTTTGAATTTGAATAAAGAGAAGAAAGCAATTTAAATGCAAAGCCAAACTCGGTCCAGAGAGAAGGAAATAATATCATGACCAAGTTGGCTAGAAAGATTTCTAGAGCAATATAAAAGAAAGAGCAAGTTTTCCACAAAAGCTCTAAAATATCCAATAAAACTCACAAGGAACACTCGAATATGCTTATGATCATAAAAGTTTGCAATTGTCACAAAGATCATAAGAACCAATGTGGATTAGAATTTTTCTTTTGAAGATGCCTTTTCTACATTTTCTCCCCCTTTTGGCAATATAGGCATCAAGAAGTCAATTTTTTATTTTATCCCCCTTTGAATATGTATGCATGAGATGCAACCTAAAGAGCTTTGAAGATTATCCAACTGATCATAATGACAAGATATGACACCAAGCTAATCAATTTAGAAAATGACTAAACTAGGATGTCTCCAAGAGCAAATTCATTTTGCTCACAAGCGTTGTGTACAAGATTTTATTTTAGCAAGATTTGAACAAGTGCAAAACTTAGCAAAAGTCTCAAAACTAGAAGCAAACACCACTCATAGCATCAAATGGAAAACCTAGAGTTCAACCTACTCAACACTTTAGGGAATCTGGAAGTGCATACAAGGTCCTTCGAGCTCATTTTTCATATAATGCAAATTTTGCCTTAGTATTTGAAAAGACATAGCGGGGTGCAAATGTTTGACATGATTTGCATTCTTTACCCACATATGTTTTTTTTGTTTATTTGCATTTTTCAAGAGTAATTGACTCATGCCATCTTCGACCATCTCAAGAAGAACTCTTAAGAGGATGGTCTTGGTCATACACGATGCATTCCAAGTTCATCCCAAGTGCAATGGGAGGCAGTCTCGTGAATGCAAAGTGTTGAGATCAATTTTGCACAAAAGAGTCAATTTTTGTTTTCATTTTAGCACATATGAGCAATTTGAAGGACTCAAGTATGGATCAAGCTAGTTTCACCTAAGTTGCTATAGGGACTCTAGAGAACTCCAAAATTTCACAAATCATGGTAAATACCTCTAGAGACGAAACTTAGCATGAAAAAAGCAACATGTTTCATCAAGTTTTTCAGTTAAAACTTTCAATTTTCAAATTTTAACAAGCTTAGCATGATGGATGAACTTGGACAACTCGAAGCTAGTGATTTTCTTCAAAAGATGTAGCAAGGTGCATTACATGAAGATTGAGTCAATTGCATAATAGACAAAGCTCATAAAACAAAAGAAAATGCAGTCTATATGCAATGCATCCACAGATTCCCAAACTCCCCCTCAACATGTGAATCAATTTTAAGCACAAATTTGGTTCAAATTGAGTTATTAGCAGAATTAGGCAAATGAGAAACTCAAGAACTCAATCGAAGCCAAAAATACGAAAATAAGGAGAGAAAGATTGAGAAGCGCAAACCGGGTGACTATAGAGTATAGAAAAGATAGCGAGAGAACACTAGGCTCAAACTCGCACTCATCTTCCCCAATGATCGACAAAGGAAAGCTAACTCTCAAACTCCGGCCAGGAGCAAACACAGACCTGTCTACCCAGGGGCCCAACACTGCTAGACCTACAAGATGTGTGAGTGAGCTCAACCGAGAAGAAGAAGAGAATAGCATCCTAAAGCATAAGATGAGAGGTCCATGCCGAGGCATGCCGAAGTCTAGGTGAAGTGAACTCGTAACTCTAGAAAATAAAACCCATAGCACCCGAACAAGACAAAAGAAGGGAAAAGCTAGAAGAAAATATATACATATAATACATAAAGTACAAACCAGCTCCCCCTCACAATAAGCCATAAGGACACATGACACCAAGCTCACTCCTCAGGGCAACAAATCTGGAGCTATCCAAAGGCTTGGTAAAGATATCGGCCAACTGGTGGTCACTCTCCACAAACTGAAGCACTATGTCTCCTTTCTCCACATGGTTTCTAAGGAAGTGATATCTAATATCAATGTGCTTGGTCCGGAGTCTTTGCTTGACTGGTTCTTGGCAATGCAAATAGCGTAAGTGTTATCACGTAAAAGTGGAACACTCTCTATTTCTAACCCAAAGTCCCGCAAGGTCGATCTCATCCAGAGCACAGCTACAAAGAATCGGTCTGACAACATACTCGCCTCGGTGATGGATCAGGCGACTCGGACCGCTTCTTAGATGACCAAGAAACAAGAGAAGTGCCAATGAATTGGCAAGTGCGAAGTGCTCTTCCTATCTATCCTCTGACCAAAAGTCGGATCGGAAAAGGCTCTAAGGGATAGACAAGAGGAAGAAGAGTACCAGATACCATAATCAATGGTAGCTCGATGGTACCTGAAGATGCGCTTCACCGCTTGGCGATGAGAGACGCGAGGAGAAGCCTGAAAGCGAGCGCACATACACACAGCAAAGTGTATGTCCGGCCATGAGGCAAGAAGATACAAGAGGAGCCAATCATGCTCCGAACTCCTTTTGATCAACAGCTCACCATCCTCATCGGGCTCGAGGACGAGTGGTGGCCATAGGAGTCATCACGGGCTTCCTATCGGACATATCAAACCGGCTTAGGAGGTCCCGAGTGTACTTACCTTGGTGCAGGAAAGTACCCTCCCGAGTCTGCTTGATTTGGAAGCCGAGGAAGTAGCTCAACTCACCCATCATACTCATCTCAAATTCTGTGCTCATCACCTCGTAAAAATGAGACACAAGAGACCGAGATGAACCACCAAAGATAATATCGTCCACATAAATCGGGCGAGAAGAAAATGAGAATCTGGTGTCTGATGAATAGAGTTTTGTCTACAATACCCATTTTGAAACCATGATCGAGAAGATAGGACTTAAGCCTCTCATACCAAGCTCTAGGGGCCTGCTTAAGTCCATACAAGGCTTTGGAAAGCTTGCAGACATGGTTCGGGTATTTGGGGTTCTCAAATCCTGGAGGTTGCTTGACATACACCACTTCCTCAATGAAGCCATTGAGAAATGCACTCTTGACATCCATTTGATAGAGCTTGAAGCCCTGGGATTCAGAGAATGCAAGCAGGATTCTAATTGCCTCTAGTCTAGCTACAGGGGCAAAGGTCTCCTCAAAGTCAAGACCCTCAACCTGAGTGAAGCCCTGTGCAACTAACCTAGCCTTGTTGCGATCGACAACCCCATCCTCACTCTGCTTATTTTTGAACACCCACTTGGTCCCAATGACATTATGACCAGATGGGGGCTCTACAAGCTGCCAGACTTTGTTCCTCTCAAAGTTTTCCAGTTCCTCATGCATGGCATTAATCCATGATTCATCGGATAATGCATGAGTAACATCCTTTGGCTCAAATGAGGCAACAAAGGCAGAGTGAAGGCAGAAAGAAGATAAGCCAGATTTTGAGCGTGTAACACGCTCAAATAGATCACCAATGATCTGCTCAGGTGGATGAGAACGCTGAATGTGTCGTGGAGGACCAGAAGCAGAAGTGGCCTCTACCTCTTGAGGAGAAGAGGTAGGAACAGAGCCACTCGCAGAAGGAGAGTCTGAAGGCAAAGGCTGATCTTCCTGAGGTGCAGAAATGGAAACAGGAGGCACCTCAAGTGAAGAGGAGACTGGATCAGGCGGAACACCATCATCTCCATCATCCTCATCCTCTACAAAGATGGTCTCGGAGGGATAAGAAGAGCTCGAAATATCGTGTCTAGCACTGGCTAGCCTCATCAAAGGTCACGTCCACGGTCTCTATGATCCTATTCGCATCACAACTCCGCCCTATAGCTACGAGAGGAAGTCGAGTAACCTAGAAAGATACCATCAGAAGAACGAGACTCAAACTTATCTAGGTTACCAGACTTCAAGATAAAACACTTGCAACCAAAAACGCGAAAATGAGAAACACCGGCTTTCGCCCATACCTCAACTCATAAGAAGTGCGATGCAAATGTGCTCTCAGAAAACGCGATTGGAAACATGACAAGCGGTAGCTATAGCCTCACCCAAAACTTCCTAGAGTCTCAGACTCATCTAGCATCGTCTGGTCATCTCAACGGTGGTCCTGTTCTTCCTTTCCACTACACCATTTTGTTGAGGGGCGAAGGGAGAAGAGAACTGATGCTCTAAACCAGACTTCACACAAAAACTCTCAAAGTAGGAATTCTTGAACTCGGTGCCATTGTCACTGCGTATAGCTCGTAATGCACCTGGGAGCTCAATAGACAACCTACTAACAAGTCCCTGAAGTGAGAAAAGTCTCATCCTTCGAGGCCATGAAAAATACCCAAGAATATCTCGAAAAATCATCAACAATGACAAGGACATACCACTTCCCTCCTGCCGATCAAGACTCTAGCCGGACCAACAAAGGTCCATGTGTAAAAGCTGTCTGGTGCATCGACCATCACTACGGTGATGGAGGATGAGAAGCGATAACCATCTTGCCATGTCGGCGGGAGAGCAAACTAAGTCTTTGACCATCTTGAGTTTGGGCAAACCACGAATAAGATCGCGGTACGCTAACTCGGTCAAATGATCAAAACCAATGTGACCAAGTCTCCTATGCGGAAGGAGAGATCACGGGACTCGAAGCAATCAAACACCGAAGAGAGTCTCCAGAAGAAACAGAAAAATCAGCACGAAAAACTCTCCCAAATCTAGAAATCCCACAAACTAATCCTCCTGATGAATCAAGGATTCTACAAGCATTGCTCTTAAAGCTTACCTCGAAAGAGTCATCGATAAGTCGAGAAACGAAAGCAAATTATATTGCGGCTTACTCACTAAGGCAACGTCCTTAAGAATAAAATTTTCATTAATGCAGACGGTACCTTTAGCAATGACTCTACGAAGAAGCATCCCCAAAATGATTAACTCATCACGGGGGCTCGGACTAGGAAGAGAACCAACGAGAATCTCCGGTCATATAGCGAGAACAACCGAGTCAACAATCCAAACATCTCCTTCCCCATCCGATTTAACCCGATCAAGTCGAAGAGAAGACTCGATCTTGGGATAAAGTGAAGACTTGGGAACCCAATCTTGAATTACACGCGCCTCAAAGTACCAGCCACAGAAGAAGAAGACTGGACTCTAGTGTCTCTCTGACCCTCAACTCTAGCAAGACCAGAAGAAGCAGCTCTAGTAGAAGATCTAGGAGCTGTCACTGGTTTGGCCCGCCGTGGTGCAAAGGCCGGACCATCCCAATGAGGCTGCCTAAATCTCCTACCCGAAAACACCTCACGCCACGATATCTACCTCGATGGGAAAAGCGAGGAATATCAAGAGGACGGCGGAAAGATCGACCACGAGCAACTCCGGGACTAAAACTCGATCAACAAAGATGAAAACCGAGTCCTGACGCTGCCCAAAAACAGTGACTCTCTAACTTTGTCTAGTAGCGATGTGCGCTTTAGGATCACTCAGTCAGGGATGACCACAATACCCTAAGAGCATCAACACGCCACGCCGAGTGATCTTGGCGCTGCTGAAGCGTAAATCTACTAGGTGACCATCCTTCTTCTGAAGGTGCATGTGTACTTTGCCTTGTTAGGCGTAAGCAAGAGAAGCGTCCTTCGGTCAAGTCCCGTGGACCACACCAAAGAGACCTAAACACAAGTGGTGCTCAACACAGGAGCAACCACTATCTCTCCACTCTTGGAACTACGCACAATGGTAGGAGGATGAGTCCTAGCGTGCTCCAAGTAATCAAATCCTAGACCTTGATTGAATCTGCTAATCTTGGACCGGTCTAGAATGAGATTGATCTTCTTCTTGCCTCCAACAAATTTCTCAAGAGTGCTCATAAGATACCGACACTCTCGGAAAAGTGAAGCGCAAGAAGAACAGGGTGAGAGGAAGAAGAAGAACCAGAAAGAGAAGAAGAGATACCAGCACGTCTATTTTTCTCCCTTAGCATGGCTGCCTCAAGCTTGAGGGACTCACAAGAAACGCATACGATGCTTCTCTAATCTATGGACTTGTTCTTCTAATTTCTTCCTAAACTCTGCGTGGACCTTATCCACGTCATCATTAACCCCAACACACAAGCAACCAGTTTGTGATTTAACTAGTAAATCCTTAGCAAGTTGATCACACTTGACATTCAAAGCATCATTGTCAAGTTTTAGTTGCTTACAGCCCTCACATGAGCTGACTGGGTCCTTAGAAGCATGCAATTCAAGTTCATCATTTCTAGCAGAAATCTTCCTAAGGTGACAACCCATGGCATCAATTTCAGCAAGTAGCTTAGGGCAATTATTACAGGAAGCATTTGTGTGGGCATGAGAAAAACTAGCATCAGCAAGAATATCAATAACAACAGGACTAGCATTCTTCGACTTCACATTCTCAAGATCAACAAGCACACTATCATGCAAAGTCCTTAGGTTCTCCAGCTCCACAAGCAAAGCATCACAGAGTGTACAGCTGTCAGAGTCTCGGGAGGAACATGATTTAAGTGAAGCTAACTCCCGAGACAAACGGTCTACCTCCTTCTCTAACCCAGAACACCTCGACCTAGCCTTAGCATGAAACTTGCCTAATTTACAGAAGGCATCATTTAACTCGTCGTAGGTGGGTACCTCATCCGTGTCCTTTATCAAATTCGGCGTCGCTCACTTCAATGGCGCCTGCCATGAAGCACATGCCGGAGAAGTCGTCGCCGCCTTTCTTCTCTTGCGGATCATCCTCGCCTTCGTCACTCCATGTCTCCGTGTCGGAGAGGTTGATGTCGTCGAGGGCGGCGAGGACGCGGTGGAACAGCTTCTTGTTCTTGGAGAAGTTGCGGTACTTCTTCTCGTCTTGGCGGTTCACGAACCGGAGGCTTCTTGTTGCGGTTCTTGTCGATGTAGTCGTTCTTGCCCAAACCGCCGACGTCGTTCTTGCCTTTCTCCGCTTAGGGGGTAAGCTCGAATGTGGTTGGGGCCACCACACTCAAGCGGTGATCATGCCACCTCTCTTCCTCTCTCTCACTCTCTTGTAAATATTGGAAAATTTTCGATAGACAAGAGCAAGCTCATTTTCGAAATTGTTCCGAATTTCATCGCTACGTCGCAAAGAGCGGAGAGAAAAACCGAAGCAAAGTTAAGAGAAAATCCGAAGAGGACCCAATGGGATCGGTGACCAAAGCCATCGACTGAGATTTCATCTTCCGAGAGACGACATCAATCTCATGAGTCTTGAGGCGGGAATAAAGCCCGTCAAGAGTCAGAGTCGACAAATCAGTGGTGTCCTTGATGGTGGTTACCTTCATCTCCCAAACTCAAGGTCGAGTCACGGTCAAGAAATGCCGAGCATTGTCCGAGTCGGTATATACAACCGATCGCTTTCGGAGGTCGCTCAAGATCTTGGTAAACCGACCAAAGCACTCATCGAGACTCTCACCAAGCGTTGTTCAAATTTGTTGTACTCGCTTGAATGAATCTGCCTTACGGTCTTGATTTGAGTAGTGCCCTCATGGTAAGCATCGAGGTTACCCAAATCTTGTGGGCGGAGCGAAGGTGAGAAATCGATCATACTCATCGCGGTGAGTCCTCAGTATGAGAATGTTCCTCGCCTTAGCATTTGCCTCAACGTCGACCATATTGTTTGGCCGTGGCGTTCTCATTAGCGAGAACCTCATATGGGAGCTTCACCTTCGCCATATCTGGAAGCCCAGGCGTGATGTATGACTCCATCCGGATTTCCAAAAAGGAAAATCAACACCAGAAAAAATTGGAGGCTTGGTGGAATAATTGTCTGTCGCCATGGCTCTCGAGACCGGTCAAGATCTATGGAAGAGCAAAACCGGCTCTGATACCAATTGAAGGATCGAGATGGCGAACAGAGAGGGGGTGAATGGTCGCAATTAAATTTTCCCCCAAAATACTCCAACTAAAACCGTGAAAAGATCGCGCAAAGGAAATCGTGAAAAACCCACAAAAACCGGAACGACTAGACAACTATGTGCATCCCTAGCTTACATGGATGTGATCCATAAAATATGTGTGGGATTTTTCAATCACAATCCTGGTTGTCAAGAGTCCAAAAAGGAGAGGAATCAATTCAAATACTTCTTTTCTAAAAGAGATCAAGCCAAGACACAAAAGTCTCTTTTAGAAAAGCAAAAGCAGATATTTCCAGAATCTGACTTTAATTTGAACAGGAGGTTGGTGGGTTTCTGCTGCTCAAAAAATTATGAGAAATTTTCTCCCTATGAGAAGATGAGTCTGAAGCTCTCCACCAAATTTCAGATCAAAAAGCCATGTAGAAAAATCATCATAAATCTATGAACACAGACAGTCTGGAACTTCGAGCAGAAAATTTGGGGCTCGGTTTTCACCTCATGGCACCCAAAAGGTGTAACAAGTGAACTCTAAAATTTTTCTACAGATGGATATAGGAGTCCCGCACAATATCCAACAAGAATCACGCAAAAAAGATTTTTCTATATTTTTCTAAAAATCAAAGACTAAATGCTGCGCGAAGAACAAGTTCTGGACAGAACTGGAACTTGAAAGAAAAGATGATCTCTACTCAATCAAAGAGTGCAAAGGAGATGCAAAACCATATGAACACACTCAAAACATACAAGATCAGCATTTAGAAGGAGGGGAGGCAAATCCAAATTGCATGAATGTAGATTGCGGGAAAGTAAATGCGTAACGTAAATGCTGAATTTAAATTGCGTAACGTAAAGACATAATGTAAATGCGGAATTTAAATTCACAATGATGCAAAGAAATTTCTTTGTATTTCTGGTGGGAAGGTTTACAAAGCCTCACTTCATGTGGGCAAAGCTCAAAGGAGCAACTCAAAACCTTCAAGGAAAGGAGGCCACCCCTCCACCCCTATTTATACTACTCTTGGGCCACCTACCACCCTTGGATGAGTCCCTCAACCCTAGGACACTCATCTAAGGGCTAGGATTGACCCACTCACACAGCCATGCAAGGGCTAACCCAAAACCCACACACATACCGGGTTTTCTTGCACGGTTTTCAAAGCATACTACCTAGACCCGCTAACCTATCAACTAGACCGCGATCCGACGGCCCTCATTGATCCACGCGGCATCTAGCTAGCATCATCTCCTTTCCTTATCTTCTTGGCTTGCCCGGACTCCGTCTCCGGTCATCTTCCGGCGATCTCCCGACCGTCTGGACCTCCGACGCTCCTCGCCTAGTCCCGGTCATCCTCCGCCTCACCATGACCTAGCACCGTCGCCCTGCAACCATCAAAGACAAGGAAAAACCTTTCACATAGCAATGCCCACAAAGATATTTTCATTGATTATCCCAAAATCATTAATCGAACTCAATTTCTCTCAACGGTCCGATGCTACCGCCCCACGCGGGTAGCACTAGGAAAAGCAACCAACACTCAAATTGCTTCATACCGAAAATCCAATTCAAATCAAACTCAATTTCAAATCAAACCAACCTCAACTCTTGTCAATTACTCATCACACACAAGGATAGACCTCCACATGGTCTTTCACATTAAGATTATAAATTGTTCACAGAAAATTACAAAAGAGAAAACATAATCAAGCACAACAAAACAACGTGCGGGCTCAGTCCTACTTGCTAGAACTACATTACTTAAGCATCGGATCGAATCACAATGCATATATCATGGTAAATTTAGAGTTGTTTGACTTATTGGTTTGATGTCTCTTCCTGAATTAAACATGAATTAAACATGCATTTCTACACGTCATTTTTTATGACTTACACTTGTAATTGTCTTGACCAATTCAGCAACATCAATAGCACTATATGCATTCACTACTACAGAGCACAACATCATAGATGGTTCAAAATTGACATCTCAGACAGTTTAGTGAACTGCAAGTAGCAAAGTGTGCTAGTGATAAAGGGGCATATCACAGACGGTTTGAGAACTGTTTGTGAAAATTACCATTACAGACTATTCTAAACAAGAACTGTCTATGATCTGACAGACATCACAGACGGTTCCATCTTGAAATCTTTTGTGATGTATGTTACATCACAGACATCAGTGGAACCGTTTGTGATGCTACTTATATCACAGATGGTTTCAAAGTAGAACTGTCTGTGATACCTGTTATATCACAGATGGTTATTATTTAGAACCGTCTGTGTTGTTGTCCTCCTATTATTTACACTTTTCTATTTATTGGCTAGTCACTGTAAATGGTAGCTATAGCCTTTGAAATAAAACAGATTATAGAGTTTACATCATAAGCATATTATTATCACATACATTTTAGAAATCAACTGATTACATAATACACACTACGTATAGCTCATCCATGTCAGAAATGAACACACACATATATATATATACATATATTAACCAATTGGATTGTAACATCCCAAAAATTTTAATAAAGTAAAAATGTATATTTTAAATTTGGGTATAATTATTTCTGAGTTTTCTTCGCATTGTTGATTTTATTTGGATTTTCTTTGGATTTAAGCATGAGTGAAAAATCAATAAAAAGAGTTAAGGAATGGATAATTGTAAAAAGATAAAAAGGTGAAAGTACAACTTTGAAAAAATTATATTAAAATTTTTATATCTCAGGTAAACTTTTACTTGGTAAATTAAATTTTTACTGCATAGTAAAAATAATTAATAAATGAAAAGACACTCTTTGACTAAAAATAGTGCACAATATCATTTAAATAAAAATATGAGGACATTATATGAACCTAAGAAAATTACCATAGTGTTCTGAAGATATTATTAACCTGTGGTAAAAATATTATAAATTAATAATGTCATTTAAGGCCTTTTAAAATTGAAAACAAAACCATTGAAAATCTGAAAATTGGAATGTCGAATTCTTATGAAATAAATAAATAATATTTTAACTTTAAATTTTTATGAAAAATCCTTACCCCAAATAGAACTCTTGAAAAAAAATTAAAAATAAATAATTTTATTGAATTACTTAAATAAATCAAAACCCAAAAAGACAACTTTGAGAAATCATCAATGTCAGAATTTTTAAGAATTCTCTGTATAACATTTTAACTCTAAAATTTTACTGGAAGATAATCACCACCAGGAGAATATAGTAAAAAATTTTAGAAATATTTCTACCAGTTATGGTAGCTCTGATTCTGGATTTTGTACTGCTCTAAATATTCAAAAATGGTTTGAAAACTAGTTAACTTTGAGGAATTATTATATGAAAACAACAGTGACGAATCGAGCAAAACCAAAGAAAATGAAAACTGCACACCTTAGCCTCTCTACACAAAACTTTCTAGAAAATTTTGAAAGAGATAAGATTACTTGTAAATTAACTCAACTCAGGACCAAATCTGACGGATGCATGTACAAAGCACACGGTCAGAATATCTAGTCGCCTTTGGCCGCACTGTAGCCACGTCACCTTCACCAGTTCCCACTGTGGCTCTTCATTGCAGCACCAAGTCCATGCTCCTGTCCTCTTTCCTCCCAACATACCTGAGCTGACCCAAATGCCATTTAAATACTGTCATCCTTGACCATTGCTGCCTTTGAAAAGCAGTTGAGCACCACTGTGAACCTGTTTTCGCTAGCCAATCACTGATGCAAGCCCAGAAGTAGAGCTCCTTCCTTCAGCCGTTATCACAAAGCGCAAAAAGCGGGAGGAAACCCGAATTTGACTACCCGGTGGTTTCTTTTCCAATTCATCAAGCATATATAGAGCATCCTTGGGCACCACTAACTCCTGCGCAAGCTTCATTTTCAGTTCAACAAGCCTGTAACTCGCCGCCGCCGTGAAGCTTCATCTTCTCCAGGTTCGGCTCCTCGGTGGCAACCTAACTGGCTCAGTGCTTCCACGAATTAACTAACCACCGAAATGGGACCCAAATGACTCCTTGATGCTCAATTTGTTACCCATTCTATCTCTCTCACTGAGGTTCTTATTCCCAGAAGACCCGCCATTAGTGCCGCCTACAGAGCTCGGTGGCGCCATAGCTCTAGCCATTACCGATGGCAGCCAACCCCTCAATCCTGTGCATAAGAGTGCCTTGGAGCTCCTCGAGCCTCCGGCATGCCAGCTCCGCCACTACCTCGCCGGTGCCACCATGCCCTAGAGCTTGCTCTGCTTCAATCTTGTAGGTGAGAGTGAGTAAGACACAAATAATTTGGTATGCTACCTTTCCACAATGGCCTTCATAGCCCAGTGGTTAGTTGCTTGTTCCTGTACCACTTAGTCCTGAGTTCAAATCCCAAAAGATGCAAATTATTTTCCCTTTTTGACTCATTGCATTCATCTTTTTGTAACTTTTGCTAGGAACATCCAAATGAAGCAAACTTAATTTCTAAATTTGAGTTAGGTAGTAAGGAGTTAGATTATACAATAAAAATTCATATGTTACTTGCAGTTTAATCATTCAATTTGAGTTGAGTTTGAACAAAAGTTCCTTTTTAGGTGTTATGAAACAACTATGCAATCCATAATTCCAAAAATTATGAAATTATTCTCACATGTTCCTACAGCAATAAATGTTCCATTTTTGCAGAAACATTTAGGGATGAACTCAGTTTGAATTAAAAAGAAAGCATAGAATGCCTCTCTTATATAAAGAATCAAATAGTTAAAATTTGAATCAAATGAACTCAAACCTTCAACAAACTAGTTTTGTTACACTCTTGAAGTCACAAGGATCTCAAATATATAAAAATATTTAGATTTCCTCGTGATTATCATCATATGCTTAATAGTCGAAATTCCAATACGTGCATAGTTCATATAGTTATAACTTTCACAAATGAATTTCAAATTTGACAAAACAAAATTTTGGGATCTTAGAAAGTGATATCCTTTCTATTTATGTAAAAATAACTCATATTTATGCTGTGTTAAAATATTTTGATATAAGACACTAATGCTCCATTATGTGGAAAACATCTCGGATAAAAGCTAAATATCACAGAATCAACTTTAAAACACTTTTAGAGTCATCTCCTACTTATGCCTAAAAAATGGATAAATTATCTTATAAGCTGTAGTCGCAAACGTAAATCGAAACTGAACCTTTATTGCTAAACTTTAGAAACATTTATACCTTTTCGGTAGCCCGTAAAATATCACAGCTAAATGTAAAAGATTAAAGGAATAGCCGAGAAACACTCTTCATAACATGTACTACAATAATCTAGGAAAATATTCTATTTAGAACTTACTCTATATATAAATCTCGCTACTACAAACACCCTTCGTGAAATAATCGTGTAGAAAAATAAACCAACTAAGCATTTTCAGCGGCCTGCAGAATAACTCGTCTAAATACGAATTTTGTAAAGATTAGCATAAAAACACTATTTGGCATATGGACTACTGTATTCCAGAAAAATATCTTATTTACATGGTGCTTTTCAACTAGATCCAGCTAATTCAAAACCCTTAAGTATTAACCATGCGCTTCACCTTCTAGCCGATTCTATGTAACGTAAACCATATAGCTAATTCACCAATGAATATAATGTCTCTTCTAAATTCTAAAATCTACAAAATTAGATTATTAGCACTCTCCAAAGTATAAACTACCATAATATGAGGAAATAATCTCATTTTATCATGCTTTGTATAATGTAACATCCTGAAAATTGAAATAAAGTAATAAATTAAATTTAAGAGTTAAATTATATTTACTGATGCTTTTTCTGAATTTCTTGAATTTTTCTGGATTTTTATTGATTTTACCTCATTGGAAAAGTGTTTTCAAGTATCGGAAGAAAAACAAATATAAAACCTTAAATAAATAAAATGAAAAATACTGGATAATCTTAAGAATACCCTGGAACCCCAATTTTAAATTTTAAAATGTCTTATCCAACATTTATGCATGAAATACAAATTCATTTATTGTACCAAGACTAACAACAATGCAATTGTCAGACTTTAATAAAACAATAATAGCTTATATCGAGATGAAAATTTTATATTATATTATTAAGTAATAAGTAAATATACAGTAAAAGTTTCAGAAATTAATAAATTATTTTGTAATATTTAAAAATTCAAAAACTGAGAGACTAGAAAACTAGTAATCTGAATGTCATAATTTTAATAAATTTAATACAAAATATTTAAATCTGAAACTTTACTAAAGACTCATTGTATCAATAGAAACTCTCATAAAAAGTTTTAAAAAGTTTTGAAAATATTTAGATAATCTGATAAATCAAAAACTGAAATCTGAAAACTGTGCAGAATGGCTTATCAGAATTTTTATAAATTCTGTGAACAGTATTTTGCTATGAAATTTCTAAATTAACAATATTACTTCCTTTCAATCACACAAGAAAATTTTCATAAATTATGGATGAGGCTGGTAATCAAATCAATGTATTCAATTAGGTTCTGTATGATCTCTCTGCGGTATACCAAAGAAAGTGTGTCAATTGTGTTGCACAAAAAGTTGATCATTACTTACGGGTAAAACTGTACACCTCTGCAGAATTTAAATCTAATCGATTAGCCGCGCCCGCTGTTATAGGCACTTGGTGAAGTCATTCCAATGTTAGACTTTGATATTTTCTGAAAATGGGTTTTGGTTTGAAACTTATTTTGCAACTGTTACTTTACGTCATTGGGCATGACATTGTTGGATTACATGAATTGGATTATTGGATGAATGGTCATATCTAAGTCATTGGGTTGACATTGCTGGATTTCATGATTGAATTATGGATTTGATTATTGGATTATTGCAATACTGGATCACTAGATTATTCAATGTTCAATTGACCGTGAGTATCATTTATGTTTTACTTATTTTCTTATCAACAATTTTGCTCTTACAAATTCCATTTGAAAATTGTAAATTGATTTACAAAATAAATGCTTCTTTATGCCAAGTCAACCTAGAAGCCTCTTTTGATTTAACTTACATTTATTGCATTTACAAATACCACTTTAAATCTTGCTGAGTACGAAAGTACTCAACCTTGCTTATTTTACTATTTTAGGTGATTGCAAAGCTTCGAAGAATATCTTCTCATCGCAAGTTGCGGGAACTTTGTGGAGATGATATTTCTAGGGTTTATGCCTTGGCAGTTGCTTGAGAGTTGGATGGGCACACTACAAGACTTTGTTTCTTCTGTGCTATATTAAATACTCTGAATTGTAAATATTTATTGTACAATTAGCTTTCGCATTGATATTATGATGTATGGTTGTGATTCCAATTGTTGTAAATATGCATACTAGCTACTGATCTAGGGACTAGTACGGAATGCACATTAGATTTTCATTTTTGTATTTTTGCAAAAATAGGGGTCGTTACGGTTGGTATCAGAGCTATACTGTCAGTAGGTTAAACCCTATTGAGAAAGGTCGATAGTTTAAAGGATGAGTCAATTTCAAAATACTAATTTTAAAACTATTATTTTTGCAAAAGATAGTCATTGCAGTTCTTTCCTTTGTCTTAAGTTTTTGTTCTTCCCTCCATTTCAATTTAGAGTCTTCTTTTCTAAGAACATTTTTCAGCCAACGGAGACCTCGATTTTGCATCAACAACTGGAAGAAGTGGATATCGTTCCATAAAGTCTTGTATCGATAGAACAAATAAGAGCATAATAGGCTAAGTTATTTAGAACCCTACATATTAGTTCATGTTTATTTTGTGTGCTTTGATTGAAAACTTTTTGTTTTGCTTCCCGGGATGCATTTGTGAATGCTTGACATTAGGTTAAAATTTCAAGTTGTAGATCTCATCGAGAGCTATAATTTAATAGAAATTTTGATAATATTTTTTAAAAAAAACATAACTTTTGCATATGGAGTCGAATGAAGATAAAACTTATATGAAAATTGTAGCTGTCAATGAGATCTACTACATTGTAGTTGACAACATTTTTATTTGAAGTCATTTAGACGTCCAAATAATCGCTGACAACTTTTATCCCTTAATATCCGAAAGTTTTAATGATTATTTGGATGTCAAATGACTTCAAATAAAAAGGTTGTCAACTACAAAGTTGTAGATCTCATCGAGAGCTACAGTTTTTATATAAATTTTGTCTCCATCCGACTCCGTATGCAAAAGTTATGATTTTTTCAAAAAATATTATCACTACCGGTTTGATTTAGTCTCACCGACGGTTCAGATTCCAAACAGGCAGTGTTAATATTTTTTAGAGAGACCATAACTTTTGCATATAGAGTCAGATTGTAACGTCCGAAATTTGACCAATTTTAAATTTTTGGAGTTATTTGAATTTTTATGAATTAATCAACCTTTATTTGCATTTAATTGCATTTAATTGAATTTATCTGAATTTTTGGGGATTTATTGGATTTAATTAACATTTACTTGAATTATTCTTCTCTTGATTAATTAATATCAGAAAAAGTATTTATCAAAATAAATGAAAATATTTTATTTAGGCTCAAAATGCCTAAAATATTTTCTCGAATTTTTCTAGAATTTTTCGAGTATTTTAGTACCCCAAATAATTACTCTTAATTATTAGAATTATTTTATTCAAAAACCGGATTTATCGCTAGCTACAGTCTTTGGTAGGCCCAACATGCGTGCTCGCCGAAACCCTAATCTCCGCTCATTCCGCGCCGTCGGATCTTGATCGAACGGCTGTGATCGCGTACCGATTCGCCGAGCTGAGGATCAATCGTCACCGTTGGATCGCGATCGGACGGTCGATGTGACCGCTCAGTCTCGGGAGAGAGCACTGCTGCACCGCCGCTCGCCGTTGGCCTCCGTGGATCTTGTCAGAGATATTGCGCGCTAACCGAGGCATGTCTGAGCGAGTGGAGTATATCTCCGTGTTCCGCGCTTCACCCCGCTCATTTCCCCCTCTCGCTTGCTAGCTCTCGTCCACCACAGCCCTCTCGGGAGCTCGCCGTAGTAGCTACTCACCCCCGCCGCGGTTTTCTTCGTCTCTCGCCGTGCTCCGCCGCTCCCTGCCGTCGCCAAGACCCTCACCGAGTTCACCAAGCCAAGGCGCACCCAACCATCTACTTCTTCACGCCGGAGAAGCTTCGTAGCGCCGCCGAGCCCATCGTCTTCCTCGTCTCCGGTCTTCGGGAGCTGCAGCGCCGCCGCCCTCTGCCCGAGCTTCAGCAACCGTCAGATCTTCATCGGACGCTCGAGGTGAGGCCACGTAGCCGTCTTTTTGATTCAAAGCCGAAGCGGTAGGATTAGATCTTGTCCGTTAGATCTTGATCGGAAGGTTCGGATTAGGCCGCGTATGCTTAGAAACAGTAAACTCTCGGGGTAACGGTAGCCGTAGGATCTTCATCCAACGGTAGGCATGCATCCACGTAGGCTTAGGAATAGTAAACCGTCGGGGTAACGTGGGCCGTTGGATCTTCATCCGACCGCTCAGGTTCATCCACGTCGGTGCGGTGAATAGTAAACCGTAGCGGTAACCGTAGCCGTTGGATTTCAATCCAACCGCCTCTGTTGCGACACGTGTCACGCGGGGGAAAAATCAGCCGGAAAATCGGTGGAAAATAGAGGATTAATTCAGTTTATTCTTTTATGAATTTTCAGAATATTGTAAAGGCTATAACTTTTGCATTTTAACTCGGATTTGGGTGATTCCAGTGCCCAAAAATTTGTAAAAATGTGAACTATTTATTGGTGATTTTTATTTTATTTTTAGAATTTATCTTGCTGTCTGTATAGTGTATTTATTGTGTGATTGCTTGTGCCGAGTAGACTCCGAGTCGCCGGGTTTCGTCGAGGGAGAATTTGAAGACCCGTCGCAGAACCTCGACCAGAACCAACTCCTCTTCGAAGGCAAGTCATGCTTTGATCATTCTGCGCCTAGTTTACAAAGTGTATTTTGATTTCCATAAATGCATGCTATGTTAAGTATAAATACTATTGATTAAATGGGAAATGGTAGATAAAAGCCAAGATTGTTATGCCACCTTGAATATAATATTTATATGCCCTGAAACCCTTGTTCACCCTAAGATGACTAATATGTTGGATGCTAATAATAATGCCAACACGGGAGGCTAGACCGTGATAGCTGCTTAGACCGCTTTTATGCGATGAATGAATTTCAAAAGACAAATGAATATTGCATAAACAATTATGGAATGCATTTTTTGGAAATGCGATGATGTCATGTGATAAATTGGGATAGTGACCTGTGTGGCGCTATTCATAAGATGATGTGGAAAATGGCATGTGTTGCTTAAATATAATGTGGGGTGGGGAATGTTTTGGACCGGGGCAAGTGGCAAGAGGGCTTCGTGCCGGTGGGCCTGTGTGGCAATGGGCTGGATGAATGATTGAGAAGGCTGTGTGCCGAGTTGTATAAATTGGGATGTCTTGCCCGGGACAGTTAAGGACTTAACCTTGCAAGCCTTTGAGCTGAGTTCCGTGTACAACCACTTGTGCGAATGGGGCGGACCTAGTTTAGTAGGTCTCTAATATCTTTCCTTTGATACCTCGGGTGACAGTTACACCAAAATGTAACAGTAAGGGGCGTACTGTCTTTGCGACTTGGTACCCATCTAACGGTGTTCGCTTGTTCTAGACTTTGGCTCAGTGTGAGGGAAGTACTAGAAAGGCAATCTTCGAGAGGATCATTTGGTTAAGTGTTAGTCTCCGAAAAGCTTTGTTGCAATCAATCACCTGTGTGGTGAGCGACTGTATCCTGTGGGTAAAGTGTACAGCCTCTGCAGAGTGTGTGTGTGAATCTATTCGAATAGCCGTGTCCACGGCATTGGACATTGCTCGGTGATTACAGTCAAGGGTTAGATTTCCAAAATAAAAATGTGGAATGAGTGGCTGTGTGCCAAACGCTATCGAAATGAATTTAGGGCTGTGTGCCAAACTCTTGGAAAAGAATTGAGAAACTAATTATTAAATATTGGTTTTACCGCCTTTTAATCTAATAGGATTACCTATTTAAAAGAAATACTGCTTTATGCAAAATAACCAATTAAGCCTTTCCTTGGAATAAGCCATGCATGTAGTAATAAATCAAGCCTTGCATGACTTGTTGAGTATGTTGTATACTCACCCTTGCATCGACAAAAACCTCGAAGGAGAAGAAGCCGTGCCGACTTGGAATGAAGAGTTAAATCGAAGGCCGGAGGATTAAGGGGTTGAGCACTTTCGAGAGCTTTGTGGCTAAGAGTGGTTCCGCTTATCGTATTTTGCTTCCGCTGAATGAACTTGATATCGATGATATTTATCGCCTGTGCTAATTATTGTAAGGCGACCATAAGGTCATGTAACTCGACTATATTATGCTTGAAGTACTTTATTACTTATTTCATTGTGTATGATTGTGGTACTTCAACCTGCTTATCCTGTGTGTACTAGCATGATCTGGACTAGTCAGAACGCACGAGTGTCCGAATCCGTAAAATTCGGGGCACGACAGGATGGTATCGAGCCATCTTGTTGTAGGACTCAACCCTAGTTAGACTGGCCGTCCATAGAAGGACAAAGAGTAATTTCTAAAGGATAAAAGTCGGACAAGAATAACTAATAAAATCTTGACTCATCTTTTCTTCCTTACTTCATACCTCTGCAGTATTTTTCTATTCTTTGTTATATTCTTTTAAAATTTTTATACTAACGCATTGCTTTGGCAGATGCGGATGGTTCACTCCTTTGGAGAGCGTCACGGTGGCTACGCACCGAGCTCGGAGGATGCTTCTGTGTTGGGAGGCTTCGACCGACCACTCTACAAGTCTCGCACCGGATAGTCAACGGATTGCTCGCGGATGGGAGGCGACTCGACCTTATGCGCTCGAGCACGCAGCGTGCTAGTCGTCCCACTTCGCCTCACGGTGAAGCGAGCTAGCCGAGGCGGGCATACTGAGTGTGCCCGGGTTGCGCCGCGACGGATCGGCGGGACCACGGCTACGAGCCGTGGATATCGCCTTCCGTGCACTCACACCGTGGACCCTCGCAGCTCGTCTCGAGTTAGAGGACGACGCCGCTGTCGTGCACTGGGCCGTTTGCTGCGGCACAGAGGAGGTGATGGACGCCACGATTGCAGAGCTTGAGCGATCTGCGTCTGGAGGAGACCGAGGAGGCCTTACGAGAGACCGGATGCACGCTGTCCGAGAGGATCGCCGAGTGGAGGAGGCTCTTACGGACTCGGGAGCCGAGACGTCATGGATCTAGACCTCGGCGACGAGGAGGAGCCAAGAGAGCAGGAGCGGGCCAGGCGCCAGAGGACCAGCGGCGAGGAGGCCCCAGTTGTACCGTGGGAGGGCATGGGGACGGTTGCCCGATGCCACCACCCGCCGGTTTATGTGATCGGCGAGCAGAGCCGGGTTGGCTCGAGGAGATGCCTTTTGAGTTGCGGTGGGCGGCTTTGCGTTGAGACTCAGTTGTTTTGAGTCGCGTCTCTTATTTCAAACATTAGTATGCGATGTTGTAATGAACAATGTGATGTGATGATGTGGCTGATTTTGTGGTTGCATAGTCCCTAGACTATGTAAGCAACCATACCTAATTGTTATTTGGGCTTGAATGTTTAATGGTTCTATTTAAGTTACACTGTTTCCCGTATAAGTTTCTATCGTATCTATTCTTTTCCCCTTATCTCTAAACCACCGGGCAATCAGCGATGGTGAACACTGCAACAATGGAGCAGAGGCGGTGGTTCACGTCCAGGAGGTAGTCAGAACGGTACGCCACCACCGCAGGCAGCACCACTAGTGGATATGCAGAATCTAGGAGCATTTCTCGCGGCACAGACTCAACTAATGCAGACTATGATAGCAACAGTACAACAGATCAACCACCAGGCAGTCGCCAACAATCAGGCTGGGAACAATGGACCACGTCCCTATTCAAGATTGTCCGAGTTTATGAGGACTCGACCGCCGACGTTCTCAGGCAATGCCAGCCCATTAGAGGCGATTGGTTAAGAACTATCGAAAGGAAACTGCATATAACCCAGTGCGAAGGGAACGAGAGGGTGCTTTATGCCTCTCATCAATTGGAAGGGACAGCAGCAGAATGGTGGGAAAACTACTGCGCGTCGCAGGAGAACCCGCAGGAGATTACATGGGAGGAATTCACCTCGGCTTTTCGTCAATACCATGTACCTGAAGGTATCATGGAGTTGAAAAAGGAAGAATTCAGAACGCTAAAGCAAGGAGGCCAGACAGTGGCCGATTATCTGAATAAATTCACTCAGTTAGCACGCTCGCTCCGAAGACGAGCGACGAGACATAACAAGCGGTCTCGCTTTATGAAAGGACTCAATCTTGATGCGGCAGTGGGACCGATCACCCACACCTTCCCTGATTTTCAAGAGTTAGTAAACAAGGCGCTCATACTGGAAGATAAGCGCAAGGAACTTGACGACAATCGCAAACGCCGCATGGCTCAGCAAGGAGGACGCCATGGTCAGCAGAAGGCAAGAATGATACCCCAGCAGTTCACCAGATTCCAGCCAGGGAACAGTGTCAGGACACCGCCGCCGATGCCAAGACCAGCTGGACAAACCCCTCAGACCCCAGTCAAAATTGTTAACCCAAGTGGCGGAAATCAGCAAATGTCAGGAAGGCGCTGCTACAATTGCAATGAGACCGGACATTTCGCCAATATGTGCCCCAAGAAAGGAGGTGTGACGCCAGTGCGTTTTAACCTTGGAAGTACACCAGCCAAGACCCCTATCCAAGGAGGAAGCCGAGGACCTGCTCAAGCTGGAGTTACGCCACAGGCATTCGCGCGAGGAAGGATCAACCATATTTCCGCAGACGAAGTCCAGAATGCCACAGACGTCGTGCTCGGTAAGTTCCTAGTCAACTCTGCGCCAGCTACAGTATTATTTGACTCAGGAGCTTCGCATTCATTCGTTTCTCAAGATTTTGCTGTGACAAATGAATTGGACATTGTTAACCTTAAAAGTACACTTCTAGTTCAATCCCCTGGATCAGAACTCCGTTCTAAGGTCGGATGTTCTGGAGTTAAGCTATTAATAAAAGGAGTAGAGTTCCTAGCGAACCTTATTATATTAGATACCCAAACCCTGGATGTTATCCTGGGAATGGATTGGTTGACCAGACATAAGGCTATATTAGACTGTGGACAAAGAGTTGTGTCTATCGAGAGCCCCGATGGTAGAAAAGTGGAATTTCAAGCAGTGGCAGTTCGAGGAAGTCAGATGTTAGTGAACAATTTGGAGACAGTCAGTATACAGGATGTACCAGTGGTCAGTGAATACCCAGATGTTTTTCCCGAGGAATTACCAGGAATGCCACCAGACAGAGACATAGAATTCGTAATTGATTTAGTGCCAGGAACCGCACCAATAGCGAAGAGACCGTATCGGATGTCCACCGAAGAGCTAGTGGAGATGAAGAAGCAGATCGAGGAGTTGTTGGAAAAAGGATTTATCAGACCAAGCTCGTCACCATGGGGAGCACCGGTTCTATTTGTTAAGAAGAAAGATGGAAGCTTCCGGATGTGTATAGACTATCGCGCACTTAACGAAGTGACGATAAAGAATAAATACCCGTTACCCCGGATAGATGATCTATTCGATCAACTAAGAGGAGCAGGAGTATTCTCCAAGATCGACCTTAGGTCAGGATATCACCAGTTGAGAATCAAGACCGAGGACATACCCAAGACCGCATTTTCTTCAAGATATGGACATTATGAGTTCACGGTTATGTCATTTGGATTGACAAACGCACCAGCATACTTTATGAACTTGATGAATAAAGTATTTATGGAATATTTAGACAAATTTGTAGTCGTATTCATCGACGACATTCTGGTTTATTCAAAGACAGATGAAGAACACGCCCAACATTTGAGATTAGTCTTTGGAAAAGTTAAGCGAGCAACGATTGTATGCAAAGTTTAGTAAATGCGATTTCTGGAAGAGTAAGGTAGATTTCTTAGGGCATGTCATGACTGCCGAAGGAATTGCAGTGGACCCAAGCAAGGTTGAGATAGTGCTACATTGGGAGTCGCCCAGGACAGTTTCGCAAGTTCGGAGTTTTCTTGGAATGGCTGGTTATTACCGCCGATTTATAGAAGGATTTTCCACAATTGCTAGGCCAATTACGCAATTGCTAAAGAAGGAAAAGAGGTTTGTTTGGACGCTTGATCATGAGAAGAGTTTTCAGAATTGAAGAAAAGATCGACATCGACACGGTGTTAGTGCAACCGATGTACACCAAAGTTTTGATATCTCTGCGATGCATCACGCCAAGGGCTTGGTTGTGTATTAATGCAAAATGGAAAGGTAGTAGCCTACGCATCAAGGCAATTAAGGCCACACGAAGTGAATTACCCGACGCATGATCTAGAACTAGCAGCCGTAGTGCACGCATTGAAGATATGGCGCCACTATCTTATCGGCAATAGATGTGAGGTGTATACGGATCATAAGAGCCTTAAATACATTTTCACCCAATCTGACCTAAACATGAGGCAAAGAAGATGGTTAGAACTGATCAAGGATTACAACATGGGTATCCATTATCATCCCGGCAAGGCCAATGTAGTGGCCGATGCCTTGAGTCGGAAAAGCCATATCCCAAATACGATAGTGGAAGAAAGCCAGGGAGAACTGTGCAAGGATCTTCAGAGATTGAAATTGGAAGTTGTCCCGAAAGGATTTGTAGCCGCTCTAGAAGTAAAGCCAATCTTGGAAGACCAGATTAGAGAAGGTCAGAAAAATGATGAGAAGATCGAGCGGATCAAGGCCAAGATGGAGGAAGGCCAAGCAAAGGAATTTAAGATGGACGAACATGGTACGTTGTGGATGAAAGAGCGTATTTGCGTACCGAACAAAAAGGAGCTGAAGCAGTTAATACTGGAGGAAGCCCATGACTCCAAGTATTCGATTCACCCAGGAAGCGCAAAAATGTACCAAGATCTGAAAGAGAGATTCTGGTGGCCGAATATGAAAAGGGAAGTAGCTGAACATGTAGCGCTGTGTGATGTATGTCGGAGTCAAAGCTATGCATCGAGGCCCGCAGGATTCTGCAACCATTGAAAATACCGGAGTGGAAATGGGAAGAAATCGGAATGGATTTTATTACCGGATTGCCAAGGACGCAAGGAGGTTATGACTCCATATGGGTTATCGTGGATCGACTAACTAAGGTCGCGCATTTCATACCGGTAAAGACAACATATTCAGGGGATAAGTTAGCCGAGCTATACATGGCAAGGGTCGTTTGCTTGCATGGAGTGCCAAAGAAGATAGTATCGGACAGAGGAACCCAATTTACCTCAAGATTTTGGGATAAATTGCATACAGCGATGGGCACCCGTTTGAATTCAAGTCTGACTTACCACCCGCAGCAGATGGATGATGAAAGAGTCAATCGATATTAGAAGATATGTTAAGAGCACTGCTGCGTTAGCATATACATCAACTCAGGATAAATGTTTGCCATCTGTGAGTTTAGTTACAACAACACTATCGTGCAAGTCTTGAGATGTCGCCTTTTGAAGCATTGTATGGTCGACCACAGAGGGCCCGTTAAATTGGAATGAGGCGGAGAGCGTCGCGTCTTTGGGCCGACATATCTGCAAGAAGAAGAGCAAATAGCACCGATCGAGAAAGGTTAAAGATTGCACAGTCAAGACAGAAGAGCTATCTTGACAACCGCCAGTAGAGATTTGAGTTTTGAGCAGGAAGACTACGTGTACCTCGAGTTACGCCTCTTAAGGGAGTCGGAGGTTTCACAAGAAGGGTAAACTTGCGCCAAGATATGTAGGGCGTTCAAAATCATAAGCCGTAAGGTGAAGTCGCATACCAACTCGAGTTACGCAGATCACTAGCGAGAGTGCACAGCGTTTTTCATGTGTCGCAACTCAAGAAGTGTCTCCGAGTGCACGAGGAGGAAACGTCGTTAGAAGAAGTTGAACTGCAAGAAGACTTGACTTACAAGGAGCAACCAACGAAAATTCTGGATACAGTGGATCGGAGAACACGGAACAAGACAACCCGTTTTTGCAGAGTTCAGTGGAGCAACCACACCGAAAGTGAGGCCACCTGGGAACGAGAAGAAGATCTGATAAAAGAATTCCCAAACCTATTCTATAGTTAAGCCTCGAATCTCGGGGACGAGATTCTGTTAAGGGGGGTAGGTTTGTAACGTCCCGAAATTTGACCAATTTTAAAATTTTGGAGTTATTTGAATTTTTATGAATTAATCAACCTTTATTTGCATTTAATTGCATTTAATTGAATTTATCTGAATTTTTGGGGATTTATTGGATTTAATTAACATTTACTTGAATTATTCTTCTCTTGATTAATTAATATCAGAAAAAGTATTTATCAAAAATAAATGAAAATATTTTATTTAGGCTCAAAATGCCCTAAAATATTTTCTGGAATTTTTCTAGAATTTTTCGAGTATTTTAGTACCCCAAATAATTACTCTTAATTATTAGAATTATTTTTATTCGAAAACGGATTTATCGCTAGCTACTGATCTTGGGCCGCCCAACATCGTGCTTTCGCCGAAACCCTAATCTCCGCTCATTCCGCGCCGTCGGATCTTGATCGAACGGCTGTGATCGCGTACCGATTCGCCGAGCTGAGGATCAATCGTCACCGTTGGATCGCGATCGGACGGTCGATGTGACCGCTCAGTCTCGGGAGAGAGCACTGCCGCACCGCCGCTCGCCGTTGGCCTCTGTGGATCTTGTCAGAGATATTGCGCGCTAACCGAGGCATGTCTGAGCGAGTGGAGTATATCTCCGTGTTCCGCGCTTCACCCCGCTCATTTCCCCCTCTCGCTTGCTAGCTCTCGTCCACCATAGCCCTCTCGGGAGCTCGCCGTAGTAGCTACTCACCCCCGCCGTGGTTTTCTTCGTGTCTCGCCGTGCTCCGCCACTCCCTGCCGTCGCCAAGACCCTCACCGAGTTCACCAAGCCATGGCGCACCCAACCATCTACTTCTTCACGCCGGAGAAGCTTCGTAGCGCCGCCGAGCCCATCGTCTTCCTCGTCTCCGGTCTTCGGGAGCTGCAGCGCCGCCGCCCTCTGCCCGAGCTTCAGCAACCGTCAGATCTTCATCGGACGCTCGAGGTGAGGCCACGTAGTCGTTTTTTTGAATCACAGCTGAAGCGGTAGGATTAGATCTTGTCCGTTAGATCTTGATCGGAAGGTTCGGATTAGGCGCGTATGCTTAAAACGATAAACTCTCGGGGTAGCAGTGGTCGTAGGATCTTCATCCAACGGTAGGCATGCATCCACGTGAGGCTTAGGAATAGTAAACCGTCGGGGTAACGTGGGACGTTGGATCTTCATCCGACCGCTCAGGTTCATCCACGTCGGTGCGGTGAATAGTAAACCGTAGCGGTAACCGTAGCCGTTGGATTTCAATCCAACCGCCTCTGTTGCGACACGTGTCACGCGGGGGAAAAATCAGCCGGAAAATCGGTGGAAAATAGAGGATTAATTCAGTTTATTCTTTTATGAATTTTCGAATATTGTAAATGCTATAACTTTTGCATTTTAACTTCGGTTTGGGTGATTCTAGTGCCCAAAAATTTGTAAAAATGTGAACTATTTATTGGTGATTTTATTTTATTTTTAGAATTTATCTTGCTGTCTGTATAGTGTATTTATTGTGTGATTGCTTGTCTTAGAGTAGACTCAGAGTCGCCGGGTTTCGTCGAGGAGAATTTGAAGACCCGTCATGAGAACCTCGACCAGAACCAACTCCTCTTGAAGGCAAGTCATGCTTTGATCATTCTGCGCTAGTTTACAAAGTGTATTTTGATTTCCATAAATGCATGCTATGTTAAGTATAAATACTATTGATTAAATGGGAAATGGTAGATAAAAGCCAAGATTGTTATGCCACCTTGAATATAATATTTATATGCCCCAAAACCCTTGTTCACCCTAAGATGACTAATATGTTGGATGCTAATAATAATGCCAACACGGAGGCTAGACCGTGATAGTCTGCTAGACCGCTTTTATGCGATGAATGAATTTCAAAAGACAAATGAATATTGCATAAACAATTATGGAATGCATTTTTGGAAATGCGATGATGTCATGTGATAAATTGGGATAGTGACTTGTGTGGCGCTATTCATAAGATGATGTGGAAAATGGCATGTGTTGCTTAAATATAATGTGGGGTGGGGAATGTTTTGGACCGGGGCAAGTGGCAAGCGGCTTCGTGCGAGTGGGCTGTGTGGCAATGGGCTGGATGAATGATTGAGAAGGTGTGTGCGAGTTGTATAAATTGGGATGTCTTGCAGGACGAGTTAAGGACTTAACCTTGCAAGCCTTTGAGCTGAGTTCCGTGTACAACCACTTATGCGGAATGGGGCGGACCTAGTTTAGTAGGTCTCTAATATCTTTCCTTTGATACCTCTGGGTGGCATTACACCAAAATTTAACAGTAAGGGGAGCGTACTGTCTTTGCGGCTTGGTACCCATCTAACGGTGTTAAACATTCTAGACTTTGGCCTTTGTGTGAGGGATGTACTAGAAAGGCAATCTTGGAGAGGATCCTTTGGTTAAGTGTTAGTCTCAAAAGCTTTGTTGCAATCAATCACTGTGTGGTGAGCGATCAGATATCTGTGGGTAAAGTGTACAGCTCTGCAGAGTGTGTGTGAATCTATTGAATAGCCGTGTCCACGGCATTGGACATGCTCGGTGATTACAATCAAGGTTAGATTTCCAAAATAAAAATGTGGAATGAGTGGTCGTGTGCCAAAAGTCATCGAAATGAATTTAGGGTCGTGTGCCAAACTCTTGGAAAAGAATTGAGAAACTAATTATTAAATATTGGTTTTACCGCCTTTTAATCTAATAGGATTACCTATTTAAAAGAAATACTGCTTTATGCAAAATAACCAATTAAGCCTTTCCTTGGAATAAGCCATGCATGTAGTAATAAATCTGCACTGTGCATGACTTGTTGAGTATGTTGTATACTCACCCTTGCATCGACAAAAACCTCGAAGGAGAAGAAGCCGTACCGACTTGGAATGAAGAGTTAAATCGAAGGCCGGAGGATTAAGGGGTTGAGCCGCACTCGAGAGCTTTGTGGCTAAGAGTGGTTCCGCTATCGTATTTTGCTTCATTGAATGAACTTGATCTTGATGATATTTATCGCCTGCTGCTGAATTATTGTAAGGCGACCATAAGGTCATGTAACTTGACTATATTATGCTTGAAGTACTTTATTACTTATTTCATTGTGTATGATTGTGGTACTTCAACTGCTTATCCCGTGTGTACTAGCATGATCTGGACTAGTGCAGAGCGTCTGAGTGTCCGAATCCATAAAAATTCGGGGCACGACACAGATGGAGACAAAATTTATATAAAAATTGTAGCTCACGATGAGGTCTACAACTTTGTCGTTGACAACTTTTTTATTTGATGTCATTTAGATGTCCAAATAATCGTTAAAAATGTTGTTAATGATTATTTGGACGTCTAAATGACTTCAAATAAAAACGTTGTCAACCACAAAGTTGTAGATCTCATCGAGAGCTATAATTTTCATATAAATGTTGTCTCCATCTGACTCTGTATGCAATAGTTATGATTTTTTCAAAAAATATTATCACTGCCTATTAATTATTGATCAGTTTGTCGAGTTCATTCACCGCAGCAGCACGACATGGAGATCTTGAATGAATTCCCTTGATTAATTCTTTGAAAAGCTATGACAAGCATATATAGAGTACAAAAGGAATGATTGGCGGCTATTAATTACCAGCAATAATCGAGGATTTTGCTATAATAATCAACCATATATAGAGATATGGTATTGTAAATTAGGAAAGAATAATTAGCTCTAATGACCAGCCATTATTGGAGATATGGCGGGGCTTAGAAAAAAGCGGATCACGCCACCAAGCGCAAATTTACATTAGTAGAGATGAATAGTTTAAGTGCCTCGGTTAAGAACATCGAGAGAAAATATGAAATACGCCTTCATCACTTGAAAGCACCTTACATTTTTGCGGTTTATTTTAAAACCCAGCTGACCGATAGGTGGGGTCCATGAGTAGAGGGAGAGACCGCGGCCGTGATGCGAGGTCGCTGACATGCGGGTCCCGTGTGACACTGACACAGAGCAGAGGTCTCACCTTCGCGGCTTGCTGCTAGTGAAGCAGCTTCGGAGAGGTCCGGCCACCGGTGCGATGAGCATCAGGGAGCTGACGCACGCCCGTAGGTGGTACCGATTTAGCCGGAGGTAGACTGAGGTGAGCTACAACCAAGGGAAGGCAGCGACAGCCATGGAGGTCGAGCCATGTCGGCAGTAGGGATTCGCATGGATAGAATCGATTCAAAAATAAGCTTTAAGGGTTCAAGAGCAATCCATTTTACCAGTTTTTGGTGTCGGAGATGACTTGGTTTAAGCCATCACCATGCGCCGTGACCGAAGAAGATGAGCAGAAGGTGTGGCGAGCTTTTGGTGGAGGAAACCCAAATATTTTTGAGGGCTTTTGTTCTTTGTGTCTTGTTGATACTACGGCTTAAAGAAATTTGGAAGAGGGGTGTTGAATCATGCTAATTTCACTATGAACTGGGCTCAAAGTTCTTCTGGTAATGGCGGATTGAGAACAAAATTGGAGTGTTTCAGTTGAGAAGAGCAAGACGAAGGTTAGGGGTTTTGATACGCAGCTCTATGTGAACTAGTAGGCGGTATTTATAGCTCTGGAGATGTCATAGATAAGGCCGGCTTCGGTTGAGTTCTTCACTGAGTTCTTGCAGCATTTCTGTTCTCCCACACCAACGATGATCACATCACAGGATGGGCAGGGCAGAGTTGGTAAGGTATGGGCAACTTCCTCACTGTGGCTAGTATTGGTTGGTCGAGCAACTGTTGTAGCATTAATTGGCGGCAGAGGATAACGCAGCTACAAGGAATCGACTTTGACTCGGGGGCATAAATGGCCAGAGGAAGAAGAAGGTTGGGACAGGAGACTGCGCATGGGCCCCAATGGGGAATTGACCCCACATGGCAGTGAAGGACATGGAGACCTCATGCGATTTCAGTGATCAGGGCTAAGATAAGTTCATTGTATCTGTTAGCTATTTTATTGCCAATTTAATAAAATTTTTATCGCATGTACTTAAGATAAGGCATATCTCACTGTTAAAATTTTAGACTGAGATGACCTCTGTAGAATTTACAAAAATTCGACAATGCACTATACACAGATTTCAGCTTTTATTTTAAATTTTTTGGAGATATATATCTCATCAATAATTTATAAAATTTTTAAGAGTTTAATTTGGCTATATTAGTCTCCTGTAAAATTATCAACTCAATATATTTTATATTTAATTTATTAAAATTCTGAAATCTTGATTCTTAGATTTTTAATCTTTCTATTATTGAATTTTTAAATATCACAAAATAATTTATTAATTTATGATATTTTTACTAAAGATTTATTTATTTATCTAGAAGATAATGTTAAATGTTTAGCTTAAGATAAGGCTGGATTATTTTATTTAAATCTAACAATTTTACTATTACTAGTCAAGAATCATTAAATAGCTTTCATTTCATGTTTAAATGCTTTGATATGACTTTTTAAATTTATAAATGAATCACTAGATTTTTCCTAGTATTAAATAAAAATTTTATTTTGTTTTATTGTTATAATATTCTTACTCTTCTCTCTATCCGTTATTTGAGTTTATATTAAAAAATTTCTCCATTGAAGCAAAATCAAGAAAATCTGAAAAAATCAATAAAATTCAGAGAATTCAGAAAAGTATCAATAAATATAAGTATTAAAATTTAATTTCTCAATATATTTTGCATTTTTATTGAGGAGAAACGAAAATCAATGTAATAAAAGGTTTTCTTAAGAACCAAAAATTCAAGAAGAATTTCAGATTAACTGAAATTTCAAAGTAAATTTTATTTTCCACTCATTTTCGTATTTTTTTATTTTAAGTTTTATTTGGCGCTCATCGTTTGATTAAGGTTGGATTTTCAAGATATTGAAGTAGAAGGTGATATCTTAATTCATTCTCTTAAATTTTAATTAAAAATTTTATTTAATTTCATTTTCAAATTTTTATATTTAATTTTTATTATTTAAAATTTTTATGATGTTACATGGAATAAGCAATCCTAGAGGCATGATGGCTAGACCGCCGATCTTGCTACTCGATGACTATCGTGAGATGGTCTCGATAGCTAACTCCTGGCACCTTGTTGGCTAGGATGTCCTAACCTCGTGTTGGCTGCTCGAGCGTTCTAAGCTTGTGCTGCATCAAATAGCGTTTTCATCTGGTAGAACACTGGAGTCATCGGGTTGCCTGGATCTAGTGGCGGAAGAGATTTCAGTAGCATATGAGTGCATTGGACATTTGCCTCAGGGGTACCAAAGATGTCGCTATTGTGGCTTTGATGGGATGCTGCTCCTGGGATGCGGCCGAGCCTGCTGTTGTGGTCGTGTTGCTGAAGAATCTGCTATCCCTAAAAATCTGGCACTCGTAGATGGGGTGTCATCAGGTTATCAGGATCAAGTTGCTTCGACGGATTGTCCATGATCCCAGCTATGGCCACGATGGTTAGATCTCACCGATGATCTATAGTGTTGGGAGCAACAGCATTTGTGACTGCCCACACTGCAGTTGTCACCGCTGCATGATCTGGAAGCGTGCATAGGGGGATTTGATGTCCCTAACCACCTGTGATCTTGCCCCTAGATCCCTTTCTTGGGAATTTCTGGTAGTAGCACCATTGTTGGCTTCGACCATGAACACGCATCGATCTATTCAACTACTGCTCTAACTACTGTTCTGGCTGCTGAGGCTATCACTGTCACTTTCATTCTTTGCTCGACGTACTTGAGGACACTGGGCTACATAGGGTCGAAGTCTATGAAGCACACCTCTTGACGTGGGTCTCAGGAGTAGGACTTGGTGAAGCCGATGTGCCCAAGATCTCCACCTAGCCTCCATCGATAAAGCATTGTTCTGAAGGTGATCTTAGATCTGACTGTTGAAGCTTGGTCGATGAAGGCGATCGAGTTGAAGTTACTGTAGGGGTCAACGTTGGAGACTTTGTTGTGAACACACACTAAAGAAATGTCTGATATGCAAAAATAACTAAAGTTCCTACCTAGCGCACCAACTGTTGAAGGTTAAAATCAACAATAAACTTATAGTTTGAGGCGGGGTTTACTTTCTCGCGGTTTTTAGCAAAAACCGCGCCTCTCATGTTCGATTTTACCAATGCAAGCGGTTTCTCATGAATTCAAATCCAAATTCAAAAATTCAAAAATTTAGAAAAATTTATCCAAAAATTCCTAAAATTAGTATTAATTGTTTGATGAGCTCTGGTGTAAATTTTTTTAAAAAAAAGCGAATGTATACAACTTTTTAAATGATTCAAAGTCTTCAATATAGAAAAAGCAAAAAAAAATCCGGCTGTGGGCTTTCACCACAGCCAAACCTATTTGGGCGGCCAGCCCAGGCCACTAGGCCCAGGCTCGGCCAAAAATGGGGCCCACTCAATGCCTAATTTTTGAAAGTCTCAGAACGCCCAGACGCTTTCCATCTTCACGCAAACACTTTCCCCACTCCCATAGTCGCCGACCGAAGCTCCTCCGCTCAGATCCGGCGTCACCGCGCAAGGAAACCACCGGCGAGAGCTCGGTTTTTGCTAGGTTTTGCTCAGAAACCGCGCGGTTTTTGCGGTTTACCGCGAGAAGCTCGGCTTTTGCGAAAAACTCGAAAATCACGGTATGAACTTCATTTTTCGCTCAGTTTGATTCGGTTTTCGTTCGGCTTTTTCGAAAATCGCTTAGCATTTGAATGAGAGAGTAAGACCATGCCGATTTGTGTTTAGGGTTGTGAATTTATGTGTTGCTTGCTAATTAGGGTTAGGGTTTAGGCGTGAGCATATCATTGAAGCTAGGTATATTTGTATATTTGTAATTTTGTATATATTAATGTTGAATTAATAGTTGATGACTTGATGGCTTGATGTAATTGAAGCTAGGTATAAAAGTAGAAAATGAGAGTAAGAGCATATCATTGATGTAGTTGTATATTTGTATGTGTTCATCTTATATTTGTATGTGTAAATGTGTTCATGTTGAATGATTAGTTGATCGCTACTTGTTGGCATCTTGTCAGTGAATTCACCGGAATAATGGATTGTATTGTTTTGCCATGAAGTTAAATGAACATATAATCATATATGTGTCGATTAAAGTTTGTACTTATTTGTGATGATTGTGAATTTGTGATGTTTGTGGCTTGTGAATTGTGTGATCATTCGTTGAGTAAGTACTAAATAGTGATATTTGTACATATGCTTAGTTTTGTTGTGTTGTTTTAACGGATGGCGGATGTCGGCGTGGTGTGGGAGCATGGCGATAAAGCGGTCTTGGATTCGATGCAAATCTTGTCTCAAAGAGAAGAAAGGAAGCGTCGACCCGATTCAAGCGACACTTAGCGGGGCGTGAATGCGGTGTCGTCCATTGTAGTAAAGTTCCAATGGACATTCGTGAGTACTTCGGCGTGAGTTTGGCGGAGACGAAGGATAAGAAGAGGAAAGGAGGAAGAGATGATGAGAAAAGAAGAAGCGGCGGTGGAGATTCCCCACCGGGCATAGTGCATACTCGGCGTACCACGGTGATCTTGATGAGGAGGCCCAAGCGCAGCATGCCATGGATGCCTCGGGGTTGAGGCGAATTTAGAAGCCGGCGGTGAGAGGTGCGAGCACGGTGGTGGAAGTGGCGCTAGGGAGCTGGAGATGATCGCGATCTGATGTCCAGGTTGTTACGTCGCAGTTCATCGTGTCGAGAAAAACAACCGGCGGTGGGAGATTACAATATTAGTTCAGCCCGTGAGAACGCCCGTCGTGTCGCAATGCGGGTCATCTAGCGGTTGTGGCGCAAGCGAGTACATTGCCTTCATCCACACAAAAGTCCGCAATCGCTTGTCATACAAGAAGCTACATAAGCGGGTGTCGTCAACTACAACCTTCGTCTTGAATTCAAGCCGCGAAACTCAAAAGCGTTGAGATGAAGGCGATCCATTCCAGCGACTTATGGAGCTAACATTATCCGATGACACAAACCCGATCCGCCCGGTGGATGGAGAAAGGAAGATCGAGCGGTGAACCATTACTTGATGAGGAGGATCTGAGTGACACTCCTCTTCCATCACAACTTATCACGAGATCCGGTTCATCCAACTGAGCTAAGAAAGGACACGGGAGCTGCAACCATCTCTGAATGGGCAGAAAAGACAGTCGGGGACACTCATATGGGGAGGAGGAAGCACCAATCAGTCCCGAGAAGGGATACAACAAAAAGAAGAGCTTCCTCCGTAGGTGAAACCCATTACGTGAGGAGTGATGACTCTACTGAGGAGGGGGATCGTCGGAGCCCAACATACCAAGAGTCCGATGATAGCAGCTCCAAGACAGACACCGATGACGGTGGCGATGAAAATACCCCGAGGCCTACCGCGCAACAATCAGAGCAGCCTCAGCCCATCCAATTTGGAGTCGCATTTCACTCATGCGACACAAGATAGAGATCATGGCGCTCCTCGTGAACAAGGACAACCGTTAAGGGAAAGGGAAAGGAAAGGTCGCACAAGCACCACAGGATAGGCTGCGGACCACGGGGACGACTATAGTTCCTATGGCGTCATTTGAGGCGCAAGGGAGCTATAGCTCATATAGCAACTATGACTATGCCATCCCGATGCTCGGGCACAACCTCCCACACAATGGGTCTATGGTGGCGGGACCCTAACTTTTATGCCATGTTGTACCAACAATGGCAAGCGACAAGCATATGGGCGGGGCAAAGTGGCATAAATACAAAGGCGGAGTTGCTAGCCACACGAGGATTGGCCTTGATGTCCACCGAGAATACAAGCGACCAACCAAGTGTTCGTAACAATACTACTAGCCGTAGCCCGTAACCCGAAGGTAATGTTTCATTTGCATATTTCATTTAATTGCAACTTGATTTTATACTAACATAACGTCCATATAGGTCCAACATGGCATTTGTGTGGGAGCAGCGACAAAAATATCCCCAAAAATCTTGCGTGGATTGGAAGGTATCTAAATGTAAATGGTATTGATATTTTTGTTTTGTAAATGTCTATTTTTGAACTTGTGTGATTGTAATATTGCAATGAAATATTATTTTTGACATATTATTGTGAAATGTCTAATTTACAACTTCCAAATGTCTAAAATATAGCAAAGATCATGTCAAAATTTTTCCAAATTTAGGAGAGATCATTTTGGAGTTTTTCATGTCTTCACATACCTTATTTATATATTTATTACATTTTTATTAAAATTTAGCTTTTCTAGTATTTTTAAAAATTTTACAAGATTTTTTTGCATTTTTTCTTTATTTTTCCCTATTTTTGGTGATTTTCCTCCATTTTCCCAGTTTTTTTTGGTTTTCTCTCTGTTTTTCGCGGTTTTTATTGAAACCGCTTCGATTTTCATAAAAACGGCGGTTTCATAAAACCAGCGGTTTCATGATGAATTTGACCGGATTCAAATTGTTTTGAAATTGCAAACCGTTCGGTTTTCACGGTTTTCAGCGGTTTTTGGCTGGTACCACGTAAAGTCATAAAATTTGGTCTCGACACGGTTTTGTAAACCCTGGTTTCGGGTACCTTCGGATTAGCAAAGTCAAGCACAAAATTGGAGGCACACAATGTAGACAGGTTCGGACCCCTAGATGGAGTAACACCCTACACCTGTGTGGATGACGTATGGAGTCGATGAACAGAGTACAAAGTAGGATGCCTAGCTCTAATTACAATGAAGATTGAACTTAGGGGGTGACTAAACTACAGCTAAGGGTTGACGAAGCATAATTCGTCGGCTCTTGGATGCTCTGCTCAAAAGGTCTTCCTGCTTGTCTAGCTCTATATGGCTTGTAATTTGAGAATTGCTTGTCCTTCTAGGGATGCCAACCCTCATCCTTATATAATTGGGGTAGACTTTCCTCACGTCGAGTTGTAGTCGATTTGGGATACTAGATCGTAGCCAATGAGAAGTCCATCGTTGCATAATCTTTGCAGCATATCCAAACTTCGTTGAATATTAGGCATACTCGACTTGGTTTTCTCATAATGTGAAAATGATCGAGTCCTTCCCTGTACTAGTATAATGCCCGTGCTAACGCTACGGCGATATATTTAGTAATACAATTCAAATAAGCAAAATGTGTTATGTGTTTTGGTAATCAAGTGTAGTAAGATGTGATTATAATAGAAGCACAAAAGAAAGATACGGAGAGTTATTATATCGTTGATTACATAAACAAGTGCATGAAGTAACATCGCAATTGTTTATCATTAAAAATAATCTAATATCGATACGATTAAGGATTTCCCATATAACCCGGGAATGTTGTCTTTCGATTCATTCTCATTGTAGTTCATGAGGTCCACGAAAACTTAGCCTCAACGACTTCCCATCCTATACATGCATTATTATGGACCATCATCGAAAAACATTAATTGTGCTACGGTAAGACAAAGTATAATAAATAAATAATAGTACTCACGAAGGCAAATTGATGGTAATTTTATACCATCCCAAGAGCGCATGAAGTTGATTACAAAATATCGATGATGTCCTACAAAAGGACACATAGTTACATTTATGTAGACAAACAAACTTGTTAAGTGTAGCGTATAAGCAAGTTACCGTCTTTTGTTTTTGGAACACATGTCGGTAATATCGACGCCATACATAAATATCGTCATTCCACATAGGGTTGGCTACTTCCATGGCTAGCTTTACGTTATTGGCAATCTTATGTATTTTGTGAATGTAGTACATGGTAGGATCTTGAGCCTTAAACCAGTCGATTATAGGTTTGTGGGTCCAATATAGATACACTTCTATCTTTCATGTGTAGTATGAACAATGTGAAGTGACCGAGGAAAGAATAAGGCAATTGAATCGCAAACAATTTATGTAAGGAAAACATAATGAATGATTCAAACAATTTTACAAACGATTGACAAAAGCGTAGCTTACCTTGTTGCAATGTGAAATATCATACTCCATGTTAGGCCAACATTTAAATAATTTTGCCAATTGTTGGACATCAAGCTTGGAGCGTCGGCATGGTTCTCGATCGAAGTCGGACAACTTATTTGTTTTGTCGAGATATACATACATATAATGTTATAAGAAACACATAAAATAGGGTTACCACATATAAATGAAATAACTTACACAAAACTCAGAGGTCCATGTTGTGCAATTTTCATTTTGGAACAACAAGAGATCGTTGCATGCGAGCATCCGCACACCATGTTGAAAGAAGCATCCATTGGCTTGTTGACATGCAGTGTTTCTTGAAGTTTTCTGAGAGTTATAGAAATTGGGTAAGGCTTGGTGCTTCGAACCCACTCTTTCCTATGAAAATGTATATTCGGTTAGCTATTGCAAGATCAAAGTTGATATATTTATACTATGCATAATTTATTGCACAAAAAAATGACTTACTCTAAAGATTCTACATGGTCAATTGAGATAATATATTTGCAAAGTGCACCCATTAATTCATGTGGGTTGCTCGCTGGTGTTATTCCAGTGGAAAGGACACATAGAGATGTATCTGATTTAGTTTGATGTGATGTGTTTGATGGTTTAGGTTCCTCGTCTGGAGCATCAATAAATTCAACATCATGTTGACTTTCTTCTTCATTTGTTTTTTCAGTTTCTTGACATCCTTTCTTCGTGTTTAGCTTTGAGGCCCACAAGATTGCAGGAAGCTTAAACCTGAAATTTGTTATATCATCCTGCAAAGTAGTGAAACATATATGTTCATATGTTATATACTTAAACATGCAAAAACTCATATTCGAATACACAGTGAAACTATCGAAAAACTGCGATCTGTCGATTACTCCATATAGTTTATCATCCACGAGACATGCAGGATGTCCTCGTGATTAAAAACTTCATTGAACTATTTATATGTAATCCATTGAACTATTTTTATGTAATGAAAGGAAGGCAATCATTTTTACACAAGTCACATGTTGAAACATACCCATCTTTTTGCATTGGCTTTAGAATCTTCTCTATAATAGGCCATGTTGTAATGTCAACGTTCCACCACTTGTGTTGTTTAAGCTCTTTATGTTTTGCAGTGACTTTTATATGTTTATCTAGGCCTCTTAACTGTTGAGATAAATATATATCATCGAAGATTTAACAACAACAATAATAATAATAATGCTAATAGTAGCAATAATAATAATGTAAAAGTAATAGCTACTCACGGTAATAGTGAGGTGCATGCGATCCATTTGCCCATTGAATCGAGTACATGTACCTCACACTTAGGGGCATTGAGTCTTGCCGGTACCAATGAAAGTTTTCTATGTTTATTGGAATAAAGACCTGCATCAAACATTTGTTAGTAAGTATTGTCCTTGGTATTATTATATATATCGTGAGGATTTAAGTTCACCATGTCATGGTCTAAATAATTATCAACCCTTGTCGAAAGGTATCTTCCTTATAATTTATTTGGTCCAACTTAAGGCCACCATCACGCTTAAGAATCTTGGAAATAAATGTATCCTCCAAGAAGACCTTTCCACCAACTCTATGAAGTAGATGTTTCTCACCCATGATACAATTAATATCGCACTTATAACCTGTGTAAGAAAAAATACAATTATATTATGTAGAGCCATGTTTAAATATCTATTACTCTATATAGATATACTTACATCGCCATTCAATTGCATGTCACCATGGAAAAGGCATTGCATATGATATCTGTCTACAAATGCACTATCGATGTCGACCAGAATTTGTTTTTCTGGTGCTGATTTCATGTATTCAATAATCTCAATATCTTCTTTGGTGCAAATATAATCTGTAGTGAATAATAATTTAATAATTAAATAGCATACGTAGTAAAAGAAAAGGGAAACTTAACAAGCAGAAATAAGTACCACGCGGCACAACTTGAGCTATGTGCGCCTTCTTTGGTTTGTTATGTTGTGGCATTCTAATTTTTGTTTGTATCTCTTTTTGCTCTGAATTGGATAAATACTCATTAACCGCCCAAATCTAATCCTTCCTAATCTCCCTCCCATGCATTAACCGTCTGCGCATACTCTTTATTCTGCATGGATTTTCCGTTGGCGGCGTGTTTGTTGCAATATCTTCTCGCGCCTTGCCATTACATTCGCGCTAGTTGCCTTTGTAAATCGCCCTTGCCAATCCAACAGCTGCGTAAACCGGAAGTATACGATTGTCGAGGCTGTAGGTGTTTGAGTTGAACATGAGAAAAGCGGGAAGAACGAAAAACAGAGGAAGCGAAGACTAAGCGGGGATGGCGTTCAAGTAGCATCAGCGGTCGGGTGAAATGTGAAGGAAATCACTAGATCTGACGGCTAATTGACCGGGAACAGTGAATACCGAATAACTATTGCTTGTGTTTTGTCTTTTACTCTTTTACCTATCTGCTTTTACCTTTTCTTTACCACTGTAAGTTGGATGGAGTATAAAAACTCTGAGAAGGCAATGGAAAAACAACACTTCCGCATATTCTGCTAGCTACTTTAGAATCGTAGAACCCTAGTTAATTTCCTTCTTGTCGTGGTGTGTGGCGGCTGGTTCTCCTGCCTTGGTGGGATTCGGGAGTTCTTCTGGGCGATCATCTACCGGGTCTTGACACCGATCCAACGCGTCAGGTATGAGTCAGGAGAATGGCAATACTTGCGAGTTAACAGTGAGACAGACCTTGATAACATGAACATTCAACAAACATCAATACCATATCTGAGACTCAATGCATTCAAAATTCCTTCACGAGTAAAGATCACAAGGAGATCGATTTGAGACTATAACCAGCGCACACAACAATAGATTACTAAACCATTCATCGTCGATAACACATTAAATAGCAAATAGTTTTGACATTTAATCTTACGCATATCTTTGCATTTTTCAGTTTCATGTTTGACTAGCGAGAATACACCAAAGATCAACTGTGACATGTATGCACCAATATGTTTCGATGAATTCAAAAGAACATCACCCTACATCCAAATCGTCTTTGTTGGGTGACATCGACTTTTTCCCCATCAAGCGAGCGCAAGGATGGGCGCATAGGCTCTTTCCTTTGATTGGCGAGTGCTCATCACGAACGGTGGCCCAAACTGCAGGAAAATGGAACTCTAGGAAGTACCTCAACTCCTCAATTGGCGGTTTATCTCACGAAAAAGAAAGAAATGGTTAATAATCAATTCATACAATTATTATTTCTAGAGACCAATTCAATCGAAAAGAATGTAGCCCTAAGGCAGAACAGCGAAATGGTTTACCTAAGGAAAAGAAAGAGAATACGGTTAATAATCAATTCATACAATTATTATTTCTAGATAACAATTCAATCTATAAAGAATTTAGCCCAAACGCAGAACAACAGACTAAAGGAGTGGTGGGATACACAAAATATGCAATTGTTGGGCCACTTGTTTTTGTTAATTCTTATTTTCTTTAAAAATAGTTATCTCCATAAAACTTCTAGGAAAATTTCATGCATGCAAGCAGGACATTTAAACAATAATTTGCGAAGATGATCACTCTAAAAATAATAAATATGAGGGTAATGTCTACATTCTAGATAAAGGTTGATTGCCCAGATGAGGTGGTCCTTTCCGGGAATGGCTGCCTCTAGCAGAGTAGTTATGGGGAAAAAAGACATATGTATAACATCAGGCTAGGTTCATAGTTCTGGCCCATTCAGTGTGACTTTGAACAAAATCATCTCTTCCCCTCCTTCTGAAAATCACACTGACATTGTAACATCCCAAAATTTGGGTTTTCAAAAATTTATATTTAAATTAGCTTTCAAAAAAAAATTTACATCAATCTTATTTAATTAAAGAAACTTAATTTAGAATTTTCTAAATCTAAAACAATTTAATGTGCATACATGTACATCCAAGTAATTTAAAATTTAGTTTTTACAGTGTTCTTTGTATCTCGGAAATTTTTCAAATTTGAGATTTGCTAAAAACTAATTAAAATTGTTAATTTAAACATTTGGATGTTAATTGGATTTTTAATTTGAATTATTAATTATTAAGACAATTCTATATCAAATTCAATTCAAAACATTCCTTTAAAATTCCATTTAAATTCAAAACTTGGATTTCCTTCAGTGTTCTAATTAACTTTGGCATCCATATCCTTAGAAATCAAAGTTCAATCCTTTCTGGTCCATAAAGTCGAATTTCCAATTTAGGTCTTTATTGAAATTTCACCGAGTTTCAAAATACTCTAAAAATCTCAAAATTCATAAAATTAGGTTCCAAATATTCTAAAATGATTTTGGAAATTTTTCTAAGATTTATAGAATCTCTATGGTATTTTATCTCTCGCGGTCTTCGTTAAATCAATATATTCATCCCGAATTGTCTAAATTCTAAAACTCATAAAAATTCAGTGAAACTAATTTTCAAGATTTTCAAAAAATTCAGTGAAACTAATTTGACCTTGCTTTCGCCGTGCTCGCTAGTTTTGAGAAATTCGCGTTCTATCGTGTTTTTGGCGCCATGCCATTCGGGCGTTTTTAGTCGCTCAGTTAGTCCATGGCGCTGCTGCCTAAACCTCCCGTGGTCGGCCGTCGTGTCCTGACATCCCTCACCTTGCTGCCCCATCCCACCCCTTGGCGCCCTTCCCTTGCCGAGTGTGCCGCCACCGTGAGCCGTCCGAGCGCCGCCAAACCGCCTCCGTCTGCCTTCCCGCCGTTCCTCCACCCGTCCGACCGCCCGAGCCGCCTCCTCACGTCGCCGCACCCTCCAGCATCTCCCGTCCGACTGCCCAGCCCGCCTCGCTGGCGCACTGTGCGACCCTAGCGCAACCGTTCGAAGCGCCGTCGGTGCCGCTCCGTCCTCCGTTCGCCGCTCCGTCACATGCTCCGGCACCGCATCGTCATCCTCGTTCCATTTTGTCGCTTCCATGCGCTGCCATGTCCCCAAGCTCCGGTAATGATGGTGTGAAAAGCTTCTAATGGCTCTCTGTGAAACAGACATAAGGAAAACAAGCACTGTAGCGATGCTACAGTGCAATTTCTTATTTTCGGGATTTTCTTTCTAGTCAAACTTCGTTTGATCCGTTCTCCTTCATCCGAACTCGGAATCGAGTGATTCAAATTTCTAAATTCATATAAATTCATCCTCTATCTGACAGTATTTTTATTATAATTTTTAGTTTCTGTTTATTTTATTTTATTTATTTGTATCTCGGCTATTAAATCATTGCTCCGTTTTGCGTGTCAACTGCCTCGGCAGTACCCATTCGGCCAGCACAAATTTGCCATGTAGTTGCCATGTCGTGACCTCGCTGCCCTATCTATCAGCCGATGGTCGCCACCTTGTTATTTCATATGTGTCCCGTCATCGCTTCGCCTTCGCCGTTAACGTTCCGCCGTTAATGTCTCGCCGTTAACGTTTCATCGTTAACGTTCCGCTGTTAACGTTTCGCCGTTAACGTTTCATCGTTAACGTTCTATTGTTAACGTTTCGTCGTTAACGTCCTGTCGTTAACACTTTGCCCTCATCACATATGTGTTTAGCCTCGTCTTCATATCATTGTCGCCTTGTCATCATCAAGTCTCTTCATCGTAGTATGACTGAACCCAGACCAAATCCTAGCCCGATCGCATTTAGACCCTTGTGTCGATGCCTTCTCTCCGTAAACCTTAATCTTCTAGAAACCTGTTCGTGGACTTGGTCAATAGACCATTGGCCCATATGTCACCCTCTCTTATCAAACCCTAATCTCTCTCTCACATCAGCTCTATCTATTCCATCAGTCAACAAAAGTCAACACCGTGCCTGAGTTTAGTTCATCGTGAACCAAATCATTCTCGTGGACCCGATCTATAGATCGAGAGTCCATATGTCATCGGCAATCCAACCAAGATAATATTCTTCGGAATATTATTCCTTCTTTCGATTATTAATCTTTCTCTTGATTGTATTTTAAAGCCCGTTCTCTTTGTCTAATCATCGACCTAATCCATTCAAGTTCCTAATTTCATCTAAGCCGTTGTGCCCAATGCTATTAGTTCTTAATTTGGAGTTTACTTGATTTGCCTTTTGAGTTTTGTTGTATTTATGTTTGTTTATCGTTAGGCAGCGTTGCGAAGTCGCTCGAAGGAGCCGAGGATCAAGCAAGTGGAGATTGAAGATCGAGGATCAAGGATCGAAGATAAAGAGTAAAGAATAATAAAAATTGCAAGGGCCAGGCAAGTTGTGCTTTGATCATATTGCTCCCGGTTTACAAATTTACTTTGATTCAAATTATTGCATGCTAGTTTGAAATAAACTGATTTCAATTAATCTGGATTAGATAATCAACCTACTTGTTATTGCCACCTTGTCGCTATTATTTGTATGCCATGATTCATTTGTCACCCAAGGTTGTGGATTAATAGTTGGACATTAATAATTTGCCAACATGGGTTAATTAGGCCGTATGTAGTGTGCTTAGCCCTGCCACGTAGATTTGTCATGATTTTGGAAAATTAAAGTTAATAATGACTTAATGAGATATGGAACATGTTTTTGAGAATGAGACATGTGTTATTGAGTTGATGATGTACGTGGTGCATGGTAAAGGACTGGGGTGGGAAAGTGATTTAGGCGAGGCAAGTGGCAAGATTGTTTACGGTGGGCCAAGAGTGCAAGCGAGACGATGCATTTGGTTTTAAGATTGTTTACGGTGGGCCAAGGCGGCAATTGGCGGTCGCATTTGGTTTGGTGGGCCAAGAGTGGCAATTAGGCGATCGCATTTGTTTTTATGACATGTTGATGTGATGAACTTTTGGTTAGTCTTGCCTCGGTCAACTAAGGACTTAACCTTGCGAGCCTTTGACTGAGTCATTCATACAACCACAAGTTCGGAATGGGACGGACCTAGCTGAGTAAATTGTGAAATCTATTCTTGATGCTTGTCGTGGTGGAGTGAGTCCGAATGTGCGGGTAGTAAAACTCACAGGCGCAAGAGGGGGGCCCTGGATGTGGTAACCAGTCCCACCAGTGTTGAAACCTTAGCGAGCGTCTTGGGTTTAGGCGGATCTTTGGAAAGGCTTTGTTATGATCACTCATTAGCATACTATTGTATGGCGATTCACGGTGACGTGGTGAGTTGATTATATCTTGTGGGTAAAGTGTATAACCTCTGCGAGTGTAAAAACTATTGAATAGCCGTGTCCACGGTATTGGACATTGCTCGGGGATTCTGAGTCAAGGGTAGAGTTTTGAAAATAAAATGAGGTTGGGAATGTAGACTATGTGATATGGAAATTGGTTAAGGATGAGAAATGTTTTACTTGAGAATGATTACGAAATTTATTATGGGTATTAATTGTTTCTTGCTTTTCTATCTATTATGATTATTTGTGAATCTTTGCTTTATTGCAAAAGAACCATTGACCATTCCTTTGGAATAAGCCATGCATGTAGTAATAGAAGCGCATTACATGCATGACTTGTTGAGTACGGTTGTGTACTCACCCTTGCTTTAACAAAACATCACCGAGTTGAGGAGAAGTCTCGTCTTGAAGAAGGAGGATTACGCAAGAAGCGAATATCTAGGAGTTGAACCTTGTCAAATGCATGTGGTATTTTGATGGGATTCACCGATGTTCTTCGTTCATTGCTTTGTTCATTTTACTCGAGTTGAAGCCATCTAGGCTTCACAATTGTAAGTTGACTTTAAGGTTGTTCAACATGTTATATTAATAGATGAATACTTTATTTATTATTCCGTTGTGTATGATTGTGATATTCATCTTTGTTAGCTGTGGGCACTAGCTCTTGATCACAGGACTAGTCTTTGAAAACACGAGGGTTTCGGATTGCGAATTCGGGTCCCGACAGAGGTGGTATCGAGCATCTTGTTGTAGGTCTTGACCCTAGATAGTTTGGCCGTTCTTTAGGAACTTCAAAATTATTTTCTAAAGAAAATTTAACTTGAAGAATAACAAGTTCTTGACTTATCTTATTCTTCCATTCTTTTCCCCTTTGCTGAAATTTCTATCTTTCCCCGCCGATTTAAGTTGAAAATCTTACCTCAGTTGTCTTGAATAGTTTACGATGTTTCACACTTTAGGAGAAAGCACTGAATGCCGTTCCTGAACCTTAAAGATCGTGAAGACAGGAATCGTCGAGCTCAAGAAAGAGTGCCGATGAAGTGTCCCAGAAGGTAGAAGAACCATTGCCGATGAAATGTTCAAGAAATTCAAAGAATCAGTGCTTGAGTAGCTGTTGAGACTCATGTGTGAGAGTCGCGTCTGTCTAAGTTAGAAGTGTTACCCTTTCTAGACGTTAGACTTGTGTGCTTAGGTTAATTTGGTTTTCCTTGTTTCTTTGAGTGTGCGTTATCGTTCTTGAGCTTTTAGGCTTGGATAAGCAACCATACCAAGTTATTAATAATATTGGTATAAGTTTTGGGTTAAACTTTGTTCCCTGCACTAGGATTCATGAACCTCATCTATGCTATTCCTCTTACCTAAACCTTTGGGTGATCAGCAGATGGAGAATATTGACCGCAGCGGTGATTACGAGGCAATTAAAGCCGATTCGAGATGTTGCCGCCGATATCCGTATTAGCAGCGGATGTTGACCAAAAGCAATCTCGGTTCCACGGTTGAAAATTCAACGGTCGTTCTCGGTGCAAGTTTGCAAAGTTTATAGAACTAGGCAAATCAGATGATCGTGCATTTAACCGTTGTGGAGTCATAGGACATACCTCGGATGAGCATCATATCAATTGTTCCAGTTGTGAAGGGAACCATCCTCTTGGAGAATGTCCGAATAATAAGATTACATGTTTTCTTTGTGAAGGCCAAGATCATTGCCCAAGCCAGTGTGCTATGTATTCAGTGTTGACCTTTGCAATGCAACGTCAACGAGATAATTTCCGAGCCACCGTGGTTCAAGAGTTAGCAAAGAAAGGCGTATTGTCATCTACCCATGCCTTGTCATAGGAACAGTTAAAAGAGAAATACCAAGAATCTAGCAAGCTACCGCAGAAAAGAAGCAAGTCAATGACACTAGGAAGTTCTTTCCTTTGTGGTAAACAAGGTCACTATGTCAGACAATGTCCCCAGAAGAATCAAGCACAAACTTTACCTTGATTATCCCGAAGTCGATTCGGTTCAAAGCATAACACCAAGATCGCATGGTGCAGCATCAAAGAATCGATTATGCTATGCCTGCTGTAAAAGAGGTCACTTTGCCAAGCAATGCCAATTCAAATATGAAGTATCTTGTGGAATTGAAATTGTTCCTGAAACTACCTTAGTTGAGCCTGTATTGCCAAGTATGCCTGAAGCAACAACAGAAGCCGATTGTTCCAAGAAGCAGTTGAAGAAAAGACGGTTGACTGATGAAGCTCCCAAGAAGTTCCAGAAGCCGTGATGCCATACTCTAGTCTATAAGAGTAATGTCAAGGAATCATTCAAGACATTGAAATGCCGTGAAGCAATTATCAATCAGCTTGAGTTCCTCGGATCAAGAGTCATTCTCAAGAACCAACTCAATGAAATAATGTTCAATCTTTGATCAACACCGAGAATAGCAAGTTGTTTTCGCCGTCGGGAAGCGGCTTGTCCAGTTTCCAAGAGAAGCAAAGAATCAAGTGTCGATTGGATAATAAAGGTTGCTAACAATGGAAGTTGTCGACATTGTTAGGAAGAGTCTGATTGTCTTTTAAGGGCTTGATGGAAGAAGTGTTCCATATGCGGAAAAGTAGATCGATTGAAGCCAATTAAGTTTGCAAAAGGATCTTGCCTACAAGGAGCGACCGATCGAATTTGACTTCGATGGGAGGATGTTATTGGTGTTTGTCCACGAAGCAATTCCGCCAAGCGTGCGATTATTTGCAAGTGCAAAAGAGTCTTGAAGATCGAGTTTCCAGAACCTATTCTTTAGTCATTTCGAATCTCGGGGCGAGATTACATTAAGGGAGGTTTGTAACATCCCAAAATTTGGGTTTTCAAAAATTTATATTTAAATTAGCTTTCAAAAAAATTTTACATCAATCTTATTTAATTAAAGAAACTTAATTTAGAATTTTCTAAATCTAAAACAATTTAATGTGCCTTCTGTGTACATCCAGTAATTTAAAATTTAGTTTTTACAGTGTTCTTTGTATCTCAGGAAATTTTTCAAATTTGAGATTTGCTAAAAACTAATTAAAATTGTTAATTTAAACATTTGGATGTTAATTGGATTTTTAATTTGAATTATTAATTATTCGGGCAATTCTATATCCAAATTCCAATTCAAAACTTTCCTTTAAAATTCCATTTAAATTCAAAACTTGGATTTCCTTCAGTGTTCTAATTAACCTGGCATCCATATCCTTCCGAAATCAAAGTTCAATCCTTTACCGTCCGCAAAGTCAGAATTTCCAATTTCGATCTTTATTCGAAATTTCACCCGAGTTTCAAAATACTCTAAAAATCTCAAAATTCATAAAATTAGGTTCCAAATATTCTAAAATGATTTTGGAAATTTTTCTAAGATTTATAGAATCTCTATGGTATTTTATCTCTCGCGGTCTTTCGTTAAATCCAATATATTCGTCCCAGAATTGTCTAAATTCCAAAACACATAAAAATTCAGTGAAACTAATTTTATTGGGTTACAAATAATCTCTAGTATTTTTTAGGAATTTTTTCAAGATTTTTAGTTTATTTTTACTATTTTATTCCTCGCGCTTTTGTCCCTCCATTTCTTCAGGCCAATGAGAAAGCGACACGTGTCCAGCACTGTTCATCTTCAACCTCCAGCCGTGCGCACTGTTCACATTCCAGCCCCATTTGCAGCCCAAACTTCAAATGCTCATAACTTTTGCAATTCTTAACGAAATTGAGTGAGGTCAGTTGCAAAACGACCGTGTCATCAAGGACTTCAATTCTCCTGCAGTTTCCCCCTCTGAAATCAAGTGAAACCGAAACTGCAAGCACTTCTTTGCCATTTCTTGTTTTGGCCATAACTTTTCCGTTTCTCATCCTCTCAACGCGTGTGACCACCCAAACCTGCGTTTCAGTCTCCCCAGCATGGTGCTCACACTTGCCCTCCATTTCCAGAACATTTGCCCTTCCGAAAATCGAAGAAACGATCGCCGGACGTCCTCCGTTGACATCGCCGTGTCATCTTTTGATCCGGTAAGGCAAATCGAATTCCGTTCGCGTCATCTTGTGCGCATTAGTGTGTGGATCATAACCCCTCAAGAAAATCCAGGTTTCATCAAGAATTGCTCCGGGAACTTGCGTTCGTTCGTCGTCAAGTTGAGTTCCGTTCGTCGTCGATTCCTCCCAAACCGGTAATCCCCGATCTAATTCCTTTTAGATGTAGCCTAGTATGACCTTGCTCTACGCTGTGCTCCCGCTAGTTTTGAGAAATTCCGCGTTCTATCGTGTTTTTGGCCGCCATGCCATTCGGGCCGTTTTTGGTCGCTCCGTTCGTCCATGGCGCCGCTGCCCTAGGCCTCCCCGTGGTCGGCCGTCATGTCCACGAGCATCCCCTCACCTTGCTGCCCCCATCCCACCCCTTGGCCGCCCTTCCCCGCCGCCGGAGTGTGCCGCCACCGTGAGCCGTCCGAGCCGCCGCCAAACCGCCTCCGTGCCGCCTTCCCGCTGTTCCTCCACCCCGTCCGACCGCCCAGGCCGCCTCCTCACGTCGCCGCGCCCCTCCTGCACCTCCCGTCCGACTGCCCAGCCCGCCCCCTCGCTGGCGCACCGTGCAGCCACAACTGCAACCGTTCCGAGCGCCGTCGGTGCCGCTCCCGTCCTCCGTTCGCCGCTCCGTCACATGCTCCGGCACCGCATCGTCATCCTCGTTCCATTTTGTCGCTTCCCATGCGCTGCCATGTCCCCAAGCTCCGGTAATGATGGTGTGAAAAGCTTCTAATGGCTCTCTGTGAAACAGACATAAGGAAAACGAAGCACTGTAGCGATGCTACAGTGCAATTTCTTATTTTCGGGATTTTCTTTCTAGTCAAACTTCGTTTGATCCGTTCTCCTTCATCCGAACTCGGAATCGAGTGATTCAAATTTCTAAATTCATATAAATTCATCCTCTATCTGACAGTATTTTTATTATAATTTTTAGTTTCTGTTTATTTTATTTTATTTATTTGTATCTCGGCTATTAAATCATTGCTCCGTTTTGCGTGTCAACTGCCTCGGCAGTACCCATTCGGCCAGCACAAATTTGCCATGTAGTTGCCATGTCGTGACCTCGCTGCCCTATCTATCAGCCGATGGTCGCCACCTTGTTATTTCATATGTGTCCGTCATCGCCCGCCGCCGTTAACGTTCGCGCGTTAATGTCTACGCCGTTAACGTTTCGCCGTTAACGTTCATTCTGATAACGTTTACGCCGTTAACGTTTCGCCGTTAACGTTCTATTGTTAACGTTTAAATCGTTAACGTCACGTCGTTAACACTTTGCCCTCATCACATATGTGTTTAGCCTCGTCTTCATATCATTGTCGCCTTGTCATCATCAAGTCTCTTCATCGTAGTATGGTGAACCCGGACCAAATCTAGCCCGATCGCATTTAGACCCTTGTGTCGATGCCTTCTCTCCGTAAACCTTAATCTTCTAGAAACCTGTTCGTGAACTTGGTCAATAGACCATTGGCCCATATGTCACCCTCTTATCAAACCCTAATCTCTCTCTCACATCAGCTCTATCTATTCCATCGGTCAACAAAAGTCAACACCGTGCACGAGTTTAGTTCGCCGTGAACCAAATCATTCTCGTGGACCCGATCTATAGATCGAGAGTCCATATGTCATCGACAATCAACCAAGATAATATTCTTGGAATATTATTCCTTCTTTCGATTATTAATCTTTCTCTTGATTGTATTTTCCGAAGCCGTTCTCTTTGTCTAATCATCGACCTAATCCATTCAAGTTCCTAATTTCATCTAAGCCGTTGTGCCCAATGCTATTAGTTCTTAATTTGGAGTTTACTTGATTTGCCTTTTGAGTTTTGTTGTATTTATGTTTGTTTATCGTTAGACGCGTTGCCAGAAGTCACTCGAAGGAGCTGAGGATCAAGCAAGTGGAGATTGAAGATTGAGGATCAAGGATCGAAGATAAAGAGTAAAGAATAATAAAAATTGCAAGGGCCAGGCAAGTTGTGCTTTGATCATATTGCTCCCAGTTTTACAAATTTACTTTGATTCAAATTAATGCATGCTAGTTTGAAATAAAACTGATTTCAATTAATCTGGGATTAGATAATCAACCTACTTGTTATTGCCACCTTGTCGCTATTATTTGTATGCCATGATTCATTTGTCACCCTAGGTTGTGGATTAATAGTTGGACATTAATAATTTGCCAACATGGGTTAATTAGGCCGTATGTAGTGTGCTTAGCCACCTTACGTAGATTTGTCATGATTTTGGAAAATTAAAGTTAATAATGACTTAATGAGATATGGAACATGTTTTTGAGAATGAGACATGTGTTATTGAGTTGATGATGGCACGTGGTGCATGGTAAAGGCGGGGTGGGAAAGTGATTTAGGCGAGGCAAGTGGCAAGATTGTTTACGTGGGCCAAGAGTGGCAATGAATGACAGTCGCATTTGGTTTTAAGATTGTTTACGGTGGGCCAAGGCGGCAATTGGGCGATCGCATTTGGTTTAGTGGGCCAAGAGTGGCAATTAGGCGATCGCATTTGTTTTATGACATGTTGATGTGATGAACTTTTGGTTAGTCTTGCCTCGGTCAACTAAGGACTTAACCTTGCGAGCCTTTGACTGAGTCATTCATACAACCACAAGTTCGGAATGGGACGGACCTAGGTGAGTAAATTGTGAAATCTATTCTTGATCTTGTCGTGGTGGAGTGAGTCCGAATGTGCGGGTAGTAAAACTCACAGCGCAAGAGGGGCCACTGGATGTAGTAACCATCCACGATGTTGAAACCTTAGCGAAGCGATCTTGGGTTTAGACGGATCTTTGGAAAGGCTTTGTTATGATCACTCATTAGCATACTATTGTATGGCGATTCACGGTGACGTGGTGAGTTGATTATATCTTGTGGGTAAAGTGTATAACCTCTGCGAGTGTAAAAACTATTGAATAGCCGTGTCCACGGTATTGGACATTACTCGGGATTCTGATCAAGGGTAGAGTTTTGAAAATAAAATGAGGTTGGGAATGTAGACTATGTGATATGGAAATTGGTTAAGGATGAGAAATGTTTTACTTGAGAATGATTACGAAATTTATTATGGGTATTAATTGTTTCTTGCTTTTCTATCTATTATGATTATTTGTGAATCTTTGCTTTATTGCAAAAGAACCATTGACCATTCCTTTGGAATAAGCCATGCATGTAGTAATAGAAGCGCATTACATGCATGACTTGTTGAGTACGGTTGTGTACTCACCCTTGCTTTAACAAAACATCACCGAGTTGAGGAGAAGTCTCGTCTTGAAGAAGGAGGATTCGCAAGAAGGCGAATATCTAGGAGTTGAACCTTGTCAAATGCATGTGGTATTTTGATGGGATTCACCGATGTTCTTCGTTCATTGCTCATTTTACTCGAGTTGAAGCCATCTAGGCTTCACAATTGTAAGTTGACTTTAAGGTTGTTCAACATGTTATATTAATAGATGAATACTTTATTTATTATTCCGTTGTGTATGATTGTGATATTCATCTTTGTTAGCTGTGGGCACTAGCTCACGATCACAGGACTAGTCTTTGAAAACACGAGAGGTTTCGGATTGCGAATTGGGTCTGACGGACATCTGCGCAGATAATCCATTGAGTATATTTTACATAACTATATGTTTTTTGTACAAGCTATTAGAAAATTACATACCAATTTTCATCAAGAAACTTGCATGCCTGCAACAATACCAAACAGATCATTTGTATGATATTGGTCATTGACTCTTGTAGGGGCCACACATTGTGTAACAATACCAAACTCAGCAAGACATTTTCGCTTCCAAGGCCCTATTAAAGAAGAAAGAACTATGCATGATACTTAATCATTATGTGGATCGCTAAAACTTTGAACTCAATAAAACCCCTAAAACTTCGATCTTTGGTCATGGTTCTGATATGTGGATCGCTAACTTCTATGCACTCCTATCCAACGCCAACTCTTTAGAAATATTTCTATCCCTCAAGTCTCTTTTAACTACTTCTTTCCACATCAGTACCTCTTCTTATGTTTCAGAGATGACTTAAAATTCCACTACGCAACTGTGCCTCAGGAGGATTCTATTGGAGATGTCCAAACCATCTCAAGCGATGTTGGACAAGCTTTTCTTCAATTGGTGATACCCCAACCCTATCACGTATATAATCATTGCGGATTTGATCCGCCTTCAAAGAAAACATGGCTCATGTCGGATTTGAACAGAACTTCAAAGATAAACAAAATTCCACAAAGTTTAGTATTTGATGCATTACCCAAATAACCATGGCTCCGTCTCTTGGTGTCATGGTGAGCATGACCTCTAAAGAAAGGATAGAATGCTCCTACTTGGTACCAGCGCACCAATAGGTTAGGTTACGGATTACCAAAGGATCACCAATATCCGCACCTATCAAATATTCAAATGTTAGTAAGGTCTAACATCGGGATTACTAAAGTGAAGTAGGTCCACCCACCATAGAAGGTCATGCAGTTAGACCAAGAGTTAAAACCATCGGAATAGAAGATTTAAGGTGATCCCAATCTGCGAGTTATCACTGTCCAAAGCGCACCATACCGTTGACTTCCGACAAAAGGCCCTTAACAAAGCGAAGGGCTGTCTTTCCCCTCACCTCGCTTGAAAGCCCATCGGATGTAGCCATATGGAAGTAGTATCCGTATGCATTGTGCGAGTTCTCGGTGCTCAACATCCCCATAATGAATTGCATCCTAGGCATGGTGACCTATTTAAGGAATTTTTTTCAAGATTGATCCATGAACAAGATAGTTTGATCTTGTTGTATACTTTGTCGTCACAATATAATGCACAAGCATATTCCAATTCAATAACATACCTCGGGGCCATTGAAGACTGATGGCTCATTCATGTCATTCAAATGTACGATGTCGAGTTGATCCTTGTAGTTTTCATAGGAGAACTTGTCACCCACCACTCACGTATCTCGGGGTTCAACATGTCAGGATATGACGATGACCAGAATAGCACCACCATCGTAGTCCTTCTCAATAGCATCTTTCACATAGTACCCCTTTGCAGTAGCTTCCTCGTGGAGGTGGAACAAAGCTGTCTCGCTTGATATGTGGGTCTACAATAGTTACCATCTTCCTCCCTTGTCGGCTATCTTCTTACGCATCTTCTCGGGTTAAGGGAATGCGAACGGTCCCATATAAAGTACGCTTGCCATCTGTGTGTTCAATGTCGAGCAGAGCACATCGTATGGAATATCATGCTCATCAAACCCAGCATCAACGCCACAACATCCTCCTCATCCGGTAGTTCCACTGGCATTGGTGATATGCCACCGCAAACTCTGTGGCATTGATGGTGTGCACTGTAACACTTATGTACTTCTTGATCACATCCTTTGGCTCGGACCCAACAAAAGCATCCTAGCATGACCTCGGCCATCCATAGCGTGTCAATCGCCCGTTCTCACGGGGATGTGGCGCCATCCCTACTGGTGCAAGCACGTCGTCTGCATCTCCGCGGCGTTGAGCGGAAGAACCTTGAGGGCGCCCCGAGCCATGTGCGATCATGAAGGGATCGACCCATAGAGACCAAAGGCGAGTCGTGGAGGTACTCAAACACATCGAGGTTGAAGAGGCGGTGGGCTCGGACTCCTCGATCCGGAGCCAGGGTGGGGGCGGAGAAAGTGATGTGGAGCCGTGCTGGGAGGCCGTACATGAAGTCGGCGCCGTGGAAGGAGACATCGAAGGTGATGGATGCGGGCCATGGGGCGCGAGTCGGTGTGGCTCGGAAGTGCTCCTCCAGTCTCGCTCTCGGCCGATTCTGCGCGGCTCGAAGTCGAAGAGGCGAGGAGTTGAAGGAAATCTGGGGTAGCCAGTCGGCGCGACAGACGGTCACTCGAGCGGATCGTGCTTGCGGTGACATCGAGTCGGAGGAAGCCTTGAAGGTGGAACTCCCGAGCGGTCTTAGGTTCGAGAGGTGGAACAGGAGTTAGCGTCGGGAAGGAGGGCGTCGGGGCGTGGAAGCGGCGGTGGGGCGGCGGATTGGCGGAGTAGTCCTCATCGATCTGGAGGCGGAAGCGTGCTGAGGCGCGGAAAAGCGGAGCGGCGGGAGGCGGGGCGGAGGAGGGTGGGAGGCGGTGGTGAGGAGCCATCGGGGAGACGGCGTGATGAGGACATCACTCCAATGCATCGCCGAGACTCCTCCGGTTGTGATGCAAGGACCCATCACAAAAGCACGAGCACGGCAATTGAATCAACAGGTGAGCTCGTTCCTAAGCACCCGTGCTGATACTTGTGAGAATGGTATGCTACCTAATGATATTATTGATTATATTGTACTTAGGAACTTTGGAGAGGATCATGAAGGCCTTGGGAACCAGCAAGGGCCAGGAGGGAGGCAAGGAGGAGTCAATTCAAGTTGGAGGTCTAATTCGTCTCGAGTCGACTACCTCGGCCACCAGGAGCAGCGTTCACTAAAATCGTCGCCCAGGCCACAAACGGGCTCCGATTTTGATGATCCACATATGCCTCGAAAGCTAAGGAGATAACCTTTCCAATGGCACCGGTTTCAGGTCATTTGGACTTCGGAGTCGACGAAATTCACGTTGCAAGTTGGCGGACAGAATCTGTCCCAGGGTGCTGCGTCACCAATTTGGGCCCTTGGCCCATGTATCGTGTTGGAGTCCATCACGGACGCGTCTAGGGTTTGTAGGACGTCCCCTAGCCTTTATATCCAGTAGCCGCCGCTAGGGTTTGATTTGGGGTTTTGCTTAGATTAATTCTGTCTTTGAGCGATGTCGCCGTTCATCGGTTTGTGAGACCCCAACTCGTGAGCTTCATCTTCAATTGCAAATTCAGTTGCATCTTTCTTGTTCTTGCTTGTGTTCTCGATTCATTGGCGAGGATTAGCCTTCGTGGCGAGTCAACGGGCAGCGCCACGTTGATAACGAAGGGCGTGTGGTGCTGCGATTGCGGGGGTTTTGATCGTGCCGATCAAGCCGGATCGTGTGTGTCTCGCGCCGCCTAATCGACTTATCCTCCACGGCGGAAGTTAAGACAACCCGTCCCCATCAAGTGGTATCGAGCAAGGTTTACCGTCAGGTTCGCCTTCTCCCGTAGTTTGATTTAGTTTTGTGTTAGTCCTATAGTCCGAAAAAGCCAAAAAAAAATTGCGAGTTCATAGTCTACCATACCTAGAACCACGCCTAGCCTTTGCACAATTTCGGTTTGAGTCCGTAATCTTGAGTTTGTGTCCAGAATCGAGTCGTGTTGCTGGTTTAGATCGTGATCTTAATTTAGTTGTGTTTCATCTCCGCTGCATCCCATATCCTACACCAACCCGACCACCAATCGCTATTTGAGTCCTTGTTGGAATCGGATTGTGTTGTGGTTTTCCTCGGTTTAGTCCTAGTTGTATTAGGGTTTCTCCTTCATAAACTCTAATCCCCCACCTCGATAGCCATATCGCCACCCCTCATCACAGAACCTACCACCACAGATCATCGCGTTCATATCCACTCCATCGCCCTTGAGTTTGGAGAGGTGCCGCCTAAAACCACGATTGAGTCCTTAGTAAAAGCAGCCATAACTTTCATACGGACTCGGAATTAGGCGAATTTTTTTTCACGGATATCTACAGAAAATTTTACATCGATTCTCCCCACTTTGTCAGGTTTGCCGAAATTATTTTTGCGAAATTCCTCGGGAAGATTGAGTTCTCGACCATGAAAGTTTTATACGCTTTTGGAAAACACTTCTTATTTCATATCGGCTTCATCTTACATCTGTTCAGGCTGAAAATTTGTGTACTTTCTACCTTTGTGCTCCTGATCCTAGGAAAAATATCAAAAAATCAAAGAAAAATAAAAAAAATTTGTGAAAGAGGCGTAGAGCAAAAAAAAAAAATTGTGAGAGGAGCAGAAAAAAAAAAAAAAAAAAAAAAAAAAAGGCAGGAGCAAAGGTAGGAGTTTTTACCGTGCACGATAGAAGTGTTTTGATCTTGGTTCGATATCTGTTCATATACTCGGCCTTGTTGCTTGTTTCTACTTATTCCTTGTTTTTACGCTTGTGACTAGACTAAGGCCACATTTAGACCGACAACTAGGGCAAGTACTTTTGGACATTTATTCAGCATTACTATCTGTTACCGCATTGTGTGCCACTCAATACATATAACCTTCCTCTGACTCCACATATACATCATACGATCGTACGGGTTATTGACCCTTGCAATCGCTTCATCACGCCCTCACGGTATCACGAACCGACCACGGTTGCACCGTCCTCATTTGTGTTGGTAGGCAGGGTAGAACTTGTAAGATTGCTTGAGGCGAAGATCCCACCTAGTAGTTCATAGGGCTCATAATACTTGTGTTTGTATTTCCTCTGTCCTTTTACTGTGCTAACCATGGCGGGGAGGCAAGAAGAGGCGAGAACGAGGATGATGTTACCATCGGCGTTGTGTCCTTCATTGAGTTATCGACCATCTTTGGATGAGATAAGAATGATGTTCAAGGAGCATGCCATGACGATGAACAGGGACCCTTGAGAGCATCGATCGTGAGTCTCCACCCTTGCCGATGGGATGGATGCGGTCAGCGTCCTCCAGCGGTTGTTGATGGAGATGCATCCGTCAACCACGGCAACAACGACCATGGCGAGGATGGTGATTTTGAGGAGGCGAAGATGGCGACAGCGTGCGCCCGAGGACGAAACGCTCAGCGAGACGCCGCTTGCATGACCGTCTTCGCGCAACCATCCGCGGTATGGGAGGTAATAACAGAATCGCAATGATGATCCTTTTGCTAAGGTAAAATTCACCATCCCATCCTTTTACGGAGGTTATGATCTTTGATGCTTACTTAGATTGGGAGATGACGATCGACGAAATTCAATTCCCATCTAGTTCGAGATTCATAGAGTTAGACAAGCCACTAGTGAATTTAAAGATTTTGCTATAATCTGGTGGAATGAACTAGTAAATGCCGCTACAACCTGATTCTTGGCGAGATTAAAAGATGCTATCGTAATAGATTTGTTCCTCCTTCCTACCAGCGTGATATCGCAAGAGATTGCAACTTGATTAGATCAAGGTAGCATGACGGTTCGGGAATATTACCAAGAGCTTCAAAAGGGTATGTTACGTTGTGGGGTAGTAGAGGAACACGAGGATAAAATTGCGCGTTTTTACGGTGGGTTCGTCGAAATTCAGGATATTGTTGATTATAAAGAATATACAATCTGTCAATCGCTTGTTTCAACTTGCTATGTTAGCGAGAAGGAATTGCGGGGCGCCATTCCAAGAGCGAGAGCAATGCGGCGACACCTTCACGCCCGACGACTACGGGACAAGCGAAAGCGATGCCTTCTTCCACCTTCGACCAAGCTGCACGCCACCTTCGGCGAACACCGGCCAAGCACCGCAGCACCGCCCGCCGTGCGTGCATGGACACAAAGTCGGCCCGCCAACACCGACCAAAGCTCCTCCGTCGCTTCCACAGGCCGTACATCGTGGAATTCGCTGCCATAAGTGCCAAGGATTGGCCACGTCAGAGAAAATGCCCGGCCGGCGGGCATACGCCGCCACCGGCAGCGGAGGTTACATCGGTGCCTCCGATGTTGAGGATGAGATCGGCGACACCGGGGTGGGCGGCGATGAGGTTGATGATGAAGCCACCTTTGGCGCCGAGATCTTGCTGCGTCTGGTCCATCATTGTCGGCGTGTCCTTAAGCGCCAGATGGAGCAAGCCGGCGGCAGCGCCACAACTTGTTCGGTTTTCTTCGTCATCAACAACAAGCGGCAGCGTGATCATTGACTCGGCGTTGCAACAACTTGGTGAGTCTGATTTGGTCAAGAAGCTTGGCTTGACCACCGCTCGCACCCACATCCATACCACATTCGATGGTTGAATGATTCCGCAAAGCTAAGGTAACACAAGCAGTTCGGGTTCATTTTCCATTGGTTCCTATTACGATTTTCTTGATTGTGATGTGGTTCGATGCAAGCTTGCTCTCTTTTATTAGGTAGCCCATGGAATATGACAGCGATGCACTTCACCACGGTAGAAGTAATAAATACACTTTTATGCATAAGGAAAGAAATTACACTTCTACCTTTGACCCCTTGAAATTATTAAATCGATAGGGGCGGATTGCTAATGACAAGAAACCCATTGATGAGAAATCTGAAATTCAGCATGTAGCCAACCAAATTAAATTGAGGAATCCGTCTTGCTTGCTACAAAATCTGATCTTCTGCAATTAGTGATGATGCTTTGTGCTATCTTTGTGCTATGCAAAGATGCTTTGTTTTCATTGGATGATCTGCTTGATGCTTTGCCTCCTACTTGTCACTAACCTTTTGCAAGAGTATGAGGATGTTTTTCTGCGAGATACCTCGGGACTCCCACCCATACGAGGATTGAGCACCAAATTGATTTGATACAGGCGAGTTTGCCAAACCGCTGGCCTTATAGGACCAACCCCGAGGAGACTAAGGAGATTGAGCGCCAAGTCCAAGATCTTTTGGACCCTGGTATGTCTGAGAGCCTTAGTCCTTGTCTTTGTCCTGTTCTTTTGGTTCCTAAGAAAGATGGCGGTTAGCGCGTAATGCGTGGATTGTAGAGCCATTAACAATATCACAATAAGGTACGTCATCCTATTCCTAGGCTAGGCGACATGCTTGATGAGTTAAGTGGTTCTATAATTTTCTCTAAGGTTGACTTGCGTAGTGGATACCACCAAATCTGAATGAAATTGGGAGATGAATGGAAAACAGCTTTTAAAACCAAGTTTGGATTGTATGAGTGGTTAGTCATGCCTTTTGGTTTAACTAATGCACAGAGTACCTTCATAAGCAATGAGCGAGGTTTCTGAGCTTTCATTGGGAAATTTGTGGTGGTTTATTTTGATGATATATTGATTTACAGACAAGTCATTACATGAACATCTTGATCATCTCGTGCTGTTTTTGATGCTTTGCGTCTTTGCGTTTATTTGGTAACCTCGAGAAGTGCACTTTTGCACGAGCAGTATCGTTTCTTAGCTATGTTGTGACTCACGAGAATTGAGGTTGATGAAGCCAAGGTGCGCGATTAGAGTTGTTAGCGCATACGGCGATTTCACAAGTCTTGAACTTCCACGGACTTGCGGATTTTACCGCCGCTTTGTGAAGGATTTCAGCACCATTGCAGCCCCATTGAGCGAGTTGGCGAAGAAGGAGTTGCGTTCCATTGAGGGCAAGCAGGAGAATGCCTTCAATCTTTTGAAGATAAACTTCTTGATGCACCTTTACTCCAACTTCACGATTTTAATAAGACCTTTGAGCTTGAATGTGATGCTAGTGGGGTTGGAATTGGTGGTGTTTTGATGCAAGATAGAAAACATTTGCTTATTTTAGCGAAAAATTGAGTGGTCTGTTTTGAATTATTCCACGTATGATAAAGAATTGTATGCTCTTGTGCGATCTTTAGAAAGCGTGGCAACATTATCTTTGGCCCAAAGAATTTGTTATTCATTCGATCATGAGTCGCTAAAACATATTAGCATGATCGGTGAAACTGAATCGTAGACATGCTAAATGGGTTGAATTTATTGAATCTTTTCCTTATGTTATCAAACACAAGAAAGGGAAGGATAATGTGATTCTTGATGCCTTGTCTAGGAGATATACCATGTTGTCCCAACTTGATTGTATTATATTTGGATTGGAATCAATTAAAGAACAATCGCTAATGATGATGATTTTAAAGATGTCTTGCTACATTGCAAAGAGGGAAGAACATGGGACAAATATGTGATAAATGATGGATTTGTGTTTAGAGCTAACGCCTATGCATTCAGTTGGATCCGTTCGTTTTCTTTTTGATCTGAGGAGGCTCATGGAGGAGGTTTGATGGGTCATTTGGTGCCAAGAAGGCGGAGGCCGTGCTGTCCGCTCACTTCTTTTGGCGAAGATGAGGCGAGACATTGAGAGGTTTGTATCCGCTGCACTACATGTCAAAAGGCTAAGTCACGATTGAATCCACATGGTTTATATATGCCTCTTCTGTTCCTAGCACTCCATGGGAGGATATATCTATGGACTTTGTTTTAGGGTTGCCTAGGACCAAGAGGGAGGGATAGTATTTTTGTGGTGGTTGATAGATTTTCTAAGATGGCTCACTTTATTCCTTGTTATAAGGCGGCGATCTTTGTTAATGTTGCTAACCTTTTCTTTCAAGAAATCGTTAAGCTTGCATGGTATGCCTTCTACTATTGTTTGAGATCGTGATGCCAAGTTTTTGAGCCACTTTTGGAGAACTCTATGGAATAAATTGGGGACCAAGCTGCTGTTTTCAACAACATGTCATCCCCAAACCGATGGCCAAACCGAGGTAGTAAATCGTACATTATCTACTATGTTGAGGACTGTTACGAAGAAGAATTTGAAGATGTGGGAAGAGTGTTTGCCGCATGTTGAGTTAAACTTATAATAGGCGGTACACTCCACCACCAAGGTAAGTCCTTTTCAGGTAGTGTATGGCTTCAATCCCGTGCTCCTATTGATCTATTACCTTTACCTACTAGTGAGCAGGTTAATCATGATGCTAAGGAGCGTGCTGAATTTATTCTGAAATTGCATGAAAAGACTAGAAAATATTGAAATGATGAATGAAAGGTATCGATCTGCGGGAAGTAAAGGTAGAAAGGAAGTAAAACTTGAACGGGTGATTTAGTATGGTTACATTTGCGAAAGGATCGTTTTCGAGAATTGAAAAGTCTAAATTAATGCCTAGAGCTGATGGTCCTTTCAAGATACTTGAGAAAATAAATGATAATGCATATAAACTTGAGTTGCCGCTTGAATTTGGGGTTAGTCCCACATTTAACATTGCAGATTTAAAACCGTTCATGGGAGAAGAAGATGAGCTTGAGTCGAGGGCGACTCCACTTCAAGAGGGAGGATGATGAGGACATCACTCCAATGCATCGCCGAGACTCCTCGGTTGTGATGCAAGGACCCATCACAAGAGCACGAGCACGACAATTGAATCAACGGTGAGCTCGTTCCTAAGTGCCCGTGCTGATACTTGTGAGAATGGTATGCTACCTAATGATATTATTGATTATATTGTACTTAGGAACTTTGGAGAGGATCATGAAGGCCTTGGGAACCAGCAAGGGCCAGGAGGGAGGCAAGGAGGAGTCAATTCAAGTTGGAGGTCTAATTCGTCTCGGAGTCGACTACCTCGGCCACCAGGAGCAGCGTTCACTAAAATCGTCGCCCAGGCCACAAACGGGCTCCGATTTTGATGATCCATATGCCTCGAAAGCTAAGGAGATAACCTTTCCAATGGCACCGGTTTCAGGTCATTTGGACTTCGGAGTCGACGGAATTCACGTTGCAAGTTGGCGGACAGAATCTGTCCCAGGGTGCTCGTCACCAATTTGGGCCCTTGGCCCATGTATCGTGTTGGAGTCCATCACGGACGCCGTCTAGGGTTTGTAGGACGTCCCTAGCCTTTATATCCAGTAGCCGCCGCTAGGGTTTGATTTGGGGTTTTGCTTAGATTAATTCTGTCTTTGAGCGAGTGTCGCCGTTCATCGGTTTGTGAGACCCCAACTCGTGAGCTTCATCTTCAATTGCAAATTCAGTTGCATCTTTCTTGTTCTTGCTTGTGTTCTCGATTCATTGGCGAGGATTAGCCTTCGTGGCGAGTCAGCAGGGCGCGCGCGCGGTTGATAACGAAGGGCAGCGTGGTGCTGCGATTGCGGGGTTTTGATCGTGCCGATCAAGCGCGGATCGTGTGTGTCTCGCGCCGCCTAATCGACTTATCCTCCACGGCGGAAGTTGGGCAACCCGTCCCCATCACGGCGAGGAGCGGCGGTGAGGGATAGCGGCGTCGAGAGTCGCGAAGCGTCATGGCGCGCTGCGAAGAATGCAGTTGCGATTCGCGAAGCGGCAGGAGCGGGCAGCGAGGACGGCGCCCGGTCGATGGGGCGGCGAGAGGCGGGGAGGAGGGCGGGGTTGTCTTGGCGGAGGAGAGAGGACGAATGGGAAGGGCAGGGGTAAGCGGCGTGATTGGGGGATTCGGCAAGATACGTCGAGGCGAGGAGAGAACGATTCTTGTGAGGGTAAAGATTAGTTTAGTTAGAAGATTAGAGGATAGATAGGTGGATGAACCAAATGATTTGAGCCATCAGTTTGATGAAGTGGTGCGAGAAAACATCTTAGCGCTTGATTTTGAGGAAAGGCGGTTTTTGGGTGCACATATCGAGGTGGATCTGAGGAAAAGTATTCTCTGTGGAGGTAAAACCTTTGTGTGCATGTAAGAAAAATTGAGTGGTGAATTATAAAGGGGTAAAGATGAAGATACGCCCTCCACGTATATCTTATTCCATAGAATTGGGTCCGCGATATCTAGAGTTTTTAGATGCCTGACTGAGCATATGTGGTATAGTCTTTGAGTTTTCGGTGTATGCCCATATCCCATTTTTAGATATTCAATAGAACCAAAGCCTACACTCAATGCTTAGACGATACTAAGAATGTGTGGCTAAATCACTCACGTAAAACCGTATACATATGTCACCATTGTAGATGAGGAAGAATACAATCAATTTGACGAGTTGCCTCCTATCAAATTTAGCATCACAGTCCAGGAAGAACAACCCGAGGAAGCTAGCTACGCATGTGTTAATCATTGTGAAGGGCTAATTTTTATACGAAAGAATAATCAAGTGAAGTTATGATTTTAAGTATACTCTCCAACATAATAGAGTTGTTTGTAATGAGACACTCGAAACTCGAAACAACTTTGTGTATGCATCTGATTTATTTAATAAAGTTTCCTTTCTTTTACTATTGTTGGTTCATCTACAATTTCATGTACATTATGTAATTCCTTCACTGATGTTGGTCCATCCACAATTCTATTTACATTATGCAATTCCTTTACTAATGTTGGGTGCTGATGAACATCACTATGGTTCTAGTTTAGAACTGTCTGTTGTTAGATCCATCACAGACAGTTCTAAAATAGAACCATATATGATAACAAACTATCATAGATAGTTCTTGTTGGGGACTGGAAAATCTCTGACAAGTCAATGCACGGTCAATAGGGTCCCCAGCTCGGGACAAGTCAATGCAGTCAGAGGTCCCCATCCCATACGACCTCGACCTTGGCTCGGGCGTCGTTTACTTGGCGGTTACCAAGACCGAAGTTCTCGGAGTTAAAGCGAGCGTGGGCACGGATCCGTGGCGGTTGTATGCGTCTTCAATACCGCCATGCCGTCCTTGGGAATCTCTCTGGCGTTTACAGTAGCGGCTAGGAGGTATAAATCTCTGAAGCGAGCGGCGGAGGGACATCGGCGTACACGACAATAGGCCATTAAACACACCAAAGACGCTCAAGCTCGGGCTGTACTCAAGATAGTGAATTCCTCCGCCTCAGGAGAAGACTAGAGTAGGGCTATTACCCTCGCGGGGGCTTGAACCAGTATAATCCACTGTCTCTTGCTCGTTGACGCCTTGCCTAGACCTTCGTCAGATCCGCCATTGACCATGACACTTTTGGGTCCCCTGTTTACATTAACCCGTTTCACATTTGCGGTCGGCGATCCCGATCGTCGGCGATTCGAACTAGGACCGTTTTGATAATAATCCATCACAAGCGGTTCTAGTTTAGAATCATCTGTGATGTCATATATCACGAGATGGTTCTAAATAAAGGCTGTTTGTATCTGAACTCTATACTTATGCAATAGCCATCGCTCTCGAGACCGGTCAAGATCTATGAAAGAGCAAAACTAGCTCTGATACCAATTGAAGGATCGAGATGTCGAATAGAGGGGGGTGAATGGTTGCAAACAAAATTTTTGCCATAAAATACTCCAACTAAGACCTTGAAAAGATCACGCAAAAGAAATCGTGAAAGACCCGAACAACTTGACAACTATGTGTACCCCTTGCTTGCATGGATGAGAACCATGGAATAAGTAGGGATTTTTTAGTCACAATCCTGATTGTCAAGTATCCAAAACAAAAGGAATCAATTCAACTATTGCTTTTAGAAAGGAGTTGAGCCAAATCACAAAAGTCACTTTCAGAAAAACAAAAGCATAATTTCCAGAAACTGTCCTCAATTAGAGCAGGTGGTTGATGGACTTATGGTGCTCTAGAAATTTTGGGAATTTTTCTTCCTATGAGAAAATGCATCCTAAAGAACTCACTAAAGATCACCTCAAAACGCCATGCAAAAAAATCAGAAAAAAAATCAAATATCACAGACTATCAAGAACTTCGAGTAGAAAGTTTGGGGCTCAGTTTTCACCTCATGGCGTCCAAACGGTGCGACCAGTGGACTCCTAAATTTTTTCACGGATGGATATGAGAGTCCCACACCTTCTTCAATAAGAATCACTCAAAAATAAGTTTTCTAGTGTTTTCCAAAAATAAAATACTAACTCTTGTATGAAGAATAAGTTACGACGGAGTTGCAACTTATTAGAAAAGATGATCTCTAGTCTATCTAGGGTGCAAAAGAGATGTAGAACCATATGAACACACTCAAGATATTCAAGATTAGAAGCATTTAGAAGGAGGGGAGGCAAATCCAAATTGCAAGAAAGTAAATTGCGAGAAAGTAAATTGTTGGAATTTAAATGCTGAATTTAAGACATAAAGTAAGTGTGTAATGTAAATTCAAGCATGAATGAAAAAAATTTGCATTTTTGGAGGAGGAGGTTCACAAAGCCACACAACAAAGTGGACAAAGCTCAAAGGAGCACAAAAAGCTCTACAACCTTCAAGAGGAGGAGGTTACCCCTCCCCCTCTATTTATGCTACTCTTGGGCCACCTACCACCCTTATGTGAGTCCCTCAACCCCAGAGCACTCATCCAAGGGTTAAAATTAACCCATGGACACATCCATGCAAAGGCTTACCCAAAACCCACACACATAATAAGTTTTCTTGCATGGTTTTTAAAGTATACTACCTAGACCCGCTAACCTATCAACTAGACTGCAATCCGACGGTCTTCCTTGATCCACGCAACATCTAGCTAGTATCTCCTCCTTTCCTTGTCTTCTTGGCTTGCCATGACTCTATCTCCGATCATCTTCCAGCAATCTCCCAACCGTTTGGACCTCTGACGCTCCTTGCCTAGTCCCAGTCATCCTCTGCCTCACCATGATCTAGCACCATCGCCTTGCAACCATCAAAGACAAGGAAAAACCTTTCACATAGCAATGCTCACAAAGATATTCAATGATTATCCCAAAATCATTAATCTATCATAATTTTGCTCAAGGTCGATTACTCTTGCCCCGGTCGGTAGAACTTCGAAGCGACCAACACTCAAATTGCTTCAAATCAAAAATCCAATTCAAATCAAACTCAATTTCAAATCAAACCAAGCTCAAATCTCATCAATTAGTCGCACACAAGGATAGACATCTACATGGTTGTCGACGATCGGGATCATAAGCTGCAAGAAATGAGATGAAGTCGGTGTGATCTGGGACCAGTGCGCTTACGCTCGACGGAGGAAAAATATAGGCGTGGTGATGGTGAACAAGGCGACAATGGCGTGAGGCCGAGATTTATCTTGGTTCGAGCCTGTGGAAGTAATAGCTCTACTTCGAGTACAAGGGTGTGTTCTGCTCAAGTTTAACAATGGCTATGTCTAAGCTCGAGCTATGGCGTGTTGTGCGTTGTTTTCGTGTCGTCTCGAGAGGCTGCGCATCCTCGGACTTATACCTCCTCTGCGCATAGCGGGAGAACTTCGGAAGTGGCCTTCATGCGTTGAGGTGGCGGTAACTACCGGACTTCTTTGCTGCACGCTGCTTCATCCCCGACCGAACTTTAGTAGCTGCGGTCAAATGCTTGATCCGAAATCCAAGAAGCGGACTCGGACGAGCGAGATCCACGAGCTCGAGGTCGTGCGGGCGTGTTGGTCCATCGCGCTCTAGGTGGGCGCCTCGGTACCTGACCAGGTCGTGGTCGGGGCCTTCCGACCTTGAAGGATCCGTTGACCGCGTGCCGGTCGGTCAAGGAACGCCCAGCCCTCGTCAGCTAGCACCCGAGGCTCTAGGTCGGAGGGGACATCTAGGACGACCTCGAGCCTTATTCTCGAGACGGGGAAAAACCTCCGTAGGTCTTGGTTCCTTGGCCGAGGTCGGGCGGAGACCACGAAACGAGTCTTTCGGCCTCGACACCTGGCGTCCTTCGGACTTCTCGATGCTGGTACGGACGTGAACGGCTGGCGGGCACCTGGCGCCATCTCAAGTCCGTAGCCCGAGCCTTAATTGCATCCGTCAAATCACGGTTGGCACGCCTTTTGAGGCGCCGTGGACTGGATTTTGCGGTGATGCGGTTTATAAACCCAGCACCATATCAACTGTTGAGAACTCTCGCTCTTGCGCCCTTCGCCTTCCAAGCTTCGTCGCCCGAGACAAAATCTCCTTACCTCAGACCAAACCAGCCACAACCGCCATGGCCAAGTTAGGGAGGAGCTCACTGTCGCACTCGAGAATGAAGGAGCTCGAGTCCCTGGGACTGCTTGATCCATTCATATGGCGGTTGCCGAACAGCAGACGAGCCACACCCCAAGGGCGATGAGATCGTGCGCAAAACACCTCGTCCTCTTGACTGCGGACCCGGGAGAAGCGAGTTAAATCGCGAAGGTCCTCTCAGTGCGACATCGAGCTCATCAACACAGTGCCAAACTCCGTTCTCCTTGACCATCTTCTCCCATCTGTCACGAGGATTCCTAGGGATCCTTCCGCCCCCTCGCTCTTCTTAGGTGCTTGACCTCTTCCGCTCAAGAAGGACCCGTGGTTGGATGCCTCTACTTCCGGTGGTCGGGCTCAAGTGGAACTTCCCAAAGTTCAACCTCGGGACTCCTCGGCCCGTGGTCCGCGCTAGGTTCTACTGAAGAGGCGAGGCTCAAGCCTGTGGTGTCTGAGGGCCCCCATTCCGGGAAGAAGGAGACCGGGCGGACGACCTCGAGGTCGGCGAGGAGGCCATCGCCCTTATACACATCTCGCACACTGCAGCGGCCTCAGCAGGCGGGCGATGCATGCTGACTTCTGCGGAATCGTGTGTCCCCTCTTAGGAGGAGGATGCACCGTTCTTGAGATCGAGCGCGCTGCGACCCGACCCGCGAACACGTCCGTAAAGTCTCCTCGTAGAAGGTCTTGCTCGAGTTCACCTTCGATCTTTCCTAGCGGCGCTTCTTTTGTGGCGCCGAAGAATCTGAGTCTCCGCTTGAGATGGTTGAGATGTTTGGGAAGCGGCGCGAAATCGTCATCGGCGACCTGTCGGCGTCCTCCGCGAAAGGCGAGGTAAGCCATCGATCAAGCGCTCGGTCGTGCGCCCGAGCCCCTCTTGAGCTTAACGCTTTCTCGAGACCACGAGAGTTGTTGGAGCGGCGGAGGATGCTCCATTGCCGTGGCGAGAACAAAAGGAGGAAGAGACCTCCCCGTGGAACAAGCCACCGAGAGAAGAAGCGCCACGTCGAGGGGGGACCGCGCCAGTGATGAGGTCCCCCAGGTGAGCCCGAGCCGATGCTTATGTGTCTTCTTTGGTTGATGAGTTTTCCCCTTCTGCGGCCAGGCGGCGGCCTGCCAGTCTTGAGCCCTCCCGGCCTTGGAGCCTCGAGCTCGGACCCCACTTGCGGTGGGCGGCGAGCAGCTCGGACTCGAGACTCCAGTCCATGAGGACACGCATAGCGAAGTGCCCCTTGGCCTCGGGACAGAGACCTTCACGGACCCTCGGCGGCGGAGGCGTGACCAGTAAATCCCGGTTCCTCGGGCCGCATCGTCCCTCCACATCTTTCTTGCTTAGTGTATGCTTTTGATCGCGAGACCTTGGCGCCCGAGCTCGAAACTTGCCGATTGTGATGGGCATGTTGTCGAGGCGAGTTCGAGTCAGGAGGAAAATGCCTTTGAGTTGGTCCTTGCCCTCGGCGGGCGCACACCTCTCCGGACCTGGGCGGCCTCTGGTGTGAATTCTACCAAGGGGTCGACGATTCGTCCGAGGAGAACGAGCTTTGTGGCGGCGAGACCGACACCGGCGGGCCGCGGCAGCGACGCCGTCATCGACCTTCCCGAGGCCACCGTGAGGGAGGACACCCGAGCCGTGGGCTGCGCCGGCGTGCCCGAGCTCCCGACTATGGCGCTCCGGTGCCGTGGCGTAGGCGCCGATGCGCCGAAGGTAACCGCACCGTAGAAGCTCCTCAGGACCACCCAGCCACGACGGGGGCTATGCCTGGCGCCGATGTCGTGGAGCCCCAGGCCACGGAGGGCGAACGTGCTGCAGAGGATCGCGAGGGGGAACCGACCGGCGTCCCTCCAACCCCGGCGGGTGAAGCCCGACCACGAGGTTGGGCTCGATGTTCTTGTGCAGCAACTCTGCCGGACAGTGGAAGGACCACGGAGGTCGGGCCGAAAGTGCCGCCGTGCCACCCAGTAGGAGGTCGAACTCCTTGGTGAAATAGCGAGATTCAAGCCGCCACGGCTGTCGACGAGAAGCTGGGCGAGACCCACCGGCGAGGGTCGAGGGCGACCCCGATCTTGGAGATCTGGGCGAGGGGTACGAGATCAACACAGCTCGTATCGATGAGCTGAACGAAGAGTTCTCCCGCGCACGCGTGAAGAACCGTCTCCGCGCGGTAAGGGACCTCCTCGCATGCCCTGCAACGTGTTTTGGTTGAATATACTTATCAATTTCTCACATGGGCCACTTTCCTGTCCTCAAGGCGATCGGTGACGTCACGGGGCGCAAAACTACATGGGCATGCCAGCGTGCTCGGGACAATCACAGGCCAGCGGTGGAAGCCTGGGAGATCGAGCGCACCAGGCTCTGCGCGACCATCGAGACCGATGCGGAGGAGCTCGAGCGGGTGAATAAGGAGCTCGACGACCTTCGCCAGACAATGGTGGCGTAGGAGGTGGCTCACGTTACCGAGCTCGAGCAAGCCAGGACTTCCGAGCACGAGCACGGCTTCCAAGCACAGGAGCAAGAGCGTCACGAACGACCGAACACTCGAGGTGCTTTCATGGCGGCGCGTCAAGGTCGAGTCGTTGGAGAGGCGCCGTAAGCGAACCGTCCTCGGACTCGCCCTCGAGTCCCGCGAGCCAAGGTCGAGTATTGGAGAAAACTGGCCGAGTAAGTGTCTCCTCGTGGCGCTTCGCCGATGAACAGCGCCAAGGTCGGCGTTGGAAAAGCTGCTTCCTCGGCCCAGCGCTTGCCGATGAGCGCGCTAAGGTCGGCGTTGGAGAAAGTTTCTGCAGCGGTCCTTCCTCGTAGCGCTTGTCGATAAACGCGCCAAGGTCGGCGTTGGAGAAAACGCCGGCGAGCGTCATCCTCGACGAAGCGTCCCACAGCTGGAGGCCAAGATGCGGGGCGGAGGAAAGCTTGGGCGTGCGGCAAAGCGGCATACAGCTCAACTCCGGGAGGCAGCGTCGCCGGCGTGAATCTTGACAAGGCCCTCAATACCAAGGCGAGATCTCGACTTTGCGGGCCAAATCGCCGGGCTCGGCAGGAGAAGCTCATCTTGCGAATCGCGTCGCGACAAGCTCCTCCTCCAAAGCGGTGGCAGAGCCCTCTGCGCCACCTCCTCACGCCTCTCGCCGATTCCACCTCGGCGGCGGACTGGTGTAACATTCCAAAATTTTAATAAAATAAAATCAATATTTTTAATTTGAATATTATTCTTCTGAGTATTCTTGGCATTATTGATTTTTATTTGGAGTTCTTGGATTTTCATGTTGCAAGAAAAATTCAACAAATGGAAATAAAGAATGAAAAGGAGAAAAGGCAAAAATGTAAAAAGTAAAAATTTAGAAAATTGCCATGAGAACCCTGATCATTCAATTTAATCATTTTAGCCAACAATTGAAATTTTATGCATAAAGAAATGAAGAGACAAAATGAAAAGATAACTTTTAAATCGAAACAATGCATTGTCAGAATTTATAAAATATTTATATACCTCAAATGGAGCTGAACAATTTATCATGAACATATCAATGCAATTTCTACCCTTGGTCAAAATATCATAAATTAATAATATAATTTAGGACTTTTTGAAATTTAAAAATAGAAACCCTGAAAATCTAGAAATTGCAATGTCAGAATTTATATAAAATAATGGAACCATATTTTGAGTTGAAAATTTTACAGCAACATTCTGAGATCAAATTCTTTAGAAAAAAAAATTACAAAAATAATAGACTTTAATTGATCTCAATCAAAAATCAAAATCCGAAACAAGAAATTAGGAGCAGTCACTGTTGTCAGAATATTATCAATTTTTCGGTAACTCATTTTAATCTCATAATTTTACCAGACATCAAGATCTATTCAAAGACCATGTTCAAAAAGTTTGGAGATTTTCCACTTCCATTTGTCAGCACAGTAAAATCGGAACTAGAAGCGTCCAAGCCGGGTTCAATTCTGTTGGCACCTCCATTCACTGACCGGTGGTCCCCAGGCCCACTCCTCAGACCCTTCTTCCTCTAGCCGTTGTGCTCCGAAGCAACTCCCCTCTGTTTAACCGGCCAGTCGAGAGCCCATCAATGCAAAGACGCTTGATCGAGCTCGAGTTCCATTGAATCGTGTAGGAGTCTTTGCATCACCGATTACTGCGTCGCCTGCTTGACCACGACGCAACTCTCGCGAAGCTTCAGTCGCCCATACTTCCTCCTGTGCATCGCAGACAATTCCAACCAAACCGGCTCATCCGCTTGATCCCTTTAGCCATTCCTTGCACCTCAGTGATCACCAGAGGCAGTGTTCTCATTCCCCTCACTTCTTTCCTCCTCTCGGCACCTGCCTTTGAAACTCCCTCTCATTTCTGCCATGGCCAAAAGCTTTAGAGCTCAAAATCCGATTTCAATTCTCAAGATACAATCACCCATTACCAAATCCGGTTGGGCTAGAGCATCACCAAGCCTCAAGCATCGAAAGCCCTCAAAAACATTCAAGCTCCGTCATGCGAAATCTTCTTTGCGTGTAGTCGCCCTTCTTCCCCCCATGTCAGGTCATAGTGGCGGCTCGGCCCAGAGCTTCTCGGTCAAGGTAAACCCAAAATGAAATCCACTAGACTCACGATGCTCAAACACTTACTCATTAGGGCTCTAATTCATTGATTCTTGCTCTTCAGCGACACGCCATGAATCTGCTTGCTTGAGCTCGGCGTGCCATTCTGCTTCCTCTCCGGTCAAATTTGTTCGCCTCAGGATCTTGTCGCCAAGCTCTTCCTCCCATGCCGTCACCTTGGGAACATCATTTGTAGAGCATTCGCCGTCATGCCCTGGAGCCGCCTGTTTCCTCTCTCTGCAGATGGGGCGGTGGTCGAGGAGCCTCGGTGGAAAGACTAGGCGAGAAGGCGCTTTCTCTATTGGTAAAGCGCATTTTTTCCAAGCATTTTCAAATCGGTTTAATATTCAGTCTTGAATATCTTGTGCAATTCTAATCAAAATTCATGAGGACAAATTCCTATATTCATCTAAAATCATGAAGAATCTAAATGTACAAAAATATTTGATTTTTGAGCTGCGAGAATATTTATTTGAATTGAACTTTGATTAAAACCATAATATAGTCTTTAATGCAAATCTATGCATAGTAAATTATAACATGATAAAATAAATTCTTAGGTGATAAATAGACCAAGATGAATTCAAATATACCAAAAATATATTCAATTCTTGAATCATAAAACAATTATTAAAGTCAAGAATAGAATAAACACTCTATTATGAACATTATGGCACACATGCAAAATATAACCCTAAAGTCATAAAATAAATATGAATATGTACGGAATTATAATAAACTCAATCATGAAAATATATTTAATTCTTGATCTATGTTTAATTTACTTACTTTGCAATCATCATTAAAACTTGGTATGGCCATTAGTGAAAACAAAAGCATAAAAGCTCATACAATGAGGAAATAATTTGTATTAATTTCCTGGAATCAATAGAGAATCAATTCTGTAAAAATATTTAAAGTAAAACTTATCTTGCATTCTTTAATGCAAGAAAGTGCAACCAACAACAGCAAATAAACAATTAATCTACCAAGGTTAACACTACAAGAAAAGTGATTTTTAATGATGGTTCAAACTCGTCATCATTAATTCCGAAATCGTCATTGTAGGTTTTTTATGAAGAATTTATGACAAAATTCAACTTGTCATAAAAAGTGCGTCATAGAAAGTTTTCAATGATGAATTGATTATTTTCGTCATAAAAAATCAACTTTTCTGTGACGAATTACATTTCGGTCAATGAAGAGGTCACTTCTATGACAAATATAACCGTCATTAATTGTACCCAAAACGTCATGAAAAATATCAAATTCGTCATAAAAGAACACTCCGATCGGCCAAAAATAAGCGTTGACCATTTTATTTATGACGAAATTGTTTGTCATAGATTATTGCCACATGGACATGCATTTTCGTCATTGAACACTCAAGTGCCACATCAATAGCCAGGGTGTCAGATGACATGGCACATGTTGTGACGTAATTGTTTTGTCACGAACGATTGCCACGTGGACATTCATTTTCGTCATAGAACACTCCAGTGCCACGTCATCAACCAGGATGTGAAGTGACGTGGCACGTGTTGTGACACAAATGTTTCATTACAAGATCACATTTACAGGTATATATATACACATATGCACCAAGAGATCAATAAAAACAAAATCTTTACAACAAAGATACACTTCATTACAGACAACCAATTTTAAGAAGAAACAACAGAAAACCAAGTGTGTGCACTGATAAACCGACCTGCATCCTCACCTTCCCCAGTGCTACACTCCAATCAGCTATTTCTACAACTAGTTACCCAGCTGCCTCTTTTGCCCATACCCTACACATTCCTTGCCCATTCTATGTGGTGCCTTCACCCCCGAGAAGCAGCCAGCTCATTTCAGCTCACCTCTGGCCAGCTGCCAAGCTGCATGTGTGCCAAGTCTTGCATGCATGCCACCTCCACCCCCAGCTATCTTTCTTGGCCTAGGTTCACCTCAACCGACTTTAATAGCTGCCATGTAAAAGTGAACTGATTAGCGTCATTTGCAACCGTACTATTCTTACCACCCTACAGAGTCAACCCCACACACACCTTTGCCTGTCTGTTCTTGAATCAAGGCCAGGAGCAAGGCGACGTTCAACTGTCCCTTTTCTTCCTCCCCTACTATTTTACTTCTGCATCTTCTTCGCTGCAGCCATAAGGTAACATCCATTAGTTGATGTAATTTACCTTTTATTGTTTAAACGAAATAAAAGCTTCTCATTCACATTAATTAGAGCATATATCCACATTACAACTTAAGCTGAGCCTCATTAGCAAGTAAGAACTACACATGTAACAAAATCATATGCCTTGGAAATCCAATTACATTACACACAGGACTCAGTAGCAGGTAGCAAATCAAAGCAAGTAAAGATCATAGAAGCTACCTGTCAAGAAGGCGATGATGATCTAGACTGGCATCACTATATGTTGGAAAGTACGTATTAATCCGGGGAACATGCTATAAATGTGCAGCAAGGAAAGAAGTGTCAGGTAAGAAGCACACACAATAAACTTTATTTAAAACATGAACTATAGCATAGAGAGAAACAAAAGAGTGCCTACCAAAAAAATCAACAGCTCCGAGCAGGGCAGTATAGGAAAAATGAAATACATAGAATAGAACAGGCATACACTATCTTACAGGGATAGATGTTAAATTTGACAGACGCTTGGCCATAGCACCATCTAACTTAGCATATTCTTCTTCAAGAACCATTGCAATCATCCTGTCACCATCGGTCTCACTCCTCTGGCTGCTCATAGAGGTTGAGCTGGATGAGGCACCTTCATTTGGAAGCATTTCCAACCTAGAGGTAGAAAAAAAAGGATAATGTATATTTTACAATGATATTCAACTAAATGAGTTGGCAGAAATCCAGAACTTCTAGGAAAACAAATATCTAAGCAAAGCACACGAATAGGAAATCCAATTTATATACACAATAGAAAATATATTAGTAAATGATGGAAATACAATCTATAATAATATAAGATTATATAGCCAAACTCCATTTTATCCACTACATATTTAACAGACATGAAAGGGTAACTGAAACAAAAACTGAGAAGTCTCTCATAATTCACTTTACTGTCAAATGTATACATGCTGAAATTCTCTTGTTTGTTAGGAAATGAAGAATAATAATTTGCATGATCGTTTTTTTTAATGTATATAGGTTCACATATAGTACCTGACTATTAGAAATGCATCTGATGCATCACAGATTTTTCTTCTTCTAATGCATGCTTATTGCATAATTTGCTTTATTTCTAACATGCTGAAATGACATATTTCCTCACATTCTCCACAGTTAGGATAAAAATTCTAGCTACATTTCTTTAAAGAATACTCTAGCCACATATTACTAGGCTATAGATCCATTTACTAAATATTTATCCAGCCTTCCACAGAATTATCTACCACCTCTGAAGTTCTGTATGTATGAACTAACGATGACATCTAATTGATCTATAATTCAGTATTTGCAATAGGGGCATGGATGTTCCGCTTGAAGCACATGGACCGTCATGATTATAAAATAGAGAATTCGATGCTAACCCTCATGGATGCTGCAAATTCTCTCAATTTGGGGAGGACCACTCCTCTGGTTGAAATAAGCTGATTTTTCTACCAGTTCTTTGTAGGAGCTTGAAGGGCATTCGGTACACTACACCGCTGTTAGGAACCAGGACAGGAGCTATAGCCTAGTCAATGCCTCAATGCTACCCACTTGTACCATAGATCCTGCCTACCAGTGCTCCGACGCTGAATCCCAAGGGTTTTTAGTTTTGACTAACAAATTTAGCCGTTCAATCGTATCCAAAATAAAGCATTCGTTCACTCTACAATTGCCTATTCATCTTCATCATGGCCGATTCCCACGAAATGAACTCTGACAGCGATATTTCATCGACTTCAAGCACCGGGAAACATATTTTTGCTCCTAATGCGACATAACAAGGTACCTTTGTTCGTCCGACATTTCCAAATCGGACACCAAGAAGCTACGACAAGGTAAAAAAAAAACAGATCCATATGAAGCCATTCTAGTAGACGGATTAGCAAGATCCCCTATCAATTCCTCGGCCCCCGCGCCAATCGATCCCGTACTCATGGACCATAAACCGAAGCAATCTGTTCTTTTCTTGCTATCGCACAACGAAACCCCCCAATTAAAACCCAAAGCAAAGAGAGAGAGAGAGAAAAATGATATCCAAATCAAGAAGCAACCACGGAACAGAAAAATTCATACCGCCAGCACCAGCGGAAGGAGAAGGGGAATGGAGGCCAGGCCGGGCTGGGGGAGCTTCGATCGATCCGAACTGGGGGCGCGCTAGGGTAGCAGATTGGGGGCAAGCAACTCGCGAGGGCGAGGGCTCCGTTTTTACCTGGGGAGAGGAGAGGAGAGGAGAGTAGAGGGAGGTGGAATGGAAGCAGAAACGGAAAGGAGAAGCGGACGACGCTTTCTTTCCGCTTTGGTGTAGTACCGCGGTTTGATTGCTTCAGCCGTGCTTAGAGATGGGCACTGAGCTGATCTATTTTGGGTCAGCACAAGGCACATTCGATCGATGCGATCGCGGTTGATGCGATCTTTATTACAAGCGAGCGACCCGATCGCGCGGTTGTCGGGACCGTGCGGGCCTGCCAATAGGACGCGATGGGCGGCCGGCCTAGCTTACACTGACGGTCGGGCGTGCTTAAAGCGACGCGGCAAAAGCGATCCGCACTGTGTTGTATGTGTGGGTGAGCAAATCAAGGAGTAAAGGAAGAAAATTACGGATGAATCGGAGAAAAGGAAGGGAATGCATCCATACGTTGTATGTGTGGGTGAGCAAATCAAGGGGTAAATACATGGCTTTTGCGCGTGTGCTAGAAGAACAATGAATCAAGAAAATCGAAAAGAATAAACACAATAGGATTTTGTTTCGATCGGAGAAAAAGCAAGTCCTAGACATAAAGAAAGAAATCAATTCGTGATCATTTTCTCTTGTAGTAATAGTATAAATGGACCGGATCTGGTAGACGCGCGACGCAAGCGAGCCTGAAGGGCAAATGGGCGTGCACAGGCTTGCCAAAACGAAATTTGGACCGACCCGATCCGGCACGGCAAGCACGATGGGCCGTCACGGCCCTGCATGATTTAGACCCGAAGCACGATAGACCCGTACCGGGTCGAGCCGACACAACGTCCACCTCTAGCCGTGCTGCTGCCTTTTTTTTTTTTTTTCCGGCGCGTCCGGGTTCCTTCCGCGTACTGCCTGCCTACTACCTACCCACCGGGCAGCCACCGAAGCGAGCGCCGCTCAGACTCCCCTTCCTTTTCTCCGGGCCCACATGATGACAGGTGGGCCATGCCTTGGTTAGTAGAGCATGCCGGTTGAGAAAAATATAGGTAGTAGACGCCGGTTTTCTATAATATGTTTTTATATCTTCCGTTGATAGCACTAAAGGCAAATTATACACTGAATTGTCTGTATAATTATCTGTCAGGGCATATACGATAGTAGAGAGGATTGATGTCTATAAATTCATCATTATTATCTAAAGACAAAACTAAAGACAATTTATACAATAAATTGTATTTTAAGGTTGTCTCTATGGTATTGCATAATCTTTTAGATATAGCATAAAAAAAGTGTTTGTTATAGATAATAGCTCATACAATAGAGCTTTGTATTGTCTATATGACCGTCTATTCACGAAATACAGTGTTTGTTACATTCTCTTTCTCCTCATTCCCTCTCTTTTATGTTAGCAAAAATCTTACATAGCAAAACTTATAGACGGCTAATATCATGCCATTGTACATGCCCTAATATCCTCTGATATAATTAATACTTTCTCCGGTCAAAAATAGTTGCTATTTTAGACATCAACATGGTCCCCAAAACTTAACTTTGGCCACTAATTTTCATTGTAATATATTTTAATAATCCAATAAAATTATAATATTATGAAATTACGTTTCGAGGCGAATCTACGTATATGATTTTCATGCATCCAATCTAAATATTTAAAAAGATATTGATAACTAAAGTTTTAAAAGTTTGATTGCACATATCCCAAATAGATAAGTTTTTTGAACAGGAGGAGTGGATTGTTTATATAATGGTACACACAATGTAAAGCCATATATAAGACTATTTATTAAATAGTAGATAATATTTTTATCTTTACTCTACATCACCCAAAATCCTATTAGCATAGATTTATAGACAACTGACACGTATCATTGCACACACCCTTAGGTTAGGGCATATACAATGGTGTCATGTCTACTGTCTATATGTTTTGTCACGTAAGATTTTTGCTGACATAGAAGAGAAAGGAAGATGAGAGAGAGTATAGTTATATTTTTGTGAAGAGACAACCATATAGACAGTATAAAACACTACTGCATGAGTTATTGTCTATAATAAACACTTTTCATGCAAAAATCAGATGGTCGGATCCTGATGGTTTGTGCGAGTGTGTGCGCGGCGACGAAATTACAAAAAAAAGGTCGTTTAGGGCCTCAAAACGGCCTCCGAAGTTTTGAATCTATTTCGGTCGTTCTTTTCAATTATTGCAAATGGAATATTAGTTCCAATTATTTCAAATGTAATATTATTTAATTTCAATTCTTTTAAATTAGAAAGCAGGAGAGGCAATTAGCAATATTTAAAATTTTCTATTTTTTATTATTTCTGGCGGTTTCAAATTAAAACCGCCACAAATAATAATAGTCTTCCAGCTATTTTTTTAAACCGCCATTGATAATACTATTTATGACGGTTCCAGAAAAACCGCCACAAATAGAGTGTCACCTATGTGATGTTTTGTAGTAGTGAATGTGCAAGCCACCAATCGTATAGAAGGATTCCAATGAAGCCTTGCACTACATCACATGCATCTACCAACCAATCCGGACCTGAACCCTAATCAGCTGACCATGAAAAGACATAAGCAAGAATTGATAGCGTGTAAAGTGTAACCCACATATGGGCCCACAAGGCCACCTCGGATAGGGGGCCCTCTAGATATAGCCTCTCGATAGGCCATGCCTTCGTGACGAAAAAGCATATCGTCACAATACAGGCATATGTTTGACGTCGGTTCAAGACAAACAACCATTCATTTTTTATGACGATTTGTATTATGGTTTCATGACGAAATTTTATGTTTCGTCACAAAAGTACATGGGGTGACGGCGCCTGATACAATTAATGACGAACATAAACAAGTCATCACAGAAAATAGATTTTCCATGATAAAAGTTGACAACGTCACGACGTTTTCGTCACAGATAATCATTTTTCTTGTAGTGTAAGGCCAAAATAATGTAAAAATAGTTTTACAACATTTCTAGGTTGGCACTCTGCTAATACTTGAAAAATGAATCAAGGATCATATATAATGTAGCCACAAACTTCAAATGAATCTTGACCGATTTAGTATTCGCGTTGAGATCATTTATTCTATTTCATCGATTAATGAAATAACTCGTCTAAATACTAAAATCAGTAAAACTAGTTTAAAAACACTGTACAAAGTTCATACCACCATAGTCTATAAAAAGAATCTTATTTCGTTAAGGTTTGCATATTAATCTTATTAGCTCAAAACCCTTAAGTGTTAACCTTTCGTTTCACTTTCCTGCCGATTCCGAAGTGTAAACTATATAATGCCACATAAGCCTTTTCAACGATGAATATAATGTCTCGTCTAAATCCTAAAACTTATGAAATCAGCTCAGTAGTGCTCTCCAAAGTATAGTCTACTCTATTACGAAAAGATAATCTCATTTCACCATGATTTACATATTAATCTTAAGAGCTTAATAACCCTAAGTAATCACATTACTTTAAACCGTAATATGAATGAACGAACTGTAGTTGCAAATGAGGAAAACCATAGTTAAGTTATTTGTATCACCAGAACCTTCTTAAATATCATGTAAATTAAGCAAGTAGCGTAAATCAGTAGATCTAACTTGCGTAAAACTAATTCTAAGCGAAATCAATTAAAGATAAAGAAGTATTCATTCATAATATAATATGATCATTTAAGCTTTTTCATTAACTCGCAAAGCAGCTCATCCAAATCTGAATTTAATAAAGAACAGTCTAGAAATGATCTTTAGAATATGATCTGCAGTAATCTAAGAAAATATTCTTACTTTATCTTGCTTTGACTCTGAATCCTAATAGAGCAAAACCCATAAGTAATAGAGTTGTGAAAACATACTGAGAATAGTAAAATCTATAAACTTGCAACTAATGATTAATTCTATTTAATCTTAATCAATCTTTGCATCTTGAATTCGTAAATTAAAATTAATAAATTCATAAAAGAGCACCCCTGTTCATTGTGAAGAGTTTTATTTGTTCTTTCTATCTCCTTTCTTTTTGCCCTTATTGAAGTTAGTATTTTGCTATTTTTCCGTTGATCGATGCGTAGAACCCGACGTCTCTATCTTCGTCGTCGTCATCGTCAGTCGCAATCCTCGTCTTCATCATAAACGACAAATAAGCAAGGCAAGCACCCCTTGATCATATTGATCCCAGTACTTTACCTACAATATGTTGTTTTTGTGATTGTATTATGCATGCGTTTACTTTCTGTAAACTTGCTATATTGTGGATTTGGTAGTTATACATGTTGTCTCGTGAATCTCCTTTGATGATTATGAAAATGTGAACCTTGATAACCATAGATTGAGGATAGGCATTACCTAATGTCATCATGGGTATATGCGTTCATATTATTCATGCTTAGCCATGCTTTAGAATCAATGATGTACATGATCAAAGCAACATTTGTTTCCTGAAAACCTTGGAAATAGCACTGTTTGTTGCTGGTAATTTTGATTAAAAACTCAAAATAAAACTATGCTTTGATGCGGGCGATTATTGGCAATAGCGGATGTGCGAAAAGGATTTGCCGCGTAGTGTAGGGTGGAATGTCGCCGTGTCGGATTAAGGACCGAGCAATGGGATGCTATTGATCCAAGATTTCCGTGCAACCACGAGGGTGAGTATGGGTTAGTCTTAGCCTATTAAATTATTTAGACATGGCTTTGCTCATTGGTAGGCGGGACCTTGCAGAGGTATTCAGTTATGGATTTGCTTGTTAGGGGCTTTCACCACGGTTCGTGTGGGTAAATGCATAACGGTGCAGCGGTGTATGCCTTGCCATAAACGAGAGCGTGGTGTTGGGTGTGATAAATGTGGATCCACGGCTTGGGTGAGTGTCTCTGTTTTTCGGGGCAAGGGTTAACGTCCTAGGTGGATCAAAGTCATGTCTAGGTAACGAGCACTATGTATGATCGCTTTGGCAAGCACAATGTCCTATTGGGCGTGTGTGATCTTGCAAAAGGATGATCATTCCTTGTGGGTAAAGTTGTACACCTCTGCGAGTTTAAATCTAATTGATTAGCGCGCTATGCATGATCATGGGCACTTGGTGAAGTCATTCCAATGTTAGATTTTGGTATTTTAAAGCTGGAGTTCGGTTTGAAGCTTTTTTGCAAGCGTGCTTTATGTCAAAGTGACATTGTTGGATTTGAGAATTGATGATTCGTCACTCCGTCATGGAGGGCTATGAGTGTTATTTATCTTTACTTATTTGTTATCAATTAATCTTGCTCTTATAAATTCCGTTTGCAAATAACTTGGATTTACAAATTTAAATTTAAGCTTTATGCAAATTAATCAGAAAGCCTTTCCTTTGAAATGGCTGCATATATTATAGGTTTTGCTCAAGTCTTGCGAATCTGAAAGTACTCACCCTTGTAATCTATTATTTATAGGTGGATTAGAATCTGAAGCTTGAAGGTTTATTTCATCGAGTTGCGGGTTCTTCTTTGAAGCAATCTTTCTAAGGATTTATGCAGTCGGTTACTGCGGGATTGGATGGGTACACTACAAGGCTTTGCTTCTTATGCTGCTATATACTCTAAGTTGTAATATTTACGTAATTAATCGTTTCGCTAATTAATTCAATGTATGGTTGTGATTCAATGGTTGAAATGTGCGTGCTAGCTCTTGATCGAGGACTAATCTTGCAAGCACATTAGATTTCCATTTGGCATTACGTGCTAAAATGAAATTAAATCTCACAGGCTTCTTGAGCAAGCACTTTACTTCTGCAGCGGCCGTTGCGACTGGCCGATAAGGGCGTCGGTAGCGTCAGCGGCCGACATCTGAACGCCCGTGCTCTTGTCCTAGAGACGGAGGCGTCCACCTCTCCCGCCAAGACGACTGGTGCAGGCGTAGCAGGTGGCTCACGGGAGCTCGAGCCGGTGGCTCTGTCGAAAAAACAACCAAGCAGTTCAAATGCCAGCGGCAGCAAAAAGCTGAGGCCATCACCATGCCGAGCAAAAAAAAACTTACTCCGGAAGAGGGTTTCGGATGCGGAAGATCGACGAGGGCAACACAAGCCCTCCCCTTCTCGGACGCAAGGACAATCAAGCGACGGTGCGGGACCTCTTGGGGTCCGGCCCTGGAGGGTCATACCGCCACCGCTTGCATTTGTCGAGGCTAGGTAGCCCTTTGGCCGGTCGGCGCACGGTCAACGGACCCTCCAAGCTCGGGAGGCCTCGACCCACGACACAGGCGCCAGGGGCCTTCGACCTAGAAAGCGCCGGACAGAGCACGGCCAGCCACGACCTCGAGCTCGGGTCGGCTCTCGCCATAGTCCACCCTTGGATTTTGGATCGTGCATTTGTGGATTTGTTGCCAAAGCGGGTCGTGGGGATGAAGCAGTGCATGCATCAAGTCGGAGCGATTCTTGCCGACCCTCAGCGTGCATGAAGGCCACTTCAGGAATCTCTACCATCCGTTGCGTCGAGAGGAGGTATAGAGACGAAGGATCTGCTGATCTCACGAGGACACGAGGGCAACACACAACACGCCATAGCTCGAGCTTAGGCGTAGCCATTGTTGAAGTTGAAACGTATACACATCCTGTGCTCGAAATAGCTAAGAATCTTGCCGCAAGGCAAGCTGAAATAAACTATTACCTTCACGGGGCTCGAACGATATAAATCTCGGTCTTCGCTCGTTGTCATCTCGCTCGACCGCCGACACCGGTTACATTCGCCGTTTGAGCAAAAGCGCGGCTTCGGGTCCCGTATCACACTAACCCCCATCTCATTTCTGCGGTTGGCGATCCCGATCGTCGGCAATGGCGCCTTATGGGGCGATTGGTCGCTCATTCGCGAGAGCGACATCAAGATCCCGAGAGCATAAGCGCGCCGTCGGCGTACTTTCCCGGCGTGGGATCGACGCACGGACTCTACTCGCATCCTGTTTTCACCTTCGCCACCGCCACTCGGCGGCACGTCGATGGTGGGCGATCGCCTAGCGGAGAAATCACGGATGGCCGTGATCCGCGATCCTGAAAGCGCTTCGCCCGATGGTGCATGTCGCCATCAACCAACCATAACCGCCCTCGTGAGAGGATCGAAGAAAGAAGGCGGCACATCTTACAGGCGCCCGACTCCTCTCTCGAGGGCGCCCTGCCTTCTCGCCGGGTCATAGCTAATCCCGATAGAGCGAGTCGAGCTCTTTGGCGAGCCTTAGCGAAAAAACTCGATCAGACTCGGACAGGGGTCATACCTCCGCGACACCAAAGTCGGCACTCGGGGACCCGCTACGAGAAAAGTGATGACAACTCGTCATGTGATCGCCCGCGCACCGTCGGACGCATCCGCGAGAGCCCCTCTCGCCAACAACGAGCTCGGGATGAGGCCTTGATGTAGCTTCTGCCGCCATCCTGCGAACGCCGTACCAGCGGTCGAGCTGAGCCAAGCCGCCTGAGACTCAAGTCGATGGCGGCAGTCTGCGGGCCTTTCCTCGGGCGTTCGCCCGAGCGCCGTAGGGTCGGGACGCTGCGTTACCTACAAGGTGACTCCGTGCGGCATTGTGGTCGTTCCCACGAAGGTCAGGACGCCAAAGCGACCTCGACTCGAATCAGCGGCGGCGGGGACCTTCTTTGGTGATGAGCACACCGGCCTTTTGTCGACCTATGGCTGTGGCGTATTCCGGCGACCTCGTCACGTCGATGGCCAGCTTCGGTTCAAGCCTGTTGATCGGCGTTTTGGCGGCACCAAGAACCCGATGAATTCTTGTCTATCTACTCGACCGCTATCACGGCGGCGGGCGGCAAACTTGTCATGGCCAGTACCTCCGGACCATCCTAAGCGGTGCGCGTGAACCTCGCTCTTTAGCAGGCTTTGGTTCCTTCGGTCGTGGCGCCAAATCGAGCGCCCTCGCTCCAACTTCGAGTTATTCTGGCGGCGGGAGGAAAAGACACAGACGCGTCATCGATGCAAGGCGAGCCGCTCGCGACTTCGTGCGGCGATTCATCCGCCACGAAACGATCGAGCATCTCTAACGAGGCCGTCATCAAAGCCTTCAAGTTGAGTCGCGATCGGTGCCTCACCAAGACACAGAGATCACCTCACGCCTTAGCGTCAACAAAATTTATTCCGTATGGCGGGCAATGCGTGAATCCGGATGGCGATCCGCTGGAAGCGTGACTACGATCAAGGTAAGCTTGGTCTAGGTTCCCTGAGAGCGGCCCGTCCAACTCCAGGGCACCGACCAGCGTCGCCACCAAGAAGTGGAACCGCGATCGCGGCGGCGAAGTGCCATGAGTGATCGTTTTGGCGGATGTGCTTGAGGTCCTTGGTCGAGATCAAGCTCGAGGAGGATCAAACCTCGCCGAGTCGACCTCGACAGCGCCCGGTCGACCTCGACCTCGCGGTATGAGAACCAGCCCAGCGGGAGACCTAACGACCGGGCCCCAGTGGTAGGGGCACCGAGGTATAATGAAGCAAAGTTACACTGTTTCATAGGGCGGTCGGCCCACGACCTGCGAACTGCGAGGGCTTAGCGAAACAAGTGGAGGCCTTCTATGGCCAGGCGAGGTGAGATGCCGTGCTCGAAGGATGACGACCAACGAGGCGGGGTGAGCAGCGGCCGCGAACACGGCGACCTCGATTTGGAGTTCGGCGAGGCGAGCTCGGATCGATGTCATCTTGGCGGCTCGTCGGCTTACTAGTCGGCGCAAGGTCAAGGCCGCCGCAGAACCTTCTACGAGTCACATTGGGAAGACCATCGAGCGACCGCAAGTGAAATGGAGCCACCATCACCTTCTCCCGGAGGGCGCTCTCAGGTATGGCCGAGACACGAAGACCGCCTTGAGTGTGACCCGACCATCGGCAACCTGCTGTGATCCGGTGGCGTCATGGTCGAGTCAGAACATCGCCATACCCTTCTTCGGGATCGTGCGGGAGCTCGGCCAATCCCCACAGGCGGTGGTCTTGCCGTTACAGCCGGCTGACTCGAACAACTTCCGCCGACCTGGTCACCTTCGAGGTGGTCGAAGAGACCTCCGTCTAACGCCATCCTCGGGCGGCCTGCCTTGGTCAAGTTTATGGCGGCCAACCATTATGGCCATTGATGTATGAATCTGCCTGGCCCCAACGGCATCATCACCGTGTGAGGTGATCTGCAGGCGGCACATGGATGTGAGACCAAGGCCTTGGCTCTTGCGAACATCTTTGCCCCAATCTTGAAGAAGCGGCTGAGAAGAATGCTTTCGCCCGAAGGCGCGATCGGCCAGTGGGCGGCGAAGGCCGTGCGGCTCGAGGCGACGACCAAGTGCATCCACATCTCGTGGTGAGTTCAAATAGGAACTTGAGCTCGTCGCCTTCCTTGGCGCCAACAAGGGTATTTTAAGGCAGGAGCCAGCGGACATGCGGCGTCGAGGAGGTGATCGAGCACAAGTTGTAGGTGAACCCGACTCTCGACTGTCGCGAAGCTGCGTCGCTTCTCCCCAAAGAAGGTTGCGGTCATCAGGGAGAACCTCGATAAGCTCTTGAAGGCGGCTTCATCAGCGAGATCGACTACTCGAGTGGTAGCCAACCCGGTCATCGTTCAGAAGAAAGGCGGAAAGTGGAGAATGTCGTCGACCATATGGGGTTGAACTCGGCCTACCCGAAGGACAACTTCCCTCTTCCGCGCATCGACGGATCGTCGACTCCACCGCAAATGCCAAGATCTTTGAGCTTCTTGGATGCTTACTCGGTACACCACGGATCAAAGTGGCGGTCGGCGGCGAAATAAGACATCCTTCATCCGCCGTTTGGCACTTATTGCTATCGACCATGTCGTTTAGCTGCTGCACGCAGGCGCCCGCGTTCAACGTCGATGACCAGAGTTCGAACCTCATATCGGGCGAAATCTTGAGGTCTATGTGGGCGACATCATCAAGAGCTCCTCCGAGGCGACCACATTAGCGACCTTGAGAAACCTTCGCCAACTGAGCAGGCACAAGATCAAGCTCAATCCGAAGTGCGTGTTTGGCGGCGTCGGGGAAGGTGCTCGGCTACATGATCAGGGGCTCGGGGGTCGGCCCGAACCGGAGAAGATCGAGCGATCGAGAAGATGGCGCCCGACCTCGGTCAAGTAGGTCTGAGCCTCACCCGGTCGCATGGCCGCCCTCGTGATTCATCTCGAGGCTCGGCGTGGGCTTCCATTCTTCAAACTCTGCGCAAGCAGGAGGCCAGTGGACCCCGAGCGCGGCAGTCCTTTGACGACTTGAAGGTATACATGTCGTCCCCCCCCCTCCTACAGCGCCACAACTTTGGCGAGAGGTTCTTGCTCTACCTCGCGGCCACCACCCATGCGTCGATCTTTGTTCTAGTGGCGAGCAGGGGTCTCGGCTGACACCAATTTATTCGTCGGTGAGGTCTTGCGGCAGAAGGGCGCTACCCAGGTCTGAAAGCTGTTGTATGCTCTCCTCATGGCCAGCGCAAGCTCGGCACTATTTCCAAGCGCCTTGTGTAGTCGTCGAGCAACTTTCGCTCGGGGACATCTGAGAACCCGAGGGTGGCGGGCGAATCGCCAAATGGGCCATGGAATTGTGGCGTTCGATGTCGAGTCGTGGCAGGCGGCCATAAAGTCGCAAAGTGCTTGCCGACTTACCGTGGTCGAAACAAGCGTCGCATCTCGCTCCCGAGCTTGATTCGAGGAAAGCCACAGGTCATGTTCTTGACGGCTCAAGGTCCTTCAAGCGCTTCGGCGAGATCCTTATCCTTACCTGCGGTGTCCGGTTAAAATCGTGGTTCGTTTGGGTTTCTGCGACCAACAATGTGGCGGTATGAAGCCCTCTGGCGGGCTTCTGAGCTTGCAAAGGCGTTAGGCGTCTGTGGCTGGTCGTGAAGGCGACTCCCAACTTCGTCATCAACAGTTCAACAAGGATTACCGGTGCTTTCGGGGAGACTTCGATGGCAAAGTACCTCGCCCGAGGTCGCAAGATGGAGAAATGATTCCAGAACTTGGAGCTCAAGCACATCCCGGAGGACAACTCCGTCGGACTTCCTCTCCAAGCTTGGCTTCTCAAGCAGCGATATCCCCAAGCGTCATCACAGAGCTGGCGGTCCCATCGATCTCCGATCAAGAGGTCATGCTTTCGCTATGGTGAAGGTATCCCCTCTGGGCGAGCCCATCCACAATTTCCTTGCAAGGCGACCGCCACCCGACCCGTAGAAGGAAGCGGGACCAGCGGCGAGCAAGCTTGCGCTTCGTGGGCGGCAAACTCTATAGGCGGAGCGTTTTCGGCATTACGGCGGTGCATCTCTGCGGAGGAGGTATGTATCTGTTGAGCGACATTCCTCGGGCCTTTGTGGAGCACACTCTTCATCTGGGGCGATGGTCGGCGCAGCCTTCCGCATGGGTACTCACGTATGCTTGGCGCCGGGATCTTTCGTGATATCGTCACTTTTCTTTGGCATGCGGTTCCACGCCGAAATCGCGCCGGCCGTCTCGCCCCGGACCATCCTGCTGCTGGCCTTTCTCGACACGAAATTTGGATATCTCGGCCCGTTTTCCTCGGCGGTTGGGGAAGAAGTTCTGTTACGTGGCCATCAACACCTTCACCAAGTGGATCGGTGAACCGGTCTCGACCATCCTTTGCTCGGCGGCCATTAGTTTTTGCTTGTTCGTGGTCACAGTGCGGGGTTCCATGCAAAATTATCGCGACAATGGTACCCAGTTTACCAGTGAACTATTCCAGGAATTTTGTGAAGACCTTGGCACCAAAGTGTGCTTTGCCTCGGTGGCTCACCCTCGAACGCTACGGCAAGACCTGGGTGGACGAACTTCCCACCGTCTTATGGTCCATTCATTACCTCGGTCGGTGAACAGCGGGTCCACACCCTTCGGCTCGTGTTTGGTACCAAATCCGTCTAGCCTCCTGAGTGATCTTTGGGCTCCGCCGAAGTCGACAGTCGACCCGCGTCGACTTGAGCAAACGGTCCTCGACCTTACCCTCGCGGAAGAAGTAAGATGCCGTGCACTGCTACGATCAACGTATTACCTGTAGGCTCTTCGCAGACATGCGTCTCGGTCGGTACGACCTAGGAAGCTCCTTGTCGGGGACCTAGCCCTGAGGTGGATTCAGGGCTCGTCCAACACCAACAAGTTATCCCCACGGTGGGAGGGCCCCTATAGAGTCGTTTCAACAGATCGCACGGGGGCTTACCGGCTAGCGATGCCCGATGGCAAAGAGCTCTCTAGCTCGTGGAACATAGATCAGCTTCGGAAGTTTTATGTGTAACCTCTATACCTTTAAATTTCAATAAAGATGTTCTTCGATTCTCGCCATTTTTGTTTTTTCTTCGCTTGTGATTACAAAGTTCTCATTGTCCGTAACCTTTTCTACTTTACGACCTTCCATTACCTGATTGCACTCGCCTTTGATGCAGCGTCGCGAGCTTCATGATCACCCCGAGTGGTCGAGCTAAACGTAAGCCGAATCTCTTCGCAATCCAGCTCACTACTACGCTCGGGCTCAATCTATAAGCCCAGAAGCTCTGATCATTAAGCAACGCTCGTGGTCACGGTCGGGGGTTGAGCGTTAGGCGGATCGACTAGCTCGCTATAAAGTTAAACTTGTATTTTTCTCCGTGGACCCTTTTTCTCACCTCCATGAGTCATGGTCATTGCTCGCGTCTAAGTCTTGTGCCCAAGGCCGGCGTTGCTCACCCTGGACCCAGAGGCTGGGCGATGACATGCTACCGACAAGCGACCCTCTGGCTTAGACGCAAAGCGAAAAAGCGAACTCAAACAACCTCGACGACGAGCTTCAAAAGCAGGACAAGACCTTTTTTACCCAAAAGTAATATAGCTCTATCATAATATTTCTGAGTGTTTTTTACAGGACAGCAGGAGGGTAAAGTTACAAGTCCGCCATCTCGCGGGCAAGCTCCTCTTGCTCGAGCTCGGCAACCTTGGCCCGCAAGGTCGAGATCACACTTTGGTACTGGAGGGCTTCCTTGGCGGCGTCCACGGCTCGGCGGCGCGTCGTCTTGGAGTTGAGCAGGCGTTTTCGCCGCCTTCTTTGGCGCCCGAGCTTCTCCTCGACTCGCGATTTTGGCCTCGGCTGAAGTGCATACTGGTGAGAAGATGCTTTCGTGACGGCCTTCTCCAATGCCTCGACCTTGAGTGCGTTAAATCGCGGCGCCTTGGCGAAAGATGCTTCTTTCGGCGTGACCTTCTCAATGCCTCAACCTTGCGCGTTAAATCGGCGGCGCTTGGGCGAGATGCGGCTTGCTCATGGCGACCTTCTCGAGCGCCTCGACCTTGGCTTGCGAGGGCCTCGGCGCGTAATGCGAGGCAAGCTCACTCTGCGGCGGCCTTCTCCAGCGACTCTCTACCTTGCACGCGCTTTCGGCCTCAAAGCGCCTCAAGCGCCACGGGCGGCAGTCGTTCTTGCTTTCTGCCTTGAAGCCGTGCTCGCCTTCGGAAGACTGGTTTGCTCGAGCTTCGCGTGGGCCACCTCTGCGCCACCATCGTCTAGCGAAGATCGTCGAGTTCCTTGTTACTTGCTTTCGAGCTCGGCTTTGGTCGACATCGATGGTCGTCTGAGCTTGGCCTTCGACCTCCCACATGCTTTCGTGGAGACCTTGCGACCCTCGGGTGGCCAGCTGCCGTCGCCTTAAAGATAGGAAAAGTGCCCTAGGTAAGAAGCTGACGAGAAAACTCGATCTAACGCATTGCGAGGGGCATCGAGGGGGTTGTAACATCCCAAAATTTGAGTTTTGGAATGTTTAAATTCAAAAGTGAACCATTTGCATTTTCTTGAATTAATTCCAGCTTAATTTGAATTTTCTAAAAAATGAAAAGATTTAATTAGATTAATCTAAGCATCAAATTCAAAAGGAATTTTTCTGTATTTTTGGAGATTTTTCTGAATTTATTTGCTATTTATTTGAATTTATTTGCCTTTATTTGAATTTCTGGGATTTTTCTAAATTCGGAAAAGGTTTTAAATTCTCTTCCTCATTCGGGCGAATCTCTCCCAGCCCAACCATGTTCATCCGCTCGGCCCATCCTTGACCCAGCTAGGCCGCCTTGCTACTGCCTTTCGATCGGCGACTGCGTGTCTGCAGACGAGGATCGCCGTGCCACCCGGCCGAAACCCTAACCCTAATCCTCTCCGGTTTCCTCGCGCTGCCTGCCGCCGCTCGGTCTCCAAGTTTTCCCCGCCTCTCGAGGCTATTTAAGCCGACGCCTCGCACTGCCCGAGGTTTGCCTCTCCTCGCCGCACCCGCCGCCCTACTTCTCACCGCCCAAGACCTGCTGTTGAGAGAAACAGGCTCGCAGAGTTCGCGCCCTCCAGACCTTTCCATGCCGTTTCCTCCCTCTCCCGGTGGGTCTCGCCCGTGTCCAGTGCACCATCCGAAATCCGCCGTCGCGCTCTCCCGAACTCGCATTATCTTCCGTCTGATCCTGCCCTCCTCCGCCGTCTACGGTGTCGTCATCCTCGGCTCCGAGAATAAGCGCCGCCACTCACGCGTGAGCATCTCCTCTCGCCCTCGGCCGTCCGATCGTTCTGGCGATCCAAGATCGCGCGCGTCTTCGGCCGTGAGCATCAGCCGTGGCCGTCGATTAGACCAGCGGCCCAGATCTTGCAGCGTGGCGAACCACGTCACCCGTCTTGCGTCATCGCTTGTGGCGCCGCTTGGGTGCCAATTAATCGGCGCCCGCGTCCCCTAGCTCTGCGTGGCATCGCGTCGGCATAGCTTCGCCACCTCGCTGAATGTCGCCTCGGTGCACTTGGTTCACCGTGGACCGAGTCTCGACTCGTGGGTCCCCGATGTCGGTCGGTATTTATTTTTCTTTTCTGATTTTCCGAAAAACCGAAAATCCCAGCCAATCACAAGCTGCCACGTGTCACCCTTGTGAATTTCTCTGAATTAAATCTTCCTGAGGCCCGTTCTCCCTCGTCCGAACTCCGATTGGAGTGATTCAAATTTCTAAATTTTTGTAAAATTGAGTTCTATACTCCAGAGCCATTTATTTTCCATTTTGAGCTTGTTTTCTTCTCTGTTTTGTATTTATTTGGTTTTGTTGCTTTATTTTCCGGTAGACGCGAATCTCGAAGGAGCGAACGGAGACTTCGAAGACCAAGAATCAGCACTTGAACAGCAAGGCAAGTTGTAGACCTTTGATCATATTGAACCCATGTTTGCAAAAGTACTTTGTTTTATACAATTGCATGCTATTTGTGTAACAATGCTAGTTTATGGGAGTAGCTATTTACCTGTTTGAGTATGCCCCTTTGATTATTGAAATGCCATGTATCCATTGTTAACCATAGGTTGGGACATTATTAGTTGGACATAATCATAGTACCAATATTGGGTTATCGTAGCTATGCTTAGCCATGCTTAGTTGTCAGATGGGATTCATATCACTGTGAGCTAATGTTAATCTTGACTTAATGAGATATTGAATTGTGTTTGTTGACCCTTGTTGTAAAACTTGTTGTACCATGGCGGGGATGCCATTGGTTTTAGGTTGAACAAAATGTTTCCCTCGGGCAATTGATGCGTCGGTAAAGGGGTCTTTTTTGCACATTGGGATATGGTTTGTCTTGCACGAGACAATTTAAGGACTTAATCTTGTGCGCCATTAGGCTGGGCTAACCGTGCAACCACAAGTCCGGTATGGGGCGGACCTAGTGATTAATTTGCAATGTCGGACTTGAGTATTGCGAGTTGTTGGTGTGGGGTCCAAGATGGGCGGAGTAGACCCACATAGCTCAGAGGGGCCAGAAGAAACCTTAGAGGCGATCTTGGGTTTAGACATGCATTGTAAAAGCTTTGTAGTGATCTCTCTAGGCACACCAAAGGAAGTGTGTTCTTAAGCGCTTGGCATTAAGGGATGATCATGTCTTGTGGGTAAGTGTACAACCTCTGCGAGTGTAAACTATTGAATAGTCATGTCATGGTCATGGACAAGCCGGGGATTTCACCACGGGGTATAGAGTGTTTTCTTGAAATGTGGAATTGTTGGGATGTGAGCGAGGAATTCATTGTTGTTTTGTTGTCTCAAGCTATACTGTTGAATTGTGTGGTTGATACTTGTTTCAAATGACGTGGGGTGATGCCTGCGTCATTACATTCATGTCGTCTACCATTGATTTACCGATTATTTATTATTGTTTTCATCAATATGCCTTCAATCTATTTAATGTATTTAAATTCAAGTTATTGCTTTACGCAAATGAACCATATAACTATCCTTTGTCAAGCCGTACATGAATATATTGCATCATTTCCCTCGGCTTGTTGATGCGTTTTGTACTCCGGCTTTATGCCCTTGTTGTTCAATTCTTTGAGGAAGGACGGGAGTAATGAGTTTCAAGAGGAGGAGTACTATGAAGACTAAATGCGACTAGGATGGCGTTCCCCCAGACGATTGCACTGTGGCATGTCGAATGGCCCCAAGTTATTTTAATTCATTTAGCTTGGGTTTTAATTGTTTCTTAAGCCAAAAGAGCATTGGTGTATGAACTTTGACCACAAGGTCACTTGCTTTATTAATAATAATTTGCTTCTTCTTAGTTATTTCGATGTATGGAATGATATGTCATCTATGTTTCCCTTTGTGTGCACTAAGCGTGATCTGGACTAGTGCGAGAATACATAGAGGTTTCGGATTTGCATATCCGAGGTCGACGGGGTCCCTTACCTTGTGGAAGCGATTCTCGGCAGCGTCTTGAGGTAGACTCTTCGTTCGGCTCGTCGTCTGGCCCGGTTGATCTCGTGCTCTTCGCCTAGCACTCCAAGGCTGGGGTCGACCTCGGCATCCACCGGCGCATCTTGACCAAAGGCCCCGATCGCCCGTCTTGCGGTGGGCGGCTGATCACCTTACCCGTTCGGCGGGTCCGACTATCCGGTTTGAGAAGCGTGGCGGCGGCTTCGACCCGACCTCCGTGGCGGGGCCGTCAAACTTTCGGCGAGGATTCTTCTGCGTCGGCGATGTTGAACCCGACCTCCATGGCTGGGGCCCCCATCGGCTTTCGGCGGGAGTTTTACGTGTCGGCGATGTTGAGGCAAGACTCCTTGGCGGGGGAGCCCGTCCGACTTCCGGCGAGGGAGATTCTTTGCGTCGGCGATGTTGAACCCAACCTCCGCGACCGAGGCTCCGCCCACCTCCGGCGCTGGGGGAGTGTCAGCCGGATCAGCCGCGCGGTCTTCCACAGGCCATTCACGGGCACTGTGGCGCCTGACCTCGGCACGAACCCAGCGGCCTCGGGCTGGCCGGCAAGTGCTCCTGGCGCGGCCATCTTCGGCCCAAAGCGCCCGATCTCGGCGCCGGGGACGGTCGAGTCGGGTGAGCAGGCGACCAGCAGCAACCGTCGCACTCTGCGTGCTCTCCCCACGCCGACCGGGGTCGATGTGCGGCGGCGTCTACCGCCTCGCCGGTGTTGAAATCGCGGTTGAGTGCGTGAAGTGGAGCTCTTCCTCGTCCAGGTCATCGGCGCCTTGGTCGAACTTCGCCCGTGGGACCAGGCTCGGTGACCCGATGGAGGTCAGCGTCGAGTCAGAGGTCGGCAGAGACCAATGCGTAGAGTCCGTCTCCTCCTCGGACTCGAACTCAGCCTGGACAACGACCATCGTCAAAATGGGCAAGTTTCATTTCGGGTGCTCAAGGTCTGCGATCAAAACATACACTAAGCGAGAAAGATCACGGGGAAGGCAGTGGTCAGGGAAGCCGAGGAATTTACAGGTCTGACCTCCGCCTTCTTGAAGGTCTGCGATGGTCTTGTTGCCGGAGCCAGGGCGCCACTGCGTGTCCTCACGACACAGGGTCTCGAGTCAGCGGCTCCGCGTCGCCCTTGCTGGCCAGTGCAGACTCGGGAGCCCGAGGCGAGGCGGGGGACTCGAGGACTGGCGGCGACCCGCTCTGCTTCTTGCAAAGGAAAACTCATCAGCAGGCAAGGCACACGGCAGCGGGCTCGGGGGCTCGACTAGTGGGATCCTTACCGTGGCACGGTCACCCCACTCGACTTGAGGTTTCTTCGCCTCGAGCGGTCGCTCTCGGTGAGGAAGGCCTTGTCTTCCCTTTATGCCCCAGGCGTGGGAGCATCCGCTGGCCGTGTCGAGCGACTCTGGTGGTCCTGCGTGCATGAAAGGGTCAAGGGGGGCCCCAGGGTCGCTCAGGTCGAGCCATTGGTCGGGATGGCTTACCTCAGCCTTTCGACGGAGCACGTTCTTCGGCACGGAGGCGTCCATGGAGTAGTTGTGCGCTAGTTTCCCGAACATCTCGTTCATCCTAGCGGCAACCCAGGACTCCATCGGCGCGGCAAAGGAGCGACCCTCGAGAGAAAATTGAAGGCGGAACTCGAGCAAGACCACGGCGAGGGGCTTACGGGCGTACCCTCCGGGTCGGTCGTCATTGGATCTCGTAGAGCAGGTGCGTCGCCTCATGAAGGACACCGATTCTGTGAAGTCAACGATGATCGCTTTGCGGTGAGGCCGTGCTCGGGCGAAGATGTATAAGCGGCGATGAGCTTCGTCGGCCTCAAGATCGTCCGCCTCAGGGGTCTCCTTCCGCCGATGGGCTTCCCCTCATATAATGACGTCTGCGAGTTCCCCTTTCCTCGAGGTAGAACCACCGCTTCGGACCATGCCGAGGAGTCGAGCTGGATCTTGGGAAGGACCATTTGAGCCTGTCCATTGCGGATAGAGGCATCCGACCACGGGGTCCTTCCCAGTGGAAGAAAGTGAAATGCGAAAAGAAAGCGAGGGGTTGGGGAGGATTCCTAGGAACCCTTCGTATAGGTGGGAGAAGATGGCGAGAGTAAGGATGGAGTTCGGCACCAGGTTTATGAGCTCAATCTATGGCCTGGTGAGGACCACGGAGAGAACTCGCTCTCGAGTCCATGAGCCAAAAGGGCGTAGTGCTCGGTGCAAAGCGATCTCAAGTCGTCCACATGAGGCGTGGCTCGATTTCGTTGCGGCGGCCGCCATGTGAATGGATCAAGCGGTCCCGATGTCTCGAGTTCCTTCATCGCTACGAGCAACAACGTGCTCCTCCTAACTTGCCGCCATGCGATCACGGCGATCTCGATCGAGGTGGGGAGAGGTTCTTTGCTCGGCGAGAGGCTTGGAAAGCGAAAGCGCGATGATCGGGGTTCCTTCTCCGGTTGGAGTGGGCTCGGCGTTTTTGCGCTCTGCTCTAAAAACCGAGATGTCTCAAAAGGCGTCACCGCCATGATTGGACCGGCCGATTAAGGCACGGCTGCGGACTCGGCGCCCCGGTGTCCCGGCCGTTGCGTTCGTACCCCATCAAGGAGTTCAAAAGGTGCGCCGGTGGGGGCTGGGGTCTCTGCGATCTCCCCGCCTTGACCAAGATTTCAAGACCTACGGGTTTGTCCCCAACAACTTTTGCATGAGGCCGAGGTCATCGGCGCCCTCGACCTTGAGCCTCGGGGGCTGTGTCGGGGGAGGCGCCCTGGCGGTTGGCGCCAGTCAGCGGACCCTCAAGCTGGAGGCCTCGACCACGACACAGGGCCGGGGCCTTCGACCTAAGCCGGCCCGAAACCGGCCAGCCGACCTCGGCTTGGGTCGGCTCCCCGTAGTCCACCCTTTTCGGATCGTGCATTTGGCCGGGTTCCAAAAGCGGGTCGTGGGGATAAGCGGTCGTGCATAAAAAGCAACCCCCCCCCCCAAAAACCAAAACCCCCTTCCCTCCCTGAGAGGAGGTTAAAAAGGAAAATCCTGATTCCAACCCAAAAACCAAAATAACTTAGGCTACCTTGTTGAATTGGCTTAACCCGCCGGGTGCTAGAAGCCGCGGGCCAAAAACTTACCTTCCATTCCGTTGGGTTTCTCCCTAAACCGCCGCCCGGTTCTTCGCCGTTTGGAAGCGCGGTGGGTCCTACCCTCCCCCCTCTCATTTTCCCGCGGGGCGGGAGTCGAAGGCCCTCCGCCGCCTTTATTTGGGGGGGTTTTCGATCCCTTTTCTTCCCGGCAAAGGGCAAAAGAAAGAAAAAATCAAGGTCCTTCCCCCCGCCAAATTTATGGGGCGAAAGGCGCTTTCAGGGAAAAGAGCGGCCCCGCCTGTTAGTCCCCCGGCGGAAGCCCTTCCCGCCCCCAGCAAAAGTGCGGCCGTATTCCGGCCGGGGGAAAACCCCCTTTGATTTTGGTCCGGGATTCCGGGAAAACTTGGGCGGGCGGAAGGACCGGGTCGAAGGCCCGTAATCAATCCCTGGTCCCCTCAAGGGCGCGTTGCCGGCTTTTGGGGGTGACAACCGTTAGCTTTTTGGGGCGCCCCTCTACCCCAACGCGTTATCCCTCCGGTGCCCGGGGTCAGGTCGCGACAGCTCCGGGTTCTGAAACCCGGGGCGTTTAAGGC